>VZTD01005785.1:511012-593543 GCA_013397725.1 Rhagologus leucostigma | reverse complement strand
AAATAAAAAAAAAATTTAAAAAGCCACCATCATCTATCCTTTTCCTTTTGGCTAAATTCCTCTAAGTGCACTCCAACCATTTCCACTTGAATGCACTCACTCTCTCCCTCTTTCTCGTTCGGGTAATGAGAGTTTGGGAAGGAAATGAATGCAAACGAAGCACGAGGCTTGCAACAGCTTCCTTGGCTTCCAAGGAACTTCCAGAATGAGGCCATTGGAGGCTGCGCCCCGGGAACATCTCTGGAACATGGACGTGGTGCAGCCTGGCCGGGCTCAGGCCCTGGGGGGGAGAAATGGGCTGGTGGCTCTTCCTCCTGAGCTTCATCCTGCTTGGGGGTCACGTTTGGAGCCCTGCCTCACTCTGGGATGGAACTGGGGTCTCCATCCAAGCCTCTCACAAGCCCAGCTCCCTGTTACGAAGGATTTGTTATTTCCACCCAGGCAATATTTCTTCCTCGCTTTGGAGGGGTTGGTAATGAACGGAACAGCAATGGGTAACCAGCCGTCTGCAGGGGGCATATGGGATGGGATGCAGTCCATGACCTGCCGGAGCACAAACCCTGTAACAAACCCTGTTCCAAACCCCATGAAAACCCTGTTACAAACCCTGTAACAAATCCTGTTCCAAACCCCATGAAAACCCTGTTACAAACCCTGTAACAAACCCTGTTCCAAACCCCATAAAAACCCTGTTACAAACCCCATAAAAACCCTGTTACAAACCCTGTTCCAAACCCCATAACAAAGCTTGGAGGAGGGACACGTAAACCACAGCAGAGGAGCAAGGTCAGAGAGGACTGCAGCTACTCCGTGCAGACATCTCCAGATTTCTCTTTCTGCACCCCAAATCCCATTGGATCTCGTTGGCCTGGCCAAGGTTTGTTGAAGAGACTGAGCATGGCTTTATTCTGGAGTCCCCAGGTGAAATTCCCAGAGGGGAATTTTTCAGAAAACAGTGATGCTTTCCAGAATGGTTGTTTAACACAGACACCCAAACCTGTGCTTTCCGCTGGTTCAGTCCATCTGCACCTCCAGCACTTCCAAGGAGAAGCCATAGTCAAACACATGGAAATGTCCCTCTGTTACCACTAATATTATGATTTTATGCACCTGTTCATCAACACTACATTAAATTTCCCTTCCTTGGGGTATTTTCCATAATTAAAGTATTCTCTTTTGTTATTTATCAGAGATACTTCTTAAGGCTCTGGGCTCTTGTTACTCCTCTACATGTGGCTCAGTTGGGAAAGGAATTTCACAGCCTTGGGAATCAACAAAAGTGGTTTTGGCAGACTGAAGTGACTGGCTGAGGGGGGGTGAACTCCTGGAGGAAACTCTGGAATTGTTCTAGATCTGCGAAAATCATGGAGCAAGTGGATAAGGGTGGTTTTGTGTGGTTTATGATCACATGAATCCAAAATTTATCACGTGGCTCTTGAGCTTATCCCATGCGTGGAGTAAGCATCATGGTAAGCGTTCCCTGGAAGAGCACTCTCAGCTAAGAGCCTGCCAGGTTTTCCATTATAAACCAACAATGGCATTTAAAGTGTTTATAACTTCGCTGTAAAATTTTGCTCTGTTGAAACTTGGCAAACGAAGGCCCTGCCCAACAGCAATTTTTTTTTTTGTTGCTGTTGCGTATTTGGAAGTAAATCAGCTTGGCCATTTATGTTTTAAAAGATTATTTCTTTAGAGTCCCAGTCTCTCATTTCTCAGGCTGGCAAAGGCTCCCGGCGCTGCAGGGAAAATGCATCCAGCGTAGAGGACGGGCTTTGTGCCTATCATTGAACAGCGACCCCTTCCAATAACTGGGGAAGCACTCTGGCAGGTCCTGGACTGCATCCCATCCCACTTCCCCCCTGTAGAAGCCTGGATATTCACTGCTATTTCATACCATTCATTACCAGCCCTTCCAAGACCAAGGAGGAATATCATGTTTGGGTGGAAAATCGAAGAACGGTGGAACAGGGCCAGGTCTGGAAGCAGCCTGTGAGTGACTGGGGAAAGCACAGTGCTGGGAACGCAGCTGGGCTCGGGACAACTGGTGGAGCATCAGCGATGGTGGCTCCTTGTGGGTGCAGCTGGAGGGAACGTGGCAGAGCCCAGCAGCACGGACACAGGGATATTTGTATGGCAGGATGGGCACAGCCGCCTCCAGCCCTGGGATCCTCAGCATGGGAAGGGCATCGACCTGCTGGAGTGAATCCGGAGCAGACCATGGAGGTGCTCCAAGGGCTGGAGCCCCTCTGCCCTGGAGCCAGGCTGAGAGAGCTGAGAGTGTTCAGCTGGAGAACAGGAGGCTCCAGGGAGAACTTAGAGCACCTCACAGTGCCTAAAGGGGTTCCAAGAGAGCTGCAGGGGGACCCTTGGACAAGATATGGATCGAGAGAAAAATGGGGAATGGCTTTAAATTGAAAGAGAGTAGGTTTAAATGGGACATTGGGAAGAAATTGTTGCCTGTGAGGGAGGTGAGGCTCTGGCACAGGTTGCTCAAAGAAGCTGCAGCTGCCCCATCCCTGGAAGTGTTCCAGGCCAGGCTGGACGGGGCTTGGAGCACCCTGGGATGGTGGCAGGTGTCCCTGCCCATGGCAGGGGGTGGAATCTGGTTGGATTTTTACGGTCCCTTCCAATCCAGGCCATTCTATTTGCTCTTTGCTTTATTCACTGCTCCTTTTCCAATGACAAAAAGCAGCAACAAACAATGACTTGTTTAAATAAATAATCGGTGCCCAAGCTGACATTTCTGTGGCCAAATGTGGGCTCCCACCTTGAAGCAAGCTGGTGAGAAGTTCCGGTTGTGCCACATCCAAAATCAAGCAAGGAAACGACAAAGGCTTAGAGATGATACAAAGACTTCCAAGTGTGGCTGGAGTGACAATATTGTCTGTTTTTTCCCAAGAAAGAATGACTAGAAAATTAAATGACTGCAATAAACGGTATAAAGGAGGTCAAGCAGGCAGTCAAATTTATTTTTTAGACAATTACAACAGTGTCTCATTCAAAGGGACACTGAATAAACTTGAAAGGCAACAGAACTGAAACTGATAAAAAGACACTTTTGTGAGCAATTCATCCATAGCCTCGGGCATTCATTGCCCCGAGATATTGCTGCAGCCAAGTTCTCCTGTTATACTACGCAGGAAAAAAGCTGTTAGAAAAGATAGGAACCGCCACATTCCAGGACTTACAGGAGGTTGTTCCACAGCAGCCTGTTCTGGGATTTTCTTCATCTCCTCCTGGCATCTGTGGGGGTGCAATGACACTGGTCCCGGACACCGGTGTTGTTCTGAGCAGGTCCAGCTGTTTGTATCCCCCAACATCTGGAGATTTCCATATTGCACCTGGCCCCCTGAGAGACGGCACTGTGCGCTGCTCTGGTGGAGCTGGCAGGAGAAAAAGGTTTTGCAATAATGAGAAAATTTGGGATGTTGATTTCCCCTGAGGATGGACGCACTTTTCAGGACAGAGTGCTCCAAGTGGCTGTTCCCACACTGGGAAAGGAGGAGGGTTGGGAGGTGACCTGTGAAGCAGAGTTGGAGATGGGAAGATCCATGTTCCTTCCCTCCTGTGGGAAGCTGTGGATAGACGGGACACACCTCCCCAAATGGGTGCCCCAACCAAACAGAGCACTTGGATTGTTTTAGCTTTTCTTTCAGATCGAAGCAGGTGAATCCCTAGCTTGGTGACAAGGAATGGAGGGGCTCATGGAATGCCCTGCTCTGTGTAGCCAACTCAAATCCATGAGGAATGGTCTCCAGGCTGAAGTTGAGGAATTTCTGCACTGGGAATGAGCTGCAGAGAGGATGAACACACCAGCTGGAACCACCTCGCTGCCTCGCTGTTCCCAACCGAGGCGTCCCGAGTGCTGACTGAAGCAGGGAATATACCACGGAAATAGGATGTCAAAAGGGTCATGGGATCATTTAGGTTGCAAAAGCTCCCTAAGATCATTGAGTTCCTCCAGCATTGCCAAGGCCACTGCTAATCATGTCCCTAAATGCCACCGTCGTTTTTGAATCCCGTGTCCTTCTCTCCAGGCTTGAGAAAACAAACACCCTGATTACGGCATTTAACAACTCCTTGGTCTTTCACCTCATGACATTTAATTTTTTGGGGTGTCTACCTACATGGAGTCTTCAGGTGAGAAATCATCTGCAAACAGATTTATAATTGTCTGCAAAAGGTTGCCTCCCCCAGGATAGAGCTACGAAATTTTTGTGGTTTTACTTGAGACAAAAAGTTATAAAGCTGCCTTTTTCTTAAATAGCATCAATCAGTCTTTTTTGAAATGCGTCATTCCATGGAGCCTTTCAACAGGGAAGTCATGATCCAGCCAGGTTGTCCTGGGGTGATGAAGACACAGGTGAAGATTTCATCGTCCATCCTCCGAGAATGATTCCTGAATTTCAGAGGAGCTTTGGGGCAAATTTTCTCCTGCTGCTCTCCTTGACAAGGCAGTTTGGAGACACGAGCAGCTGCCGAGACAGAGGAGCTGTACAAGAAGAAATACAGCCCGACTCCTAAGCAGTTTTGGACCTCTCCGAAGGCTGGCTGCAGTCTCGTGGAGCTGGCAGATGAAATTGGAGTCCAAGATGTATTGCAGTAATTCTGCCAAGGAAGTGCTAACAACAGGAAACACAATGCAAATATAATCGAGGTCATCAGCCCCTTTTCCTTGCATAAGTACTTAAATATGTGCTGGTATTGCAGTTACTTAACTGTAATTGCTCAGGGCTTTACGGTCGCTGAGCTTGTATTCTTCCCTCAGGTGATGTATTGGTTTCTGACCCTCCTTGGGCGCGCCCTGTAAATATTTACACGCCTCCAGTCGATGGCTTTGTGTGTTTATTCAAAGAGGGGACAATTAACACGCACGAGAAGGAGTTTTCCAGGTTCCTTACAGACGTGGTGTAATTGGTGTAGGGGACAACGATGGATGTGAGAGGCACATCCAAAATGTCTTGCTTTTGGAGGGGTCCAGACCAAATTTTTTCTTCGTTTCAGGTGGGGAAAACCTTCTTTGAGCAACCGCTGAGCGATGCTTGAATTACCGCCATTTAAAAAGACACCGACTGCTCACAGATGCCATTCAACTTCCTCCTACGCCACTGCCAGAGGGTCTTCTTGGTCCCTCCAACCCCCCGAGCTCTTTCCAGCTAGTCCAGCTGGTCCAGCTGGCCAGGGAATGGCCATGTGTGGCACCGACAGAGTTAACCAGGATGAGGAGATCATTTTCACAGCTGACTGCTCTGCAATGGGACAACAGAGATGCTAAAGAATATTTACTAAAAGGCAGAACATTTGCGAAAAAAAATATATCCAAGCACACATAATTACCACAGCATATCATGCTTTCATTTTGCAGCTTTCTTGATAACTTCTGGCACAGCTCTCTGGCAGGGAGAGCGTGGGTTAGTGAACAAGCCATCCGTGCCTCCTTTCCCATCCTTGATGTGCCAGAGAATTGGATACAGCCCCAGCTGAAGCTTTAGTCTTGGTTTAATGTGTGCTTGCAACTGGCATATTTATGTTTCGCCATCCAGACCAAGATAGAGGGACCAGGTAGCGGAGGACAAGGTGAAGAGGACGTCCTTGAACTAGATAATACCAGTGCAAACCCTGCTGTGCACCTTCCACCTCCCTTGCATGTGCCTTGTTGGGGAGAGTTGCTCACCAGAGAAGAAAACGATGCCTGGGACAGGTAAGACACTCACTTTTCCAACTCAGAGTGATGCACCTCAGCCAGAATGTTCTGAATGCTGCTAAATCCTTGTTCTTGCTCCATTTCCTTTGCCTTTTTAAACAGGAAGTTTGTTGAGACCTATCCATGTCTCCTTCCCACAATTTCCTGAGCGGACTCTGCCTGATTTCCCCTGGTGCAGGTGAGGAAATCCTATGGCCCGGGTCTGGGGCTCGACCATGGTGCACAAAGGGAACACCCAGTTCTGGAATCTGCCTCCAGCACACCCAATCCTTGTTACTTTCACCTCTTCCTGGCACTATTTTGCTGTGCAGGGTGAGGTTGCAGGTGGCAACTTGTCACTATGGGAGATACCAGGGCGTATCTGGAGATACTGGGTGCCAGAAAGCTTTCCACGGTCCCAGAAACACTGCAGAAGGGCATCCCCAGGCTCCATGGTGGTCTGGGAGCAGGTGGAGGTTGGATGGGATGTCCTCTGTGTCCAATGCCCCGGAGAGATCATCTGGGTTGTGGCTGCTGAGTCCCTGGCGTGAGAGATCTGGTTTCTCCAACCTGTTAGAGCTCAGGTCACCGTGTTTGGGGACGTGTGTTCACTTCTTAGATTGCAAAAGTATAAAATGACCCTTCCGTGAAGGACTTCTGATCCCACAGGGGCTGCCTTCAGCAGTCTCTCAGCACTGTGGTTGTCTGAAGAGTTTATTTCAGAAATAGGATCATGTTCAGAAGCATTTGCAGGATCTGCTCCCATTGATGCCTTGGTGGTAGGGCTGGGGGTTGCAGGGGCAGCTTAACAAATGTTTTCTACATTTTTGTCTTACACTTTTGTAATACCCTATCCTATCCTATCCTATCCTATCCTATCCTATCCTATCATATCCTATATCATATCATATCATATCATATCATATCATATCATATCCTATCATATCATAGAATGGTTTGTGTGGGGACGGACCTTAAAGCCCATCCCATTCCCCCCCCTGCCATGGGCAGGGACCCCTTCCACTATCCCAGGTTGCTCCAAGCCCCGTCCAACCTGGCCTTGAACACTTCCAGGGATCCAGGAGCCGCCACAGCTGCTCTGGGCACCCTGTGCCAGGGCCTCCCCACCCTCTCAGGGAACAATTTCTTACCAATATCCCATCTAACGCTGCTCTCTGGCAATGTGCAGCCATCCCACCTTGTTCTGTCCCTGCATCTGTTATCTGAAGTCCCTCTCCAGCTGTCTTTGAGCCCCTTTAGGAACTGTAAAGGGCTCCATGTTCTCCCTGGAGCCTTCCCTTCTCCAGGCTGAGCACCCTCAGCGTGCCCAGCCTGTTTCCAGAGCAGAGGGGCTCACGCCCTCGGAGCACCTCTGTGGCCTGCTCTGGAATCGCTCCGACAGCTCCGTGTCCTTATCGATCCCATCGCAGCAGAGGAAGTTGGATGAGCGTTGTCGTCCTTGCGGGAGTCAACACAACCCAGCAGAAGCCTGGGGAAAGGCCCAGCCTTCCTCCCGTTCACAGGTGGGCAGCACAGTCCCAAGGACATGGTGGGAGCTGTGGGATTCCTGATTGGAGACGGGAATGGCAGGGAGCTCGGAAGCCTTTTGCGCCTCTCCCAGCAGATGATCCTTTCTGCCTTGGAATGCCTCTCTCAGCAAATGGATGTTACAAGTAGTTTAGCTCTAGTTTTGCTGCATGGCCTTTTGCAAATTCAATTACAGAGCCTCTTGTCTTGCCACAGCTGGAATTGTTCTCAGCCTAATATCGTGTTCGTCAGGCTTTTGTTTTGTTCTCCTTGCAGCCCAAGATGTCCTTGTTGTGAGTCCGGGTGTCTCCTCCGCCTCACGGCCCTGCTACCTTTGCGTGGAACGCTTCTGCTGCTCTAAAGATACCAAAAGGTTTTAATTACGATTAAGCCAAGTCATTTCTACAGTTTCGAGCTGTAAATAAACAGCCTGTTTTGGATAATGGAGGTAATGGTTTGCATTTCAACTCTGCTTCTAACCTCTGATTTTTGCTTGTAATATTTTATGTGGTTAAATCAATTTTTTCTGCCATTGAATGTAGCTTTTCTTTCCTTTTTTTTTTTTTTTAAACTCAGTTGTAAAGCGTGTGTTTCATCACATCCTTGTTACCCTAGGACATGCCTGCTGCAGTTAAACTCGCCTGTAGTCATGCTCCTTTTCAGAGGGGTCTGGAATGGAGAGGAGGAATTTTTGTTGTTTTCTCCTGTTGCTGACAAAGGAAGCAAATGCTTTGGCTTATTAAAAGTCAGGTAAAAATCCAGGCTTTGGGATGTGGATGTATTTTCTGAATTCACAGCGTGGCTTATTGTACAGGGTGCTGGGCTTGGCACACACCTGGTGTGGGGTCACAACCCTTCTGCACGGCCTTAGTCAACCCCAGGCTGCAATCGAACTATCACTGCACGGCTGTTAAACACACTCTTCATTTCCAGAGCTGCTCTAAACATGCTTTACGAGGGCAAAGTGACTTTTCCAGGCAGAGAATTAATGGTGATTATTTCTGCGGACAGGAAATATAATACGTATCATCAGTGCAAACTGACTTAAAGCCAGCCAAAGAGTTATCGTTGGAGTATTTTCATCTAGGTCACTTAAAGCCTTCATTAATTAAATACTGCTGTGTGATTTCTTTCTAAAGTTTAATCTACAATCTGGATTTTTGATTAAAATGTGTGCAATTTCAGCCAGCTCCTCACAGTGACCACGCCGTGGTTTTACAGAGTCCTCAGATGTCACTGCTGTTGCCTTGGATTGTTCTTCATTGTGTGCTGCTGAAACTGCCCTTTGGATCCTGCCTCAGTCCCTTCCCCAGCACCCTGCACCAAACGGAAAACCTCTGTTTTTGCTGGTCCTTTCTGCTGCCACACCCTCCTGACTGGTGTTTTGTGCATGAGAAAAGTCACATTTTGAGCCAGGGAAGACGGAGGAGAAGGGGATGCTCTTCGTCCACTTTGGTGGTGGCACAGGAATTTCAGCTCGGAATTGCATTATGTAATTTCAATATGTCTGTATTGCTGGCAGGTCATGGAGTCCCAGGATGGTTTGGGTTGGAAGAGACCTTAAATCTCATCCAGCTCCTGCCTCTGCCATGGGCAGGGACACCTTCCACTCTCCCGGGGTGCTCCAAATCCTATCCAACCTGGCCTTAAACACTTCCAGGGATCCAGGGGCATCTCCTGTTGTGATTTCCTCACATTTGTGTCTCTTCAGGACCTTTTAACTCCGTAACGTTGGCCCATCCATTGCTTCTGGTAATCTCTGGTAACACTCAATTACTCCTGGGTCACGTCGTAGCTGAGGGAAGCCTTTTTCCTCCCAGACTGGGCTGTCAGCTGCTCCATTGGCAGCATTTGCTGCTCCATGAGATGCAGCTCCTTGGCCCCTGCATGCTTCCCGAACACGATGGTGGTCAGTGGCCCTTTTCCTGCGGAGATGGCAGGGAACAAACGGCTTCTGCAGAGCTTCATGTACAGTGTTGGTGGTACCTGTCAGCTGCCTGGACTGTCCTCCTGAGCAGGAGGGAATATGAGGAGCAAGGAGGAGCAGGGAATAAGAGACACAGAGAATTCCTAAACACATTTTTCCAATTAAAACATCGAATCCAGAGCCTGTATGAACATGAAGTATTGCACGTGTGCATCACTTTAAAGACCTGCCTAACCCCCTTCTCCACACCATAACCATTAACTCTTTTTTTTTTAAGCCAATAATCAATGTGGGTCTAATTTGTTACATTGACATTTTTGCTGGTTTCATCTGGAAGAATTAATTAACAGCAAAATATGTCCTTTCCAGGTGTTAAGAGTGGGGGGTCTCAGCAGTCAAATAAGTTTTGACCTTTGTTGAGACAACATTTAAAAGAGGTTAAGCGTTGGATCTCGTTGATTGAAGATCTGGTGTCTGCTCTGACAGGTCTGGAAATACATTACCTGGGCCTTCCAGGCAGTCTGGGCCCAGTGGTCTTGGCAGGGCAACCAGGAAGTGGCCAAAATGGGAAGTGGAGGATGTGAAAATAGAGCAAGCTCCACCCTGCATCCACTTTCCCAACTCCAAGGCATCCTTCTGTCTTAATCTCTGCAGCTGCAGCTTGGCCAGGAGTCCCTGGGACCTGCACTCTGCTAATTGAAGTGCAACTGGGTCAAGGCTGTCTCAGCCTGAAGAGCAGCTTTTCTTTATGAAGCATCATCTCTAATGCACCTCGTGTTGATTCCAGTGGGCGATAGGGACCTGGGGAGAAGGGGAGAACAGGAATGTTATCCAGGTACACCTGGAGCTACAGCACTCCCCTTAATTGCTTCTGGAGCTCTTCACCAGGGCCTCATCAATAGGGCTAATACAGAGGAGGACTCAATTTATTTCCCACAGGAGATGGTCGAGTTGTTTTCTCTTTGTTATGAAGATTGATAAGAGCGATTGGATAAAGTCTGGGCTGCTGCTAAACCACCTTTGATCTTCCTGGGGGTTGGGTGGAGCCTGGCTGCCAAGCTGGGATGCCGCAGTGCATCCCAGGAGGGATACGGGAACCTGGGGCTTTCCCCCCCATGCTGTGGCAGCACTTGAAACTTTAATCAGTAGGTGCAGCTTTTAATGCTTAACCCAAGATGTTACTTTGGGAAACATGCAATGCAAAATGTTGTGCAGGTTAGGATGGGAGGATGATGGAGCACCCAGAGATGTGCTGACATTACAATGAGTCAAAGGAAAACTATCAAGGAGCAGCTGCAGGCATCCCCTGTGCTGCAAGGTCCCCCTCCTTCTCATTTACTCTATCATGTATCACTGGCCCAAGAGACACGAACCCTTGGATCAGTAAAGCAACCTTTTCGGGCACCTTCAGACCCCTGCCTGCCTGGCACAGCCCCTCATGGACTCCTACAGCGCTCCACGACCAGCTCCAGGCTCAGCTTGCATCCAGCGAGCCTGGGTGCTCCGTGACCAGACACCCCCTTGGGCATGTCCCTGGTACCAGCTTCCCTGTGCTGCCTCACTCATGGACCCACCACAGGGCTGAGGATGCAGCCCAGCCCTGGTGTCCCTCCACGTTGGCCTCTTTGCTGGATTGTTTTCCAAGAGAGGTGTCTGGAGCACAGTAATCACAATGTTTGGGAGGGCATTGGGATGCACATTGTCTGACGCAGATCCCACCTCTTCCTTGTCATGTGCTCTTCTCTGTCCTCTGTCCTCTCCTGAAGTCCTAACTAGTGCAGCCTCAGTGAAAATCAATAATGGTATCCCTGAGAAAAATTAAATGGTGTCTTGTTATCCCTGTTCTGCCATGGTTTGGAGTAAAGGAGTTTTAAAATAGCTGGAATAGCAAAGCCCATTGGTTGTGTCCACCACAGGTGGGAGAAGTGACTTGGGGGGATGCCTCGCACCCCAACTCGTGCCCTGGCAATTAGCAGGGAAGAGACAGAATCCATTTGGGTTTCAAAATTTAAATTCAAATGTATCTGTTAAAAGATAGTTCATGCAGGGATGCACTGGCTGCCACCTGCTGTGGCTGGTCAGGAGCTCTGGCAGAGGATGACGCTGCTCCCTGAGGGACTGATCCCTGGTTTAGGGCAGTCATGTGCTCTCTCTGGAGGGAGCAACAGCAGGTAACAAATCTGACCTCATGCCTTGATCACCTGAGGGACACTGAAGTGTCTCCTGGTGCTGCTTCCCATGAGGTGTTTGAGAGGACAGGTTACCTGTCCCAAGGGATGACTTGCAGGTGGGCGCATCCCCTCAGCGTTCCTGGGAACTCTGGAAGCCCACGGCTCTCTGGGAGTGCTGGAGCCTCCAAATCAACTCGAGGTGCCCCATTCCCAGTGGCTTCAAGGTGAAGGCAGCCCGAAGCTCTGCCTGTGCCACATCGCCACATCCACGGCAGAATCCACTCCAGCCGTGACCACGGAGCACACACAGACCTGGGGTTCTTCCCGCACCCTCCAGCCACCCTCCGCTCCGAGTGAAACCCACAGTCTGTCCCACCTCAGCAGCAACGTCCCCAGAGAGCTGTGTGCCCATCTGGCACAACCTGGTGCCACCACCAGTGCGGTAAACGGGTCTCTCCACATCATGGACTGTGGTCCCTGGGCGGCACAACCTCTCCATCGTTGTCCTTGGGGTTTATCCTTGTGCCCAAGGATTAGCAGCACTGGGAGAGCTTTTTTTATGCCTTCATCCTCATCTCCTGCCAGGCATTTCTGGTGTGCCTGCTTTTAAGTGTCGTGCACTGGTATACAGCTATTTACAGTGCCTGTTCCTGCTCTCCCAACAGTGTAAATCAAGATTAATTCCACTGAAGTTTATGGAGTTACGCCAGTGTAAAACTGACTGATAAGAGATTCAGGCCATTTTCATCGGGTTTGTTCGCTTGTTTGTTTGAAATTATATGTGTTGCTGTGGAATGATAAAACGTGGGGATTCAAAGGCAGGTTCACTGCAAAATACGATTCAAAAGGTTTTTGACTTCACATAACACAGCAAAACAATCACTTACAGCAGTTGTATTTTACTGTGGAGTAGGATCACGGAGTTTGGAGGAGGAGAGGATGAAAACGAAGCAGGGAAGGAGGAGGGGGAGAATGGAAGTTTCCCAACACTACATCAAAGGCACCAGTGGCAAATTGGGGTGCTGTTACAAAATTTTACATGGATGGTTATTTAAGCAGGTATCCATGAAAATGAGGCTGAGTGGTTCCCAAAATCCCTTCAGTGGGGGACACGCCAGCTCGGACCCTGAGTGGACAATGCAATTCCCTATTTTTCGCAAATTCATCTTGCAAAAGAGCCCCACCGCAAATGAAGGCAGTAAAGCCTCTCCAAAAGAGCTGCTGTGTCACCTGTGCTTGTGTTTGCTCCCAGGCCCCCATCTCTGTTAACACGCTGGAAGCTGAGGCAGTGCCCTGTGACAGAATCCACTCTGTCTTTGGGGGTGTGGCTTGGAAAACCCACAGGTTTTTCTCCTTTGTGTTCCACAAAGCAAGTGGCCAGTGGATAAGCAATTCAGGTTTCTTTCCATGCTATTCCTAAGGAGACTTTGAGCTGACATCTGGTTTCACACACCTTGTTTCAACACAATGTTCCCTTCCTTGTGGGAGTTGCAGTTCCTGTTCTTGCACCTCCTGTGTGACACAGATTCACCCCAATCTGTGGGAGGGGTGAGGGAGCTCCTCTCCCTCTTGCCAGGTGTCTGCTTGGAACAACCTGTCCTCCAGCATCTGCTGCCTTTCCCAGCAGCTGTTCCCAGCTCCCTCAAGCCATCTCAGTGTTTTTCGTTCCTTGAATGCAGAGATACTTCTGAAAAATTCCAAGCTCCAGGTGGGTTTGCTCTGGCGCAAGTATTTTTTAGATCGAAATAGTGGGATTCGGTTTCCTGTGGCTGTTAACAAATGAATTCACTCTTTACACTCGTGTGTTCACTGCTTTAGCAATTTTTGCTCATTTCAGAGGACTGATCTATTACTCTCTTTGTTTCTGTTGGACAACGTTGCTTTTGCAAAGCTGAGGTCAGGGAAGGACGGATTTTGGGATTCCTTGTGCGTAAGATCGTGACAGAAGGTTTAATTACACTACTGTAGCGCTGTATTTGCTTGGCTGGGCAAGTAGGAGGTACTGAGGTAACGATATTGTGGTCTGAGGTTTCCCTCATCCTTCAGTGGTGTGGCTCCAGGAGCGTGTCCAGAGAAGGGAACGGAGCTGGGAAGGGGCTGGAGCACCAGGAGCGGCCGAGGGAGCTGGGAAAGGGGCTCAGCCTGGAGAAAAGGAGGCTCGGGGGGACCTCTCTCCGCCAAAGCTGTGTTGATGCTGGTCCTCAGAAGGGTGGAGCTGTGCCAAATGCAGGATCCCTGCGGTCTCAGGGCAGATCCACATCCCGAGGCGGAGGTCTCTGGAGTGGTCCTTGCCTGGCAGAGGGAAACGAGCCTTGATTCACACAGGCAGGGACAAAACCAACACCAGACCTTTGCAAGCTCCAGGATGGATTTGTCCCAGTGTTCCTCTAAATAACCTTTAGTTGGGGTGATGTTTCCCCTCCCACCTTTGTCCACAGGCCCCACGCCCGGCCCCACGGGGCATCCTCCTCGTGCCGAGGAGAGGCATTATTCCAGAGCCTCCCCCCTCTCGGAGCTTGCCTATGTAATGTTCTTCCCTTACAAATTTCATCTTGCTGCACTGTGCATCCAAACGATCCAGTGATGGAGCGCACAGGGAAAAAAAATTATAATGCCATTAAAAGTTATCATAAATTTCAGATCAGCATCACTTTTAATCCGATACACAATTTTACTGCCTCTATAAAGTAGGTGATTTGCAGTGGTCTGAGGCGTCTCCTGGCGCGTTTTACTTCTTTTTAAATTAAACACACCAACTTTGTGCTGAATTCAGAGTGCGGACATAAAAAAGGGGGTAAAAAGGAGAGGGAAGGGACATCAGATGGGAATTGCAATTGAATCTTTATATATGCCATCTTGGTACTGTGGTACTAAATATAGTGCCAGGTAAATAGATGTGCTGAAATATTCAGAATAAAAAACAAATGTTCCAATAGCAGAGAAACTGAGCATGGAAAATGTTTCCCTCGCTGCCATGCTTTAGAGGCTAAAATGCTGTTGTTTAAAACACTCTCTGCTGGAAGATCTTGTGTATCTCATGCATTAAATTATACACTGTGCACAAACATGGATTTTATATTTTAGATTGTATATTATGTGGTTTCTAACCCTCCCCCCTGCCAATGGAGCGAGCAGTAAACCCAGAATATCCAATTAATATAAATATGACATTATGCCATTTGCTGATATGAAATTTTTAGGAGTGGGAATGGAAACAGACAACATTTCATGGAGAAATATTTGAAATTAAGATCAGAGATAAGGTAATTATGCACCAGTGATCAAGGTTTCACCTGCTTGTAGGCCCAGAGGTGTCAGAGCCTGACAAAACCACCGTGATCACCTGATGGGCTGGTCCCTCTCTCCATCTTTCTGCCCCAGTGATCCCCCACTTTTGGGCCAAGAGTTTGCAGCTGATCTCATCAATATCCTCTGGTTGTACCTCCAGTTTTTGCTTCAGGTCTTAAGGAGATCAAGAACTAACTGGTGGCTTTGCTGAGCTGCTCTCTGCCTTCAAAAAAGGGAAAATATTTCCCCAAGGTAACTCTGAAAAGGTTCATCCTTGTTGTGTCTCACCTGAGTTTTATAAAATGACAAAAAAGAATTAAAGCACCATTTTAAAAATTCTTTTCCCAATTGGCTGTGGTTTTATTGTCTATTAAAGAGGATTCATGAGGCTCTGGAGGTCTGTGAGGTCAAAAAAATAACCTAAAGGAAAAGTTTGTACAGTTCCAACCTCCTTCTCTCCTTCTCCCAGACTGGGAGATTTTGGTTTGAATAAATTAGCTTTTGCCAGTGATAGCAAGAAACCAAAGCAGCCATGTTTTGGTGAAAGTCTGGCCCAGCAGCTCTCCCTTCCAGGTGACCACTGCGGTGACCAGTGCAAGAACCATTTTCCATGTGATTTGGATGGATTAGTTGTAAAAGGAAGTGAATGGAGAGATCCAGCTCTAACTTCCCAAAAAATAAAAGCTAAAGAAAGTGTAAACCCAGCCCTGAGGAAGTGGCTGCAGGAAGGAAACAAGCAGTTAAAGAGACCTTAAAAAAATATAATAGTTTATTTTTTGTTTTACTTTCCAGGTAAAGAGTTTTCCCTGCCAGCTCCACACAGGAGTGTGGATGTTTGGGCTGTCTCCCTCCCTTGCAGCAGCAGCCGTCAGGTGTTTTCCAGTCGTTGCTGCCTTGGAACATAGTGGGATCCTTGTGCAGGGACAGGACTTGACGATCCTTTTGGGTCCCTTCCAACTCAGCATAGTCTGTGACTTCCCAGCTATTTGCTTGTGGGGGGTTTTTTGAGCTGAGACAATTTATTTCCCGGCTATGGGCTCTATCAGCAGCTCCTGATTTCCTCCCGACTTCCAGGCGTGGGTTTGATCATTCAGCTCTTCCTTCCTCCCCTCAGCTGTGCAGCACAAGGAGCTGCCTTTCCCCAAACCCACTCTGCCTCCCAGTGCTTTCCTATCAGGCACAACACTCTGCAGTGGGCCCGAGGGCGTGATATTTTATTTATTTTGATTTATATAATTAAAGGGACGTCTATCCCTGAGTGGAGCCAGCCTGGCGCTGATGATGTGGTGAAATGCCACTGGCGTGAAAATGATGGTTTATTTTAACCGGGACTCAGACAGGGAGTCGCTGACACCATTTAGCAGCTTGTCGTTGTTGCTGGCAGGGAAAACATCTCCGGATCTCACAGAAATGGCAGTTTGCTCGGCAAAACTGTCTGGGGTGGAAGGGAAGAAGTTCCCTGGGTGGCTGCAGGCTCCCAGCTCTGAGCAGCACCTAGGCTGGGCTGTGCTCCGCTCGGAAGGGAGGAGGTGCCCGGGAGCATCCCCAAAAATCCCCTCCTGGGCCTGGCATCAGCTGTTTCCTCCTCCCTTGCTGTATTTGTAGGCAGAGTTAGGGAGCTGAGGATGATTCGGGAAGATGTGCACCCCTCCGTCTTTCCCCGTGACCGATCCCCGCTCGGTTTGCACGTTCAGGGTCGGAACGAGATGAGCTCTAATGTCCCTTCCAACCCAAACCACCCTGTGGTTCTTTAATTCCGCGACGCCACGATTTCTGTACTGCGGAAAGCCTTCAGCCCCACCCCACCCTGTTTCACCGTGCCCTTCGTGCACAGGACATATCAGAAATCCCAATTTCTGCGGGGAGGAGCTGCTCCTTGAAGGTGGAGCCAGCACCCGGCGCTGGGCCGGGAGCCTGCCCCCATGAGAGACCTCCAGGCACGGCGAGCGGGAAAACAAGACTTTCTCAGGTTTCCGAGCGTTGCATTCTATTAACAACCCCCCAAACCACCCCATGGTCCCCACTTCCCAAATCCTGGGAGCAGGCAGCGCGGCTGGAGCATCTCCTGGCGGACTGGCACATCCCCTGCTCCCGTTGATTGCTGCCCGCGGGGCGCCCGCTCCGTGCGCGGATGACCGTGTACCTCTCTTTCTCTCTCTCTTTATTGCTCCCGATTCAAATTCAAGGCTTGTTTAATCAGCAGACATTAGCAACCCGACAGAAGTCTGGCTGGAAGGGAAAGAAGCGGGTGGGCAGGGAGCGGGACTCGGGAATGTGCAGCTCTGCAGAGCAGGGGCTGCCTCTCCCGCGTTGGATTCACTGCCCAGACGGGCAAGGGAGGAACTGGGGGTGGCGCTGGAGTGGGACGCAGGAAACCACCCAGGGAGAGGCACTGGGAAGGACACAGGATCCAGGTGATTGTGCTGAGCGCATCCCAGCAGGGCTCTGGGACCCGGCTGCCGGCCCAGCTAGAGCTCTCCACTTCTGGTGTTCGTGTTGTGGATTGCTGGGAATTTTGGGGGGAAAGACTTTCCCCTTTTGTTGCAAGATGTTGGTTTTGCCAGGCTGGCTTTTGTTCTCCCAGCAATGATTCCCACACCCCTGGAGGACTTCTCCTCATCCATCCATCCATCCATCCATCCATCCATCCATCCATCCATCCATCCATCCATCCATCCATCCATCCATCCATCCAGTGAGCTGCCTCCAAGCCCTTGCTCAGCCTTCCAGCCGCTCTCTGCTGTGTGCTTCCCTCTGGGGTGGAAGATGGTGAGATCTGAGGGAAGCAGGGTCTGGTTTTGCCGTAGGAGACCTGTTGGCACGGTGAGATTGTGTTAATCAGTGAGAGACCCCCACTTCTGTGGGGTGATGCTGCGGGGGGCAGCGACCACCCATCCCTGGAGCACTGCTGGCTTCTGTCACTTGCAGCTGCTCACTGGTAGGATGTGGGATCAACCAGGAATGAGTTTGGAAGCAAATATCCCAGCAAATACCCTACTGCTAACTCCCCACATTCCTCTGTCAAGAAAAAATTCTGCATGAATTTGCAACGTACAAATCACCAAGAGGGCTGTTTGCAGCTCAAAGGTGTCCCAGCAAAAGGGCAATTTCTGTTTAAAACCATCCAGATTTCTCTCCAAACCCCCTTGCTGAAGGCTCTCTATCCACCCTGTTGCATCCATCCCATTGCATTGGAGATGGGAGTCCCATGGGACCGTGGCACGCGGAAAGTGGCCCACAGGTGCACACAGCTTTGTTTTCTGTCCCTCGTTAGCAGCCTAATTAGGAGGTTCTTTATGCCTTTCACATTCAGTGCTTGCAGCAGAGCCATCTTCCTATTGATTGAGCTACAAAAGTGGATAAAATCCCCATAGTTCTGAAGGGAATGGCCAAATATTGATACTGGGGGAGAGCTGATGCCGTATAAATAGTGAATTATGCTTCTAATTACGCAGGCGCTCCTTTTCTGGTGCTGTAGCTGATTCCCTTCAATACTCCAGGTCAGATCTTCAGCTGGAATTTACTTTAGAAATGGAAAACAAGGCCAAAAAATCCACTTAGAAAAAAACCTAAAGAATTAGGTTGTTTTTTTTGCCCATTCTCCTTTTAAGAAGGGAAGTCCTATGAGTGGGATTAATCCCCTGTAACTTGAGCTACCCATGGTGATCCCCAGGTCCTCTGGCACAGCTTGTCCAGAGGAGCTGAGGCTGCCCCATCCCTGGAAGTGTTCCAGGCTGGAGGAAGCTTGGAGCAACCTTGGCTAGTGGAAAGGTGAAACAAGATGGTCTTTAAGATCCCTTCCAAGCCAAACTATTCCATGATTCCATGATTCTCCACTGCCATCCTTCTGGTGGACAAGCCCAGGAGAGTGGGCCAGACAGGACTCACCCAACTGTGTCCACCAGCACAGAAAAAACTCCTTTCTTAGCGAATAAAAACCTCTTTATTTTTAATTTTCTTCTGATTCTCAGGGCTCAGGGAATGCAACAGAGACCCTGGGTCTGTTCCCACTTGGGCTTCAGTTTTCCATCACTCTTGATTTGGTTTCAGCACCATATTCTGTAGTATAAAAAATACCCACAAAAATAATTTGATACTCTTAATTTATTTTAATGATATTTTGACTTACTGGCAACATCTTCTCCCCACCCATGTCAAAGAATCTTCTTGGCTAATAATGACTTCAGCTGCACTAAACCCATGAAGAGATCTTCCAGCAAACTGGAAGCAAAGTGATAGGTTTGAGTCAAACTAGGACTAATTTATTTTGGGATTGGCCAACAATTATTTCCCTTTAGCACTCCAACTGTAAACAAACAGCATCCTCGCAGGGGGCAGGATTTGCCACGAGGGAAGCTGGAGATGCCTGGTTGGACCATCAGAGGTGGCCGTGACGGTGTCTCCTGGGCAGAGGGGTGAGAACAAGCCTGCCCAGGACCTGCAAAACACCCGAGTCAAACACCTTCCTCCTCGCTGATGGTTTTCTTTTCTTTGTTCAGCTTTGCTAGTTCCAAGCAACACCAGAAATGAAGTGTATGGGTTTTGCCCCTTTCCTGTCATGGCCCTTAAAGGCTCGCCGCTCCTTTACTGAGCTTTTACAAACTCATTTTGCACAAGTCCCAGATATTCTCAAAGGCCTAAATTGGTTCTGGCTCTGCCTTAGAGTTTCAAGATGGAGAAAAACATCCCCAGTGGGCTCCCGATATCTCCAATGGCTTGTTGGCCAGTGAGCCAGTGCCCAGGATAAACTGGGATTTTGGATAAAAGCCAGAGTTTGGAAGGGATGCCCACGGTGGTGTGGGTGGTGGGAGTGATGGGCTATGGAAATGCTTCCCGTGGTGCCAGGAAAAGCATTGATTTGTGGCGGCATGGACACGGCTCCTGTTGTCCAAGCCCTTGATCCGGGCTGAGTTTTATTTCTTTCTTGGCTGTTGTTTCGGTTTGGCTCTACTCTCTTGCTTGGTACCAGCTGGTGCCACCCTGTCCTCGGTATGACTGAGGACCAACATCTCACTTCTGGCAGGGAGGAGGATGCCGTGGTCTGATGGAGAAGAGCTGAGTGCCTCTTCCCAAAGCACAGGTTCCAAACTGCTGCTGCTCCTGGATTTTGGAGTAACACAGACTCAACTGGGAAGTCTGATCCCCCCAGACTCCCGAGGAATGAAGCGAGCCAGGCAGGACAGGCAGGACAGGACCTTCATGGAGGGAGGTGACCTCAGGAGCTCCATCTTTTCAGCATCCTCTGATCACAACCACAACCTGGACCTTGAAATCCTAGGTGAGCTGTACCCTGAGGATGCTCAAGGAGCGATGAGGATCAGGTTCATCAGGAGCTGGAGCGACAGGACAAGGGGGATGGCTTCAGACTGACAGACAGTAGTGTTGGACTGGATACTGGGGAGAAATCCTTCCCTGTGAGAGCAGTGAGGCCCTGGCACAGGTTGCCCAGAGAAGCTGTGGCTGCCCCTGGATCCCTGGAAGTGTCCAGGGCCAGGTTGGATGGAGCTTGGAGCAACCCGGGCTAGTGGAAGGTGTCCCTGCCCCTGGCAGGGGGTGGGATGAGATGATCTTTATGGTCCCTTCCACCACTCACCATTCTGTGACTCTGTAGGAGTAAATGGGAAGGGAAGCCAAGATGGAAGAACGTTAAAACAATTTGGGGGATCCAGGATCCCACAGGGATGGTGAAGCATGACCTGCACTGCCCTGCCTGAGCCCTCTGAGATCCTCAGCCCTGGGACTGCAGATGTGAGGGACAGACCCACAAATGGCATCAGGGGCTGGGGACATCTGCCCACATCTGGAGCAGGCAGGGGAGTCTGGCCACATCCCAGCTGGCTGCAGCAGGCAGAGCCAGCACAGAAACCAGTCAGCACCCAGAAATTCCTGCCTCCCTGGGTGCTTTGGGGGGGTCCCCACATCTGGAGCACACCCAGAAAGGGGCTGACACCCCCTCCTACCCCTGTGTTGACAAGTGGCCCCAAACAATCCTTTGGGATCTGCAGGCAGCCCTGTAGGGCTGGCAAGGCAGAGGATCTGGGGGAATGGGACCCCAGGACCCCCGTCCCCACCTCAGCACGGCGCTGTGAGGCTCCGCTCTGAGCCGTGCCTGGGCTTCCATGTGGGTGCGTGGGTTTAAATCAGGCCCTTAATGTTATTTGAGCATGGATTTGTTCTTTATTTTTTTCCATCCCTCCCCCTTCTTTTTTCTTTTTTTTTTTTTTTTGTGGTTTAGTTTCTCTCTTAACAGGAAAAAATGATCAAAAATAAGAAAACAATCACTGTTTGAAAGTGAATGAAGGGCGCTTTCTCCCCTTCCCCCATGCTTTTTTCCTACTTTGACATCTCAGTGTTTTTTTTTCCTTTTAGCCGCGGTTTCTGGGATAGGTGATAACTGCCAGTAATAGGATTAGCATTGATTTCTTTAGCAAGAACAGAGATGTGGCAGTTCCAGCCATTTACTGAACTGCCAGCTTTGAAATATCAAAAAAAAGAAAGAAAAAGAAATCTGCAGAAAAAAAGCTTCTTGCAGCATTTTAAAGAAAGGAAAGCCTATGTGAATTAAAATACACACATACACACACGCATGCACGCACACACACACTCACAGCCCAGCACACGGGGTGTATAAATATATATATTATATGTATATTATATATATGGATCTCGCTCGGTGCTTTTTTTGTTATGGTGTGATAAAGGATCAAAAGAACTGTCTCTGTTCTAAGCTTCAAGAAAGCCTTTTTTAAATTCATTTGGCTTTCTTTAGCTTTCACTTGCTAACATATTTTAGGAGCTAATCTTACATATTTACTATTGTATCCTGACTTTTTTTAACCTTGAAATTCAAGCAAAGACAGAATGAGAAAGGGGGGAAAAAAATAAAGGATTCCGAAGAGAAAGAAGGAGGGATGAACCCATGGAAGGTTGTACTGTCTCATCCGCCTGGAGGCATAACGTGAAACCCACCCAGTGCTGACTTTGTTGTGGCATATTTTCTCCTTGCTGCCGGCTGGGGGGTCCTGGAGGGATATGGATTTGAGGTGCACCCACCAAAGGCTGGGTTCTGCCCTCAGTCTGTTGGGAATGCCCACCTTGGCCTGACTGTCTTTGCTAAGAGCGTTTCTCAAGGGCCACCTCTGGTGGGGCCAAATCTGCAGCAGCTTAAAAGCCAGAGTTTTAGGAGACTGGAATGGTATTCCCTGTCCTTCCCAAAATGCTGGAGGGTGTCAGGTATTCAGTATCTACTGATTCTGCTCTCTGACTCGCATTCAGAGAGACGAGAAGGTCCAATGGCAACATCTGAGCAGAAGCGGAAGGTCCTGCGTAAGGACCAGGTGCTGGTTGGGAAGGTGTCCGCAGATTCCATCTCAGGGTTGTTCTGTCCATAGTCCAGGCCTGAGAAGAGACCGTTTCCCCACCAAATCCTCAACAATCCAATGGCTGTGCCATTCAGGAGAGGACTCAAAGCTTGTTATGGAAGTGTTTTGTCTCATGGGGTGGAGCTGACGAACCACTTTCATCAGAGCTTATGCTCATGCAAGGGATGTCTGCAGTGACTCACTGTCCTCACCCACAGCACAGAGCTCGGAGCAGGATGGAATTAGAGCTCATTTTTCAGCCTGGAAACCCAAAACAACAGAGCAACACAAATCATGGTCAGCAAGAAGAAAACCCTCGCTGCAGGAGGAATCTGTGTGTGACTTTCAGCTCGGCTTTCTCCTCTAGCAGCAACTCAGCTCCATAAAGAGCTTGGGATGGATTCCCATGCAAAACCAAGTAAAAAATGGAGGAAGGAGACAATCAAATCTATTATTTGTAGTTGCAGTAAGGGTTAATTAAATTACATGCAAATTGCTTGTCACATGCAAGGGAATCTCTCAGTGGAGCTACACATGGTGGCCAAGTGCTTCCAAAGAGGGTATTCATGGACCCAGTCAAACTGAGATCGGGTCACTTCCCTATATCTTTGTCCATGAAGAGACCTTGGGTGTGCTCCTGTGAGGGACCTCTTGCTGTCCACCAGCAGGAGACGAGGCCTCTGTCCTGGAACAAACATCACCAGCCATGTGCCTTTTCCCGTCCTGGTGCGCCTCTCCCATAATTTGCTTGGAGTCACATGTGGATTTGTAGGCACACAGGCTGGTAGCTCACCAGCTCTCGGAGATTTGCATTTCTGTGTTCTTATTAACAATCGCCCAAAGATCCGTGATGCTCATTTCACAGCCTCACCTTCATTGTGCCCTCTAATCCACGTCCCCGGGGTCTACTTCTGACATTCAAGCTTCAGAGCAGCTTACAAGACTCTATTTTTTTTTAACATCAAACTGCCGAAGGAATTATTGTTCCCTTTTTTTCTGCAAACACGGACCTCCTTTCTCCACCACCCTCCTCCTTAAAATGCTTAAAGACTTGCCACGATTACAGCACGGGAATGCTGGGGCTGGTGGGGTGGGTGTGCTCCAAACCTTAAAGTGTTGAGGCTTTGGGAATGGCTCCCGGCAAAACCAGTAAGGCAAATCTCCCAGTTGCTCTGGAGAGGGACGGAGGAGGGAAGGGGTTATTTGATGTAGTGGTCAAAAGCATGGAAATACACTAATCCTGTGTTCTTGGATGACATGGAAGAGCCAGGAAAGGAGATGTTCAGCTGTGGGAGCTGAAAGCTTTGAGAAGTTTGGTGGTAAATCATAAAATCATGGAAGTGCCTGGTTTGGAAGGCATCTTCTGCTAAGGGTAGGGACACCTTCCACTGTCCCAGGTTGCTCTGAGCCCTGTCCAACCTGGCCTTGGACTCTTCCAGGGATCCAGGAGCAGCCACAGCTGCTCTGGGCAACCTGTGCTGGGGCCTCATCTTCCTCACAGGGAAGAATTTCTTCCCAATATATCTGCCCTCTTGTAGGAAGAATGTTCCCAAAACATTCTGGAAAGAGGAGTTTCAAGTGTGTGCTTGGACTAATGAAAGAGTTATTAGAAAAGTTACAAAGACCAGGTCTTTTTGTGCATCCAGCCTGGTTTGCTTTGTTGGATGGTGTGACCAACATGGTCATATTCTACATTTTCATGTCCTTGAGCATCTCAGTGGGACTGTATGGATACCTGTTCCAGGCCTGATGGCATTTGGACCTGCTCAGCTCTTCCTAGCGGCAGACTCTCCTGGATGGAGCTCCTGGCCTGGGACATTTGCTGTGGTTTAAGGACATGCTCTATTCTGCCCCAGCCTCCCACTGCTGTCACTCCAGCCGAGACCACGTTAAATGTCCTTCCTGGTAATCTACAAATACTTAATGCCTGGAAAATAGATTCCAAAGAAATGGGTTATAATTAGCCTTTTCCTGCCTCACAGGAAAAGCTTTTCCATTCCGGCCCCACTTTCTGTGGGTCTAATTGCAGTGGTGGCACTGCAGAACATCCACAGTCCTTCCCGGGGCTCTCAGCTCAGGAATCTCTTTCTATCTCTTTCTCTTTCATTTCCTGTAAATAGCTATGCCAGGACTTCTGTGCACAGCAAGGAGACTTGGAGAAGGGAGCAGAGCCAAACTCCCTGAAGGATTCCACCTCCCTCCTCTCCCTGTGCCAGAGCTCAGGGCTGTCTTGGGAAGGGTTTGCCTGGAACGCCGCTCCTGGCAGCTTTTGGCTTCATGGATCCTGCTGCTGTTCAGTGCCTGGGTCTTTCACGTTCTTGATAATGTTTTTATAGAAACCTGCTCCTCAGCATTTCTTCCCACTGGGACAGTGCCTGGCACAGCAGCTCTGCTCGAGGCAGACTTGGAGACCAAGCAGATCTTCTGAGATGTTCCTCCCTGGATCCACCAAACCCCACAGTGCTAGAGAAGCACTGCAGCATCCAAAAACTGTTTAACCGGTGGACTGGGGGTTGCTAGGACAGCGGGGTCAGTGAAATCCTAGGAAAAGGGAGGTGGAAAGGACCTTGGGATGACCTTTGCAGCAGCACCAGCTGGATCGTGCTGCTCCACGTGGGTGAAAAGACCCCTCCATCAATGCAGGCACAACCTGCTCCCCCAGAGCCTGGCCCTGCGCTTCAGCAGCCTCGGCCCCTCGGCCCCAGCCTCAGTCTCTCCTGCTGTGGTTTAAGCTCGCTACTTATCTTACCTACCAGGAAGAAAAGCTATCCCTTCCTCTTTCCCTAAGCCTCCTCTGAACTCGGAGATTAGAGCAACGTCCCACCTCTCCTCCAGCTGAGCAACCCCAACTTCTTCAATCTTTCCTCAGAGGCATTGTTTTCTGCTCTTCTGATAATTCCCATCTCTGTACCGTGACTTGCTGCTAAAAAAAATCATGTATGGAAAAATGTAGATTCAAACGTAGCAAAAAAATTGTGTGAATTTGTTACAATTTCAGGAAAGGGCTTCATTTTAGGGTGTTTTGAACCTAATGGAATTGGAGTGTGTGTTTTCTTATTTTTAAAATGCAGCGCTTTGATTCTTCCGGATGAAACGATGATTCATTAAAAAGAGTACAGCAATTTTTTTTTCCTTTTAAGCTGTTACCTATTTGGAATGAAGATATTCCACTCACAAAAAGCAGGAGACCTGGAGGACCAGAGTGCCTCCAGAGCACTTTGGTCTCACCCACTGGTATTGCAAAGCAATAGGAACAAATAAATCAAAAAGTAAAGCAAATAACCCAAAATGCCATTCAGAAGTTTCATAGAGACCCTGGAAAAATCCATCCAGACTGTTGGATTGCTCCAGATGAAGGTTGCTCTAATAATTAAAGCCTCACTGTGAACTTCCTCTCTTGGAAAACCTGTGACCTTGGGTTCAGAAACAAGAGTTGGCTCTGAAAAGGATTTGCGGTTTGGGAGAGATTTTTTTTTTCCTCCTAGATGGGCACATTAGTCTGGGACCTTGGGGTGACAAGGTGTGGGACTTCCCTTTCCAGCCTGACCTGGTGCCTCCATGCCAGGTGTGAACCGGGTACACCACGGAGTTAAATCCACAGGGGTGACAAAAGGCCAGAAACGCCGGAATAGCCCCATAGAGTGGGACACGCCACAGTTCCCGTGGAAATAAATGGAAGGACAAGTAGCATCCAATGTGGCATAACAAAGCACCAGGGAAAGATAGGAAGGTAAAGAAAGAACCTATAGTGCAAACTGGAGAAAGGAAAGAGAACTAAACAAGAATATACAGCCAGTTAAGGCTTGCAGGGAAAAGATAAGGCCAGCTCAGAGAGCAGAAAGGCTTAAGGGGAATAAAAAGAGCTTTTACAATTATATCAGGGAAAAGGGAATACTAGAGAGAAAGTAGTTCCATTAATAAATGAAGAGGGAGACAAAATCAATGGTGTTGCTAAAATGGTAGAGCTACTGAACTCCTTTGGTCCAGCAGTATTTAACAGGGAGAGAAGAGAAGAGAGAAGAGAGAAGAGAGAAGAGAAGAGAAGAGAAGAGAAGAGAAGAGAAGAGAAGAGAAGAGAAGAGAAGAGAAGAGAAGAGAAGAGAAGAGAAGAGAAGAGAAGAGAAGAGAAGAGAAGAGAAGAGAAGAGAAAAGAGAGAAGAGAAGAGAGAAAAGATATAAAATAATGAGGGTTTTGACTGGGTGATTCTTCAGGGGGAAAGCAGTTTGAGGGAGAAGGCACATTGGAAGGGCCAGGATGTGGCACCACAAATAGCTGGGCAAGCCCATGCCTTTGGGGAACTGCTCCATTAAATCCTGGGCAATTGCTTCTGGAGAATAATAGGAAAACAGGTAAGGATGGCCAAGTGTGATACGGATGGTTTTTATTTTCAGTGACCAACACTGAGAAAAAAACCCATTCACTGAGTTTATTATTCCACTTGGCAGTGAAATCATTCCCATGTAAAATATGTTCACATTTAACAGTGGAAAATGGTTGAGCCTTGAGGAGAAAATCCCAGTGCTATGGACACTAGTGGGAATTTGCCGTGGCTTGGTTTTTGGGCAGCAAAGAGCTGTGAATTAACACTGTTGCTTCCTTAATATCCCATTCCTGGGAGCAAAGCGGCAAAGCTCTGGCAGAGCCCGAGGAGAGGCTGGGGCTGGCTGCAGGATGGAGGTCAAGGTGCCTCATAACATGTGGCTTTGGGATGAGAAATGCTACCTCCCCTCCCTTTACATAAAGAGTGACAAGAGATTAGCTGGAAATTCAGGAAGGGATGGGGCAATCAAAGGGAATGAAGGAAAAAGTTGATTTGTGAAATGTCTCAGAGAACAGCAAAATGCTAAAACCAAGCAGTGTTGGCCAAACTCTGCGCTGGTCATGTCACTGCGGAGCCTTCCAGGGAATTTAGTGAGAAGGAAACAAAGTCCTGCAAAAAGCTTCTGAGAATTCCATTTCTGAGGAAGAAAACCACTTTATTTGGTTTTCTTCCTCTGCTTGCCAGGGAGTCTGAAAATCGAGAAACATGTGAAGAATGGTGCTTACAAAAAAATCAGGTTGGTTTT
This sequence comes from Rhagologus leucostigma, assembly GCA_013397725.1. NCBI lineage: Eukaryota > Metazoa > Chordata > Aves > Passeriformes > Rhagologus > Rhagologus leucostigma. Next base: position 566,519 of record VZTD01005785.1, on the reverse strand, counting down.
TTTCCTTAACAGAATATGGGTATTAAATGGCTATTTTTAACTACAGTAATTTATTCAATTTATATTCCAAATGTACCAATCCTCGTGGTTTGTCACTTAGCCACCTCCTGCAGAAATGCATCGTGATAGTGGTGAAATTAGAAAATGGTGCTCAGATAAAGTGCAACCAGGAGTGACTGGCAGGTGTAGGGGAAAGCGGCTGAGCTGCTTTAGTTCCACATGCCAAAAAAATCGGAGACGTTCTTCCCATCAAGTGGTCGGCCAGAGGCAGCCTTCCCAGAAGTGTGAGGCATTTCAGCTGATAAATTCAGCTGATAAATGCAGCGTTTCAGAGGGTAAATTTAGGAAAGACAGTCTTATAATGCAAGGCTTGTGTTCTGCTGTCTGCAAGTGCCTGCCAGTCATTCCCATCGGAGGAACTGGGACTCCAGACCACGGGATGTTCAGCTGGTTGCTCCTGGAGCAACACTCCCGGCCAGAGTCATGGCTTGGTTGATTATCTGGGGCGACCGTGCTGATTTTTCCCCATTCTCCATCTCTATTTATTTATTTAGCAATTATATTTCTCGCCACAGGGAGAGGGAGGTTGCAGACTCCCCATCCTTGGAAGTGTCCAAGGCCAGGTTGGACGTGGCCTGGAGCAACCTGGGACAGTGAAAGGTGTCCCTGCCCAAGGCATGGGGTGGGACTGCATGAGCTTTAAGGTCCCTTCCAACCCAAATTATTCCATGATTCTGTGGTTCTTAGGGTTCCTGAATGGGAATGGTGGTGGTCAGCACTTCCCTCAAACTTGCCTTCACACAAAGTCCCTCCCAGTGAAATGTGACCCTTCTTGCAACCACAGCTGATCAGATGTTTTTGGATTGAAGCAGTTCCCGATTACAAAAAGGCTTTTTGCCAAAAATCAACATTTTCTGTGGGAAGATTGATTTTCATGGAATTTCTTTCCAGGGAAATGAAATGCTTTCTCCAGTGACAAAGTTTATCTCTCTATCTGTCTGGTGTCTCATGGGCTTCCGAGCAAGCTTGTGCAGTAGTTTAGGGGGATGCGTCCATCCCAGTGTACAATGGGTGGGATTTTTGAGTCATCCCTATTGAATACCAGATGGGTTGGGATGGAGGCGCCTGTAGGTCATAGAATCATAGAATCGTGGAATGGTTTGGGTTTGAGGTGCCCTTAAAGCCCATCTCAATCCACCCCCCTGCCATGGGCAGGGACACCTTCCACTACCCCAGGCTACTCCAAGCCCCGTCCAACCTGGCCTTGGACACTTCCAGGGGTGGAGAGGCCACAGCTTCTCTGGGCACCCTGTGCCAGGGCCTCCCCACCCTCACAGGAAAGGATTTCTTCCATATATCTGACCTAAATATCCCACTGAACCCATTACCACTTTTCCTATGCCTCCAGTTCCTGATGAAAGTCAAGCTGGAATTGACCCAGGACTTCATTCTAAAGTGCAATGTCCTGCTCAGGATGTTTTTCTCAACTTTATCTTCCAAGGAAAGTCTCCAGGATTTTGCCATTCAGCCTGGCCTTGCCATAAATAAGACTTAAACTGTTGGAGCTTCCTTCAGGATGAAGATCCGTGCTTTTTAGTCATGTCTATTTGCAACAACCTTCCTTAACAGCAGGCAAATGAAAGGGTTTTCCTGCCAGTATTCCCACAGGGTTAGTAAAACCAACTGGAACATGGTGGAGAACCTTTCTGCTGTCTTTTATGAAGGCTGTGGGATGCTGAGCCTCAGGTGCGGTGTTGGGAAGCTTTTTGGACACAGCCCAATTTTTGTGCTGGAGGACCTTGGGGGAGCAGTCCCCAAGCCAAGATGAGCAATGGCAATCAGAAAGGACGGATAAATCAGGAACGAGCATCAACTCCAAGTGCTGAGGAGCAAGGGGGATGTTTCCTTCAGCTGTGTCTGCAAGAGGCTGCGTCATCCCCAAAATAAGGGTTAACTACCCCTCACTTCCCTTCTGGGTACCCATCTGTCAGAGACAGGAGGTCGGGGCAGCATTCCTGCTGATGCTCTGCGTGGCATTCCCTTTTCCTCCCCCATTTAATTCTCCTTGCATGAGATCCGTGCAGCAAGGGATGAATTTCAGCCATAAAGATTGCCAGACAGCTCCCGACTTTCACACCCCGGGGAAAGGAGCAGCCTCCCGAAATGCTATTCCAGGGTGCCGCAGTCTCTCATCCCACACATCCAAAACCCCCGACCCCCTAAAACAATGGCAGCCTTTCCCTGCCAGGTCGCCTCCAAACGTGCTCTGCTATAAAAAGCCCTGCCTAGTGCTGTCATTAAGAAACTATTCCAGCAATGCCTGGGCTCCCACTTGGCTGCCTCAACGCACAAACCATATTTCCCATTTATTTGTTCCGTTTGTTTATTTTACTGGACCACCCCATGAACCTGGGAGAAACATGCTGGAAAAAAAAATTATAGCAACGCCAACTATTCTGGGAGATACACGAGCCCCTCCATGTTTATCAGGTTGAGGGCACTGTATTTTGATGTCAATAAGCAATTTTTCCAGCCCGGTCTCCTGCCCGACCCTTTTAATCCATCAATATATTATTAGAGATAAAGTTGGTGGAAGCCTGCTGCAGTTAGAAGATAAATGACATCTCTGAAGTCAGGCATTAAAGACTAGATTAAGGCCTTGTGACACCGTTTTCAGTGCTCATCTGTGCACTTCTGTTCAACCTATCACACTGAGTGACAAGAAAGAAAAATAATGAACTGGGCCAAGGAAAGAAGAAGGGAAAAAAAAGGCAGAAAGAGAGAGAGATTTTTTTCCCTCCTAACACACAAACTACATCAGTTCACACTCAGGATTAGACTGTATTTAAAAAAAGGGGAAGGGGGAGGCTGGAACTGGATGGTACTATACAGATTAAAATAGGAGAAAGGGGAATCTGAATGAGGAATTTCAGTTTGGTTTTGTCCTGGGTTTATTTTATTTTATTTTTATATTTTATTTCATTTCCCTTCACTTCATTTCATTCTTTTAATATAATTTTTTTTGTTCATTTCGGCCTTTAATTTCCTTTCCTTTCTTTCTTTCATTTTATTTTTTCCTTGCAGGAGTGACCTAGTTGAGTTTACAGGATCCTAAGGGTTTTGTCTGGAGCTAAAGCAAATCCCATTTAGGACCAAGGAAATATATCCTTTCCAGAGACCAGTTAAAACGTCCACAGACGGAGACCTCCCCTCCCTCCCTCCATTACCTCCTTTGTCTTGGTGCAGTTGTGGTGATGTTTTATTGGAGTGGGTCAGTGCTGATTTTAGAGACATGCGTGCACGTCCAGGTTTTGTGTTTCAGAATGGGTAACCCCACCCTTTCCTTCATGGGCACAGCCCCTCAGACAAAAATGTTCCCAGTGATTTTTCCAGAGCAGCCAAATGCTGCCGAAGATGGGTGCAACTCTTCTGTGGCCTGACCCATTCCCTTTGTCCTCCCAAAACCCAGGCTCCTTCCAGCTGTCCCAGGCTTTGAGCAGCACTGCTGCCTTGGCTGAGCATCCTCAGCACCGGCACCAGGTTTCCACCACCACGCTGTGGCGGGGAGGTCTTTGTCCTGTCCGTGTTGGACAGAAGATGACAAGTCAACCCAGGCATCCTTCTCTGCTCTGGACCAAATCCAAGGCTGTTCCAGGCTCTAAAAGGACTTGATGATCACATTTGGTGTCCCGAGGCTGCCTTGAGAAGGGCTGTTGTTGTTGTTTGGGGTACACCTGCCCATTGCTGTCCCATCGTGGTGACAGAGACCCGGCTGAGGAGGTACAGCTGGTCAGGAAGGTTCTGAGAGATCTACAGAAAACAGGGCTCTGAGGTCACAGCAAGGACAGAGGGGAGCAGAGCTGGGTCTAACCTCTCCCCAGAGTGGAAGGGAAAAGTGCAGTTGTGTGTGGGAATGGGCACTGGCCCCTCTGTGGATCTCTTGACCCCAACCCATCGACTCCCACCGCGCTTGGCCTCTTCCGCTGCGAGACGCCCAGCCTTTGGCAGAACGGGTGGCTTGGGTGGGGTGTCACACCAGTGGGAAAGTGGGGAGATACACCTTGCAAGGGGTCTTGTCCCACCATTTGGGACAGCTACCCGCTGGGAGACCCTCAGTGGTGGCAGAGGAGGGCAGCCAGTGCCGGATCTCTCCTGGGATCTCTCCCGCCCCGCCGGGGTCTCTGTTCCCTACAGCCTGTACATTGCTGCCGTCTTCTCCTTTTGAAGATATTTTTTAATGTCTTAAAAAAAAAAAAGATTACTTTGTTACAATCATTCAGCAAAGGGTTTCTGTGCCTGTAGAAAATATTAATAGACTATTATGAGGTCCTACAACTAATTTTTCCACACATATCATCTGTCTTTGCATGGTTATTAAACTCCAACAATATTTCATGCAATGCTTTCCTGCTAAATTAATTTGGTTTCTTCTTCTCCTGCTTCTTTTTTTTTTCCTCCTTCCACAACCTTTAAAATTAAATTGAATCTTCATAATTATGGCTTTTTTTGTTGTTCCTCATATCTTTTTCTTTTCAATTTTCCTATCAAAGTGGCTATACAGTTTAATAAAGATGTAAAGAAACAGAAATGAAAGTGTAAGGGACAGGAAGGGCTGTGTTGGGATCAGAGGCAGGGGGCTCTGGGAGAGCTGGGGAATTCTGGAAAGGATGGGCTGGAGGTGAGCAGGGAGCTGAACAGCACCTCTCTGGGCTGGCTCCAGCCTTCATGGAAAATGATGTGGGAGAAGTCATTGCTAGGAATGACTCATCAGATGGGAACATGGACAAAATGTGTTCCCAGCAGGACTCATCCTGATTCATCCATGAATTCGGGGCAGCCTGGGGTCACTTGCTGCTCCTTGGAAGCCGAGGTGGGAACCGGAGGCATCCTTAGGGCAATGTCCCTGGATTGCATGAGGGAATGTCCCATGTGCCTGCAGATCCCATAGGATCGCTGGGTGCAGGCCTCTGGGGCTCTCCCGGGGTTATCCACTCCACAAATTCTCCCTCTGATCTCCCTCTCCTGTCACCACTTCCCAAAAGTCTGGCGACAACCTCAGCAAGGAGAACAGAGCAGAGGAAATAAATGCTTTCCTTGAACTGGAGAAGGATCTGGCACGAGGGCCTGGCCCAGGGATTGCCGATGTCCTCAGATATCCTGCTGGAATCTGACTTTTAATCTTTTCCAAGTCTAAATTGAGCAGAGAAGTTCTGTCTGCCTGTGGGCAGGTCTCCTGCCTGGCAGAGTTTGGTGAGACTCCAGATGAGTTTAATTTCCCTTCCCAAGGATGCCAAATGGATCTCCTGGGAGATGCTCTCCAGGGAGATAAAGTGGTCCATCTGAATTAATTATTAATCTTCATAAATCAGGGATTTCTCATTTTTTTTCTTCCCTCCTTTTGTCTGGGAAGTCTTCCTAAGGAAAATCTGCTCAGTGGAGAAAAAGAATAGAGTTATTCTCCATAAAGGATAGCTGTTCAACCGGAACATCAAAATAAATCACACAAACCAGGATTTTTCCCATTTTCTGGATGTAATATTAGCAAACTCCCCCCGGGAACTTGCCCCATGGATGGATACCCAGCACTAAGAACATCACACTGCTGCTTTGGTGGCCAAATCACTGTGTCAGACATACCTGGAACCAAGGAGAGTTTTTGTGAAGGTCAGATCCACCTAGGACTGGGCAGACTCCAATGGGCACCACATCCTTTGTGGGACAGAAGAGCCACTGATCTTTTCCAGAGGACAGAAGTGGTGGCCAGGCCAAGCAGAACCCAGCTGTAGGGCTTTCTACTCAACTCAGCAGCACCAAGAGGTTTGACTGAAGGTTCATGGGAACTGAACTTGGTGGAAAACGGTCAGTGGAGATGAGACCAAAGACCAAAGGAGTTTGGTCTCCGCCTGTGCCCAGATGGTGTCTATGGCATGACCACAGTTGGCCGCCTTTGGTGAGAGGCCCATGTCCCTGTCACGGCTCCTCCAAGGAAATGACTGTTTCCATGGAATGACATGTGCACTTACCAATAGGTGGCACCAGTGGAACAGAAATGGGAAACTCTATGCAGATTTTTCTGGAGCAGAGGGTGCTGGGAATTCTCTCTTACATGGCTGTAGAGTTTTCTACAAAGGAGGTATTGATTCCATCCCGCTATCACAGTAGTAGCCTGCTGGAATCTGGGAGGATGTGAAGCGAAATGGGACAACGGGAATCAACCCAAACTGCTGGTGATACTGCTGAATCTCTGGAATTTAGAGTCACATGCGCAGAGGAGTGATAAATATTTAACATTTAATAAGGTGATCGGTTCCTGTTCATAACTTATATTGTTCAGATATGGTTCCCATGACCATAGGAAGTGAAAGGAGTAACCTGTTTTCCAGAGGAATCTCTGGAATCTCTAGGCACTGGATAACTAGCAGAGATGTGGTTCCACTCAGGAGAGATGAACCTCCTGCTCCAAATGACTCCAGATGGAGCAGGAAGGAACCAAATGTGAGGCAGATGACTTTAGACAACTCTGGTTTTGCCTCGTGGCCTGATTCCACCGCCACATTCCAGCTCTCTTCTCCAAATTGGTGACATCTACAATGTTTTGAAACTTCTGTGCAGAAAGGGCAGGATAGTGGGTCAAACCCCCCACAGATTGCACCATCACTCCAGGCCATTCCAATCACTGCTGTGATCTCGCCTGGATAATAACATTTGGTTTGTGCCATGAAATTTTGCAGTTTAAAAGCAGTAGCCCTGCTTCTCAATGTTTTAAAGATGATGAACATTTTCCTCCACATCCCTTTGCTCATCAGCCATGTGTTTATGCACCAAGCATCTGGCTACATTATTATTTATATTGCAGGAAACTACACCGAAAAAATCCCTCAACAACCTCCAAGGAAATCAAAACACATTTGGGCCAAACTGAAGCAAAATGCTAATTTTCCCCCTATGAACCATTGCCACAGCAAAATATTTACTGTTTATGATTATTCAGGCTTCTCCTGCTGAGTTTTTACTCTGAGATTTACGGGCATGTTTGCATTTATAATATGTCAAAAGTTCCTCAAATTGCGACAATAGTCCATTAAGGAATAATTTAGTGGTGAGAGACGAAAAACGTGGAAAACTAAGAGCGTTGGTAGTTTAAGGCTTGTAAAGCAATGCCAAAACAAATTGATTGTTCCCTGTTTTTCCCATTGCTGCTGCCAGCGCCTGTGTTGCAAGGTGTAGGGTGGATGGGATGGCAGCAGGGGGGTGGTTTCCCTAAGTTAGATCAGGCTATACTAAATTCTGTGTAAAACTCGTTACAAGTGGACCTTGAACATCTGCAGGTATTGTCTGAGGAGGTGAGGGAGGAAATCCTGCTTGCCATTTTGGGGAGAAGGTGGTGTCCTTCTGGACCCGACTGGTCCATCAGCGTAGAGGTGGCACAGAACACAGCCCAGACCTCGTGGCTGGACAGGTCATTGTGGTTGGTTCTGGAGCAGGCAGAGGTCAGGTGCTGCAATGTTCCTGCAGTTTTCCTCTCTCCTGGTTGCAGGTCTCAGGCAAGGTCATTTGTTCGTCTCAACCGTGCCCAGCCATGCGTAGAATCCGGGGTGCTCTGGTGGTGCAACCCTTCACTTGTGCAAAATTCATTCCCTCCTGATCATGCTGAATTTAGCCCTGGGTTTGAAAGACGTTTCTTAAAGAAACTCTGAAAATTAAACACATATTCAGAAACCTCTTTTCCTTTCGGTGTATGGATCCCTCCTGCACCCCAGCATGGTCTCTCCGCTTCCCACAGCACCGGGATGTGCCGCGTTTCCCTCTAGCAAACACCCATCCCGTTCTGCCGACAGCCCCAGGCGCCGTGTGAGAGAGAGCCCTCTGAATAAAATATCATCAGGAAAACAAACCACATAATCAAGTTCTGCAAAAGCTGGTCCATCAAGGAGAGAAAAAAGAGAGGCTCTCTTCAAACATAATACAGAATCCTAGGAACGAGCGTGTCGTGTCTGCCGAGGGGGGAAGAGTGGGCGTGGGGTTGGAACGTTTGCAATCAGGTTCTCATCAGGCTTCGGATCTAGCTCCATTTTCTCCTCAGCATTTAACAAATCAAGGAAGAAATGCCCCTGCCTGGGGTCAGAGATAAATCTTGTACCCCGGACAAAGGGTAGATCTCCTTGTCAGTGCACTGATTTATTGTGACCTTATAGTCAGACTCTCTAATTTCTGAAGGTGGCTATAGGTGCCACTGGTGATTTGTTTCCTCTCTCGATACTCTCTGACTGCTCAGCACTGGGGACCATGGTGGGCTTGCTGCCATCTCTCTGGGTACAAGGTTGGGGTGGCTGGATCTCCACCTGGGTCAGCTCTGCAGGATGGCTTGTGTGGAAAACGGGTTTGCCATGTGTGAGAGTCGGGTCTCCAAGGCAGAGACGTCCCCTAAGGCCATAGCAGACACGAGAAGAGATGGATGGGTCTTGAACAGGTCCGTGGGGAAGACAGCCCAAAGCTCGACCTGTGAGGCCTTGGAGAAACTGCCCTTTGGTTTTGCTGCCACTGCTGGTTTGTCCAGCACATGCTGCAGAGGAACACTCTTGACCTGCCAAAGTGAAGGAGCCAAATCCCACCCTGTTGCTCAGCCCAGCTGCAGGTAAAAATTCATTTCATGGTTAACTTAGGTTTAGTCTCCACTCACCGGCCTTTCAGCCTTTCCTTGCTCTTCAGCAGCAAGGTGCCCCCAAGAGCTGAAGTCTCGCTTTTCTTTCTGACAGACTGGTGGGTTTGTGTCCCCCAGCATCTCCCCATCAGCTCCTGTCCCCCCGCCCTCAAGCCACCCTGATGCCTTTGTGTCCTCAGCAGCTGCTCAGTGTCCTTGGTGCAGCTGGACCCAGAGCTGGACATTGTCCTGTTCCTGCCCCAAGGCTCATCCCTGAGATAAATCTCTTCCTTGGCTATCAGCCCTCACTCACTCCCCCAGGCTTTCTGCTGGCACTTTTCATCTGAACACTGGCACCCAAGTTTTCAGGGCAAATTTGGAAAGGAGACTTTCAGTTTGCCCTCACTGGGTGTCTAAAGGAGTTCAGGCACCAACCTCTCCACATGGATGTTACATTCCCAGTGTGGTGGGTGTGCAAACGGGATGTGGCAGGAGTTTCCATTGCTGCCACTGAAAGTCTGGATCTCCTTAAACCGGCACAGCTTTTCTGTCCATGCATAAATTGCCTGGTACCTAAGCTACCTAAAATATATTTCAGAGAGCTTGGTACAGCAGAGCCCTGATCTCTGTTGGAACTCTCCTCGTGAATAATGGTGAGAATTTATTATATTATATTTATTTTTGGAGGGGAAAAAGTCAGAGGGAAGGGTATTTATCTGTATTTTACACAGTGCCTTTAAAACACAGATCCTGGCAATGCAAATTCATGTTTCAGGCAAAACTCTTCCGAAGCTCATTGCTTTGTGCAGCAACCCCCAAGCCCAGCACTTCCCTATCTCTTTCCTCTATACAAACATACAAAGGGATAATAAAATAGCTAAGAAGCAAGAGCAGTAAAATTTTGTGCCCTGAGGGGAAAAATGGCATATATTGCCCTGAGCCTTTAGCTGAGGCCAAAATTTATATAGAGAGACTTGGGAACTATTTTCTTTCCTAGTGCAATATTTTACCTCTATTGCCCTCAGATCCAGTCAATATTTGTATAATATATATATAAAAATAACCTCAGATAGATGGATAAAACCCAAGCAAAATTCACCCCGGAAAGCCTTTTATTCCAACTGGAAAATTGCCCTGCAAATGTACTCCACACAATACCCACTACTTCACTTGGAAGTGACAGTTGCAGCTGTTAACGCAGCTACATTATCTCATCTTGGGAGACAAATTCCGGGCTATATTTCACTGTAGCCTCGTAATGTATATATGCCCTAAAGACTGCTCCAGGCAGATCTGTCTTGCTGTATAGATTTCAGATAGGGATGTATACTTCCCAGGGTTTTTCCCTTCCCCCGGGTTACTCAGGGAGTGCAGGAGGTTAATAAAACACCGCAGCGTTGCCGTCATCACGCCTGCTTTGGCACAGGGGTGAGAAGCAGAAAGGAGAGGAGCCCACCACATCCTACTCCAACGAGGAGGGACTCCTCGGAGCTGTGCTTCACCTACAGTCAGCGGTACCACGGACACAGAGGTGAGGGAGAAAATGGCAGGGATTTGTTAATTCCTGGCTTTTCCATGCTCCTGCCCCTACTGAGCTCGGTGGCTGATTGCTCCGGCTCACACCTGGCTCCCGGTGGGATTTCCAGATCTGTTCCTCCTTGTTAACCTCACATTCTATTGCAAATCACAACTGAGGGTTGTAATGAGGAATTCTGGGACTGTCAGGAAAGAAAATATGTAAGTAGGGGGGAAAAATCATCTATTAGGATTTTAAATAGTCTCATGAGTCTCGCCATTATTTGAGACACTTAAGATCACTTGACAAAGCCCCGGAGAATACACAGAAAGCTAGACAGGGACCTTTGATGGATTTTTTAAACTATCTAATGCGCCTTTTCCAACTCTATCCACTAAAAAATGACTAATCGGTTGCTGTTCTTCATTACCACGATTATAAGAGTGTCCTGAAAACGCCCGGCGCTCCCACATGCGAGACGCGGTCGCCTCTTCATCCCCGGCTGAGCAGCCCTTCCCACTTTCTGCCATTAATTTTCAAGGCAAACATCTGCGCCACGCGCTGCTGGAGAGCATCCTGCCTGAGGAGCCCCTGTGTTTCTGCACTGGGTAACGCCAGACCTGTCCGTGGGGAGCTCAGGGAGTGGGAATCGCTTCCCAGCTCCAAGAAAATCACCTTGTAGTAGCCCTGGCAGCTCGTTGTGCTGCAGCTGGGGCAATAATTGCCTGCTGTGGATCTGGGATAACGTGGACAAGGAAGGCTGGCTCTGGCAGGAGGTCACTTCCTCTTGCAAATGTAGAATTTAGCCCTCCGTGATTTTGCAAGGGTTTTGGGAAAGGGTGAAGTGGAAGGAAGGCTAGCAGAAAGTGCATCATCTCAGAGATTTTTCTGCCCATGGGCCTTCCAGCATGGCTTTGTAGCACCAAAAATTAACCATCACATGGAGATGGAGAAGACCGGTAATTATCAAGGACCTACCCCTGGATCCCTGGAAGAGTCCAAGGCCAGGTTGGACGGGGCTTGGAGCAACCTGGTCTAGTGGACGGTGTCCCTGCCCGTGGCAGGGGGTGGAACTGGAAGATCTTTAAGGTCTCTTCCAACTCAAACCATGCTGTGATTCCATGAAAACCCGTATGAGCACCCAGGGCAGCTCCCATGGAGGGGATGAACCAAGGAAAACCAAAGCTGATGAGCAGCTCTACTCACACAGCTCCTGCTTGATGAGGCGAACACGGAAGAAGTTTACAGGTGGCTCTGAGGAAAGTTAAAAAAAAAAAAAGTATCAAGGAGGCATTTTTATCTGGCTAATTTTCTTTCCCGGAATTAGTTGTGTGAATGGAGAAACCTGCTGGAGCAAGAAGTGAGAAAAGCCTTGGACGGAGTGGCTGCGCCTCCCAGGCCCTGAAATTTAAGATCTTTATAAATGATCTGTTAAAACTATAGTGACGATAAGCTTATGAATCATGATCTATATTAATCAGGGCTGCTGATACGGAAAGATTAATTGAAACGTGCAGTTCTACACAAATGATAAAGTGGTAACAATTTAATATCAGACAAGGAGAGTGAAGAAATTACACTCCAAGCTTCATGCATCATTACTATGGATATTAATATTTTACACAGCGCAACAGCATCGGGAATCATAATGAAAATCCATAACTAGTGCACAGACATGATTAAATACAACAGTCTTTAGGTGCTGTTTGGTGACGGGGGCTTAGCCATATTTCACTCCTGCTGCCGGTGATTCGAGTGATAGAGTCTAGACGTGGGTGATTAAAAAGTGTTCCTCCTAAAGGCTGTTAACCTTTTACTACTGAAATGAATTTCTTTGATTTTTAAATTATGCCGCTCACTCTGTGGTGTGGGTTGGTTTTTTTTTTTTCCCAAATCAAAACCTTGTCCAGAATATCAATGGAGTGGGTTCCCCAGGTAGTTGACAAAGCAGAAGTGGAGCACCAGGAAGCAGCCGCGGAGGAGTATTTAAGGGTGGGAACGAAAAAGGGAGATGGAGGGGGGAGAAAACAGGTTAAAAAAAGCAGGTTTTCAGTGCTCATCATTATAGTGGTGCATATATTAGATGCAATACCCGGAGCTGTGGAGGGTCATAAAGGTTTTATCCGCAGAGTGCGGAATGGGCGCATTACTCACAAGTGGCACCGGAGCGGTGAGTTATGCGCCTCATTCCCAACCCGCACCCATAAAAACTTTATGCTGCACCACGCCGTGACGTCTGTGCTTGCTGAGGATTCATCAGCTCTAATGGGGCTGGATCAGGCCCTGAGTGAAGTGCAGAGAGAGGAGGAAAGTGAGACCTGACTCAGCACTGGGAAAAAACCTCGTTATTTGAGTGACGCTCAATTGAGTAGAGCTCCTTGGGCACCAGTTTGAACACCCCAAGCTCAGAGCTGGAAGAAACGACACCTTTGAAGAAATGGCATCTGGACTTTCTGGAGAGATTAGGAGAGTCCAACCGAGCCTATGCATCACTTTAGCTGCTAAAGATCATGGAATCATATAAGGGTTGGAAGGGACCTTAAAGATCATCCAGTCCCAACCCCCTGCCATGGACAGGGACATCTCCCACTAAACCAGGTTGCTCAAGGTCTTACCCAACCTGGCCTTGAACACTTCCAGGCAGATTTTAAGTCCAGCAGCTCATGGTCTTGTCATGTTGGACTGCACTGGGGATGTTTTGAGGTGTCCCACCCACTGTGCCTCATCCGTGGTGGAAAAGGGGACGTGCTGTGGGCTGTCAGCCTGAAATCCTGCAGTTCCCAGGCTGATGGTGTTGGGAGCAACCCATGAGAGGAAGTCCCACATATCAGAGAGGGTTTGGAGGTGCCATATGGCTCAGGGTGGTTTAGGTGGCATCTCTCTGAAAGCAATTGAAGGTCTGAGACTGGTAACAGTGCAAGGAAATGTAAATCCACTCGAATTTCCAGCTTGTGCCACTGGAAGTTTGATTTCTTATGGGCAAAAAAAAGAGTGAGCAGTTACCAGCAATCACACCATGCTCCAATATTGCACATTCCGATGAACATCTAGAGCCCACTAACTCAAAATTCTTCCCTGTGTTTTGTAGAATCAAGATGTTTCACATTTTCTGGGACTCTTGATTGAAGGCTGGTAGGTCCAGTCTCAGGTGCTGTGTCAGAGCCCAGAGGTCACAAATTTCAGAGATGGACCTTGTTTGACCTGTTTCTCAAAGCCCCATTGCTGTCTGTGATACTCCCTGGTATTCTGCATGTTAAAAAAAAACGGGGAAAAAGGAAGAAAGGAAAAGAAAAAAAGAAAGAGAAAAGAAAAAAAAAGAAAGGAAAAGGAAAAAAGTAAAACCAAAATATAAAAAAAAAGAAAAAAGAAAAGGAAAAAAAGTAGAAGAAAAAAGAAGAAAAACTAATGAAAAATAAAAAGGAAAAAAGGAAATTTCTACCTTCCATAGCTGGAGAAAAATTCATCCACCTCTCCAGCTGTGGTACAGACATTTTTGGACGCGGTGCTTTGTTTCCTTAGAAAGAGCCCCAGAGCAGTTTGGGTTTTTTTGTAAGGAGAAAGGAAAAAGGAGAAGAAATCAGCATTTCCCAGACAGCAGAAAATTCTTTTCTTGGTTAACCCCAACATGTGAGCACGGCTGGAATTTGGATGTCCTTCCTTCTGTGGCATCCATGACATGTCACACACTCACTCAGGGGTGCCAACACCCCGAACCAAGGAAGACAATCCAGGGGAAGCATGCAGGCACAGATCAAAGGATTCTGGCGACACTTAATCTCAGTTGCCATGTCTTGGATAAGAAATGGAGAAGCCTGGGATTTAGAAGGGCTTCCACTGGCCAAGGTCTTGGGTGTTAACTTGGGTTTGCTGACAAATTTCAGTAGAAGGTGCCCAAGTCATGGACTGGAGCAACCACAAAGGACAGGGCAGGCCATAGGACCCGTGGATAATGTGGGTGCAAACTCTTTCCTGGTACAGGAGAATTCCTGAAGGCCATCAGGAGGTGCTTTGCTTTGGGGAAGAGAAGCAGGTGGCCAAATGCCAAGGTGATGGGCACAGCACATGTGCCAGGCTACGAGGACATGTGACAGCACACAAAGACATGGCGAGGGGCTGCAAGGAGAGGGGAGGGTAGCAAAGCTTTGGTGCTTCCCTTGGCACTAGAATTTGGGATCCTTTGGAAGCACCTCACCTCCCCCACTCCCTCCAGAGGTTTGCAAACACAAGGATGAGCAGGAGCAGCTACTAATCAATGACATTAATTAATAGATGAATGGCAGAGAGGCGCGAGTATTGCCCCACAAATGAAAAGCAAATCCCAGCCAAGGGAAAAAACGGCAAAACTGTAGCAATTTCTACTCTGTTACCCTTGAGATTTGGCTCCAGATTCAAAGGATAGGCAGGCGGAGAGGGAGGTTGGGAGGAGGCGGGCGGGGGGGAGTTGGCTCATATTCTGCTGTGACCCAATTCCATACAAAGCATCCTGTAACAAAACACGTCTCTATCTACAAAGTACAAGTAATCTTTGTTTTCAGTACAATACTTATCTGCATTTAGACCGACGATGGCAGTGCTTGGCTTATTTTCATGGATCCAGTTATCCTTTTTATCCCTGTGAGCATGTGTGCGTGTGTGTGTGTCTGTCTCCTCCTCTCCATCCTCCTCGCTGTCTCCTGTGCCCGTGCCAAGCCAGCGCCACTCGTAGAGTGCTGTTACACATCAGCAGAGGTGCAAATACCAAAGGTCAGTGCCAGTTCGGGGCTTTTGGGCTGCCCAAATTCTTTGGTGCCTTGGTAAAGGGTGAGTTTGGGATCTAGACCTGACCTCGTCTAACCGCATCCTGAGGAGCCCTTCAGGTGCCACCACGGAGTGGGAAATATTAGAGAGAAAAGATCACCCTGAGGGACGTCTCAGAGCAGTGTCCCAGATCCCCAGGGTCACAGAGGGTGGTCTCACACCAAATCCGACTGTCCCAGTCGTGTTGGCATCTCTGGCTGTGCCAAAGGGGGATGATATGTCACCAACTCCCACCACGGTTTCCATGTTTTCCAGTCGTAGGGCGGGTCATACTCCGAGAGGTCTCGCCTCTTAAACTGGTGGGAGAGAGTTTAAGAGAAGAGTTTCTCTCTCCATGTCACAAAAGAAATGAGTTTCCAGGTCACAAAAGAAATGGGTTTCCAGTCTAGACGATGCCCCACAGTTTAAGGAATCACCAGGGTGACAGCCTTCATGCACGCAGCAAGGAAGAGTCACTTCCCACTGGAAGAGCATTCTCTGGTCTTGGTAGCGACACAAATGAGGTCGGAGAATTGTAAAACCCCCTCAAAGCTTTTAAAGCCAATGAATCATGAAAAGATGTTGTGAATGCTTGGATGCAGAGGCGTCATCTGGCTGGACTTCTCCTCCACGAGGGGCCTCCATGGGAACTCATCCCTCTGCCCACCAGCCATGCATCCTTCGTGGAGCGTTTCCTTCTCCTCCCTCTCATCTCTGTTGTTCCAGAGCACTCACACAGTCCCCAGCAGCAGGTCTGTGGATATTTGAGGAGTGTTCCCCATATTTCACAGAGAGGGAATTAAGAAGTGGGAGGCAGAGGTATCCTGCCCAAGGTCAGAGGAATGAGCTGTTGAGGGAAATTTTCATGCGAAACCAAAAACTCACCAGAGGTTTGGGAGCCACAGCCTGTGCAGGAGGATTGGAGGGTGCACAATTATTTAATCAAACGTACACACTGGCTTGGGAAACATCTTCTGTGGTAGGGTTAGCCCAGCTCAGTGATATTGATTCACCATTCTTTAAATCATGGCCTTGTTTTTGGTTCAGACCCCCCACTTGCTGACTTGAGTATTTCCTCTACTCAGCTGCTACTGAATTCCAGGTTCGCTTCTCACATTTCCTCCTTGGTTTTCTGTGAGTCCAGCCCTGGAGAGTGCCTCTACATTAAACAAGAATCAGGATGAACACGGAACATAATACATGTAATTCCATGGTAATCATGTGTTTTACAGGCCGTTGACAAATTTGCTCAGCTGGAAGTAAATACAGTCCTCCGCTTCCCCCCCGCTGCCCATGGCCTCTGTTTGTTTGTGATCAGTGCCACCTCCTCCCCTGAGGGCCACCTGAGCTGCTGCTGATAGGCAGATGACTCCCTTGTTCTGCTTTTCCCACGTATTTATGCATTTCCACCTGGTCATTCTTCACCCCTGGAAATCCCTTGAATTGCCTGTCAGCTTTTGGGACAAGATCTCCATGGCTCTTCTTTGCCCCATTGTGGAAATAAAAATGTTTTCGAACCTCTTCTCATGCCTGGGTAGGCACAAAAGTGGTGGGTGGAGTTAAGGCTGAACATAATTTTCAGCTTAAACCTTTCCACTAAAAAGGAATGTTTGCTGGAAATAAACTGGGATTTTCAGTACATTATAATGGTGAAGTCTGGTCAGATTTTGGAGTGGTCTAATGAAGTAATTCTTCAGCCAGTTCTGGAAAAATCAGCTTCTCATATTCACGTTGGGGCTTTCCTGTTACTATTTTTCATGTATAAACCTCACATAAAAATGTGTATAGAAACATGGAATGTGTCTGCTTCGGAGCTCAGCCGAAAGATGGATCTCCTTGTGAGGAGAAATGTGGGAAGATGTTATGGTTGCCACCAGAATTCTGGGTCTTGACCCTGTTTGAAGGGGTAAGACCTGCCCGTTCATCAGGGTCTAAGGTTTTGGGTGGAAAAGGTTTTCTCTTGGAAGGGAATTTTGCTGGGGCATTTCCAGTCTGGTGTTGATATTTCTGGTGTCAGGCTGAGTTTTCCAACATTTCCAGATGGATATGGAGGCTCCTTCATCACTGCAGAAGTATCAGCAAGGAGATGTTGGTATTCATTAAACAAAGGAAGAGAAAGGGGATTTAAGGACTTTTAAGAATGATTAAAGGTTGATAAAACTCTTAAAAATCTATACTTTTTGGTGGAAGGTAGTGGAGACCAAAACGTTGAAGGAAAATTACAGTTTTAAACCCCATTTTGATATGATTTTTGTCTTCTACTATATTTAAAATGTCCCAACAAGCCTTTTCAGGATATAAACCTTATTTTTCTCTTACTAGTGCAGTCCAAAATACAGTTGTAAATCTTGAAACCATTCTCAACCTGGTAAAACTGTCATCAATATGTGATTTTTTTTTTTAATCTTCATAGGTTCTTTGACCGTGGGAAACAAGTGCTGGCAGAAGAAAACAAATTGTTTTGTTCTTGAGGCCCAGAGTGTTATGGGACAACTGTACCCATCCCTTTATGCTGCACTTTGTAATTTTAATGGACATTAAAGCTGATTTAATTTTTAAGGAAAACTCAAACTGAAAGTGCCCAAGGCCAGGTTGGACGTGGCTTGGAGCAACCTGGGTTAGTGGAAAGTGTCCCTGCCCATGGCAGAGAGTGGCACTGGATGAGTTTTAAGGTCCCTCTCACCGCAAACCATTCCATGATTCTGTGATTTTCTGGTCTCTAAATGCTGTATTTTATCATGGTTATATTTGTGTATTTTTTATTTTATAATGTGGCTCTCAAAATGAAAACATTCCTGCCTGTGAGATACCTGATCAGATTTGGGGGCACATCCGTGGGAAAACAACCCAACCTGGATGTTGGGCAAATAGTGAGCAAAAAGTTGACACCGCATCCTTTATAATCCATTCAATCAGGTGAAATAGCAAAGCAGAGCTGATTCTGCTGGGCAAAGAGTGAAGAAATTAATTTAAATGCCCATAAGATGCAAAAGAGATGAAACGTGGAATAAATCAGAGAGGAAAATTTCCATGAAGGTTGCCAGAGTAAGTAAGTTTTGGGTTTTTTTTTTTGTTTAAAAAAAACCAAGTTTGAATGGGGTTTGGAGCAACTTGGTCTAGTGGAAGGTGTCCCTACCCATGGCTGGGGGTGGAATGAAATCAGCTTTAAGGTCCCCTCCAACCCAAACCATTCAATGATGATTCTATGATTCTATAAAACTTCCGTTTTCGTGTATTTTCACTTACTGTGATAAAAATACCCCCCTGGCAACGCCTTTTAATCACCTGTAAGAGAGAGGGGAGGCTGAGTCAGGTTGTGAGGTGACCAGGAGATGGCAGGGAAGAAGGAGAAAGGAAGAGGAGCCCATCCCCAATCCCTGAGGAGCTGGGCTGGATGGCAACGTAGCTTGGGCTCAGTACGGGCAGGAAAATGGTTGCAGATCAATCAAACATGATCTTGCAGGAAATATTTACCTGGAAAGGAAAATGGGTGGGATGAGGAGAAGGGTAAGATGATTCCTCCTGCTCGTTTCCTCTCTGGGCAGTCTCCTGCTGGCCAAAGGGCCACCGAAGAGAGAAAGACAATAAATTTGTGGGGACACGAAGAGAGGTAACGACCCTAAATGCAGCATGGAAGATTTAAGTCAGATGCTCAGAAAAAACCACTGGTGCTAAAGATGGAGAAACACTGGGATAAATTTCCTTAGGAGGTGGCAGAGTGAGCAGTGTGGGATGCTTTTAGGAAGAGGTTGGGTGAACATCTCTCAGGGCTGCTTTAGATCTGCGTGATCCCACCCTGGGCAGGGGGGAGGGATTAAATGGTACCTCATGTCCCGCTCAGCCCTGAATCCTGCACCTCCAAAGCCTTCCCAGGAATTTGTTGTGATGTTGGAGCAAGCCCTGGTCGGACTGAGCTATGGCAGGGTGAGAGCTGGTGGCAGAGGGAGCTCTCAGATTCCCTGAGGGAAGGAGGAATGCCAAGATTACTCACGTGGGACAGAAAGCCACCAGACACAGGATCAGGGTCACGGCAGCGTGTCCCAGAGCCCTGGGACCTCAGCCTTGGGCTGGGTCCTGTCTCCAGGAGCCCCAGGGCCACCAGAGTCCCCAAGACCAAGAAGGAGGCCACCAGGACTGATCACACATGGGTGGAGGTGATCTCCTATAGAGGCTGCACTTCTCTGCGAGAAGACATCAAGAAGAGGTTTGTGGGTACAGAAGAGGATTCCAAAGACCAGAGCCCTCTTTCATCCATGGATTTCACCACCAAAAAACCCCAGGAAAGAGCCCCAGCTCTGCTCCACCCAAACCTAGTGGTGGATTTCATCTCTCTTCCTCCAACAATTTACTCAGAGATGTTTCAGTGTGGGGACAGAGAGCTGGGACAACAATCCCTAAAAATTCAGGACATATTTGGATATGGAATAGTGCCAAGCTCTTCTTCTGCGTGCGTGAGAGGGACCAAGAAGTTCTGAGTCGCTTCTCCCCACCACACTGGGGTTAGTGGCTTGGGACTTTGGCAGAGCTCTGGGATGCTGGGAATAAAGAGATGGAGCACTTTTCCAAGGGGACAGAGAAAAAGAGACAGAGGGAGGCAGGGAAAGGAGGGGCAGGGGAGAAAATAGGAGAGAGAAAGAGAGAGAGAGAGTGCAGGGAGGAGGGGAAATGAAAGGATATTATTTTTTTTTGTATCTGTCATTTCCCTGCTATCTCCCATATGACTTCTTAATCCATCAGAATGCTGGGAAGATAATGTTTTGGGCGAAATAACATGAGAGAGAGGATAGACTCCCAAGGACCAATATCTTTATTGCTCGGAGGATAAACGGATTATGTCAGCCATTTTCTGTTGCTGACAGCTTTTCTTATTAACCGATTTTATTTTTTAATCTTCCAGGGAAGAAATATGGTTTTATGTCACAATAAAACGCCGGTCACATCTAATTCTGCCCTCAAACAAACAGATTTCTGAAAGCCTTGCAGAGAAATTTGAAATAACTTTAAAGAGGGGGTTTTTGGATAAAGTCTTTATCCAGAGGCTTGTTCAACCGCAGTGTAAAAGGTTTAGAGAGAGTGAGAGAGGGAGTGAGAGAGAGAGGGAGGGAGGGAGAGGGAGAGAAAAGTCCCTCACAGTTGTTTTTCCTGGTTGATCCCTATTAAAAGAAACTCTTCATTGTGGTGTACTCAAGGAAATACAGCTCAGACGAAAGAGTCACATGAATGTTAACAAATATGGCTATTTGTGTGGCTTACGCGCCGCGCCGGGCTTAGGGATGTTGTGCGTGACACTCAGAGAATGAGGGAAGCAATCATTAGCATCCCAGCAACCTGCTTAGCCGCCCGCTTTCAGACTCCCCCTTTTGATCTGACACTTTTTTTCCCTCAGTTTTGCTGGGATTACCGGGGAAGATGCTAATAAAGTATCAGCCCCGTTGTAGGCAGAGCGATAAGAAAGTCTGCTCTGGCGAAACTTCCCGCTTGCAAGGCAAGCAGCCTTTGGACTTGTTGCTGGGCTCCCAGTGCAGACCTGGAAATTGGGAGGGTTTCATTTCGTTCCCTTTTTCCTTCCCCAAGTCCCCCAAAACCCTCTTCTGCAGATGGATCCTTCATATTTCATGTGCATCTCCTGCGGGGATTTAGAGCAGGCTCCGTGGAGCTGATCATATCCCAGCTGCTCATGGACATTTCTGTTCTCTGCTGGCTAAGGGAAATAGAGGGGAGCCAAGCTGTGCCCAACCATTCCCCAGGGAGGGTTTGCTCCTCTGCCTTTCCCCTTTTGTTTTTTTTTTTTTTCAGGAAACACATCTTCTGCTGCTTGGAAATATTGGCTTTCACACAGCAAAGCTTTTAAAGGTCTTAATATACACCAAAAAAATGAACACCTTGGCTCTCAGCACCCTTTTCTTGGCACACTGAGGACCCTAAAACACCAGCTATCATCCCAAGGAGCGCTCACAAGGAATTAAATCTCAGCAGCATCTATTGGTGTTGTTCTCTTATTGGGTTTTCGGGGTTTTTTGACTGTAAGTTCCTGCTGTGCTGGGTCCTACAAAAATATGTCTTGGCAGGCTCTCCCCCTTCTAAAGAGCTTAGAGCTGGACAAAGACCAGAGGCTTTCAGAGCTTTAGTTGCACTGGTGACATGCTGGGACACCCAAGAAAGAAATGCCCTGCCTTCTCTAGGAGGGGCTTTCCCAGCACGGGAGGCGGCCGTAAGGGAATGTAAGGAATGCACAGATAAGGGAATGTCAGGAAACACATCCCTGTGCATGGATGACCCACGGACGAGGGATGGTTTGCAGGTTCCCCACTGCTGCTCCACAGGGTTTGCCAGCCTGGTTCTGCTGGCACAGCTTTGCTGGCACTGTGTCCCGTGTGCTGTCTGCATTCCCAACATCCTCCCGCTGCACCTCAGCCACATCACAGACTCTCTCTGCCCAAAATATTGGGTGTTCCAAGCCAGCGTGACTTTGCCTGGATGTACCAGCACTGTTGAGCTCCTGAGCTCCATCCAGCACACCCAACGAGGATCAAGATAAAACTGGCCCTGCTGGAGACCACAGAGCAGAAGGTGTGAAGCCAAAGCCACCTGCTCTGACCTATAATCCTCTAAAGGCAGATGGAACATCCAAACCTGGGATCTCCTCTTGGAAGTGGGTGCACAAATAACCCCTCAAAAATTAGTGAAACACCAGCCTCCTCCTCAAAGAACGTTTAGGTTGGCGAGGAAAAGATGAGGAAGTTCATGCAGGCTGTCCCCCACCTGGCTCATATCATGCTGGAATGGATGCCAAGAGCTGTCCTAGCTTTTGGAATGCTACTTAGCTCCCTGCTGTGGGAAAGGGATCAGCCCTGTCCCAGGCAATAGCAATAGACCAGTGCTGCAAAGGGGTCACAGCCAGCCCAATTTCTTGCTAGGGATGCCACATTCCCTCTTCACCTCTTGGAATTTAGGGTGGATTGTCCTTAAGAGTAGTTGAAGTTTAACATGTCCCTAAAAAGTAATTTTTGTTGCTGTATCTTTTCCCCCCGCAGGGAATTCCCCAGGTGCAGAGCAGACAGCACAAAATTTTTTATTTTCTTTCTTTTAAAGAATCCCAGAATCACTGAGTTTGGAAAAGACCTCCAAGATCATTGAGTCCAACTTTTGTCCAGTAGCCACCTTGTCACCCAGCCCAGAGCACTGAGTGCCATGTTCAGGCATTCCTTGGACACCTCCAGGCGTGGGGACTCCACCACCTCTCTCGTCAGCCTTCCAATGCCTGACCACCCCTTCCAGGAAGAAATTCCTGCTGATGTCTAACCTGACCCTCCCCTGGCACAGCCTGAGGACATTCCCTCTCATCCTCTCACTTGTTCCCTGGAAGCAGAGCCCGACCCCCACCTAGCTGCAACCTGTCCACGACAGCGTGGTGGTGGATCCAGCAGGAAAGATGGGCAGATATTCTCCTGAGGTCCCACACCCTCATGGCCTCATGTGAGACAGCTCCCGGTTCTGTCAAAACAAAAACATATCCCATTACAAAAATGCATTTTTATGGATAAAACTGGTATTTACTGAAGAAAACTGCTTTCCCACATGAATAAAATTTACCTTCCTAACAAAAAAATGTTGATGGACATTGTTGGAAGGAGTAAGGGTGATTTGGTCCATTGTTTTCTGGGGTAAAAAGAGAGGAGAAGGAAACCTGAGGGAGGAAGCATGGAAAGTTTTATTCACCATAAATGATCCCGCAAAATACTTAGAAATTGTTCCCTGTGAGGGTGGGGAGGCCCTGGCACAGGGTGCCCAGAGAAGCTGTGGCTGCCCCTGGATCCCTGGAAGTGTCCAAGGCCAGGCTGGATGGCGCTTGGAGCAACCTGGGATAGAGAAAGATGTCCCTGACCATGGCGATGGGGCAGAACAGGATGGGCTTTAAAGTCCCTCCCAACGCAAACCATTCTGGGATTCCACGATCTCATGATGTCTTCTTCCCTCCAGAACTTGGGACATGATGGGATGGAGCATTTGGACCAGGCACAACCCAAGACACAGGGATAGAAAGTGTCAAAGTGAAATGAGCTGAGTTTTTTGCGTGGCTGCACCAAGGTCAAGATGTTTTCTGAGGACCTTGACCCCTGGCTGGGAATGCGCTGAGGAATTTGGTGCTGGGTTCCTGCAATCCTGCTGGTGATCGTCCTTCCCTGGGCCGCACCGAGTCCCTCCGCAAGCCGAAACCACAAGCCAAGCAGAGACCAAATAAAGCCACATTAATCCCAACTCCATTAGAAACACAGAAAATAAATAAATGCTGTTTTCAAATGTTGAAAAAGAAAAAAAAATCAATAGAGAAAGAAATATTATTTTTAATCTTCTAAGAGGTTTTTACAAACAACAGGGAGGGGAAAAATTGAAAGCCATGAAAAAAGACTTGCCAATGTCCTTTTAACCTTTATTTATTATCACTCAGTCCACATCAGCCCCTGACTGCAAGATAATTTGGAATTTCATTTTAATTTCAATGTATCACATAATTCAACACAGCTTTCCACGGTTTTTTTAGGCTTTTTTTTTTTTTGTACTGGAAACTTTAAAAATCTCTCTATAGGAAATGCATCTTAAAAAAAACCCACCCCACAACATAACCCTTCTGCCGCAGTTACTTAATTTATAACATGAAAAGGGTTTGTGCTAAAACATGATAAAAATAAAATCAACAAACTTCAAAAAAGGAATATTCCTTAATAACATGCTTTAGCTTGAAGGGTGCCTGCTCCTCTGCTTTTCTTTGCCTTTGTCTGCTGCTCACATTAGAGTGGAGCTATTTTGAGCCCGGCTTTTCGGAAGCCTTGTACTGAGCCTTGTTGGGATGTGTTTAATGGCTGAGTCTGGCTGTGCTGAGGGGGCTCGGGAGGAGCCTGGGACAGGCTGGGAGATGAAGGATTGGCGTTACCAACAAGGAACAAGCAGTGACAGCCCATCAGTTCCCATGGGCATCGTGCTCCAGAACCCTCTACTGTAAGATCTCCCATGGGAGATGCCTCTGCTTTCCCAGGTCCAGGTCTTGTGTTGTCCTCAACAGGATGACAGCGAGGTCTGTCCTTCCCTCCCAGCACCTCCAAGCAACAACAAACAGGCTGCAGTTCCCCTGGATGCTGCTCGTATTGGAATCATGGAATATCCTGAGCTGGAAGAGGTCCACAAGGATCACTGGGTCCAGCTTCTGGCCCTGCACAGACACCCCAGCAATCCGACCCTGTGCATTCCTGAGAGTGTTGTTCAACCTCTCCTGGAGCTCTTGCAGCCTCAGGGCTGTGCCCATTCCCTGGGGAGCCTGGGCAGTGCCCAGCACCCTCTGGGGGAAGAACCTTTTCCTGATATCCAACCCTGACACAGCTCCAGCCGTTCCCTTGGGACATGTCTCTGGTCAGAGAGAGCAGAGATTGGAGCTGACCCTTGGGAGGAGCTGCAGATCGGGGTGAGGTCTGACCTCCACCTCCTCTTCTCCAGCTGAACAAGCCAAACGGGCTCATCCACTCCTCATATGGCAGCCCCTAGAGACCCTCCACCATCTTAATGTCCCTCCTTTGGATGCTCTCCAATAGCTTTAGGTCCTTCTGATATTGTGGCACCCAAACCTGCCCCCAGCACTCAAGTTGAGGCCGCCCCAGTGCAGAGCAGAGCAGAACAATCCCCTCCCTGGCCTGCCTGATGATGCTGGGCCTGAGGCCCCCCAGGACAGGGATGTCCCTCCTGGCTCCAGGGCACTCCTGACTCGGATCCAACTGGCCATGGACCAGGACCCTCAGGTCCCTTCTCCACCTCTTCTTCCCCACTCTGTATTTCCAGGGTAGCCTCGTCCCAGGAGCAGGATCCAGCACTTGTCTCTGTTCAGCTCCATCCAGTTGGTGACTGCCCAGCCATCTCGCTTGTCCAGGTCACTCTGCAGAGCCTCTCTGCTTTCCAGGGAGTCAACAGCTCCTCCCAGTTCAGTACCAGTGGCGAATATCCTCACCTAAGCATACCCCTTAGGTACCACTGCCTCCCCCTGGCTTCAAGATCAGGGTTCAGGACAGCCAGAAGAGCATTCAGTGATCGTGTGCATCCATATCTCAATCCATACCCAAAAAAAAACCCTCAAAAGAGGAGCTTGAGATGAGGTGGGAGAGAAGAAACTTCTTGATACAAATGGTCCTGTTAATGGATGTCTCAGCCTTGGGCTCATTTGTTGTCCTGGAGCTCCTTCAATTGCATCATTTTTCTTGCAAATCGTGACTGATTTGCAAAAGAACTTCCTTGGGCTTGTTCTCTTTTTACTGCATTCTTATTTTCTTTAAAAATTCCAGAGCAATAATTTACTTAATAGGACCTGATGCAGATGGTGCATTTTGTTTGGGATCTTGGCGCTGGCTGTGGGCAGGAGGAATCTCATATTTTCATGTCAGCTACCCTCCAGAGCCTTGTTTATCAGGGGGCTCCTGAAGTGACAGGCACAATAGGACTGTTTGTACTCCAAATTATCTGCAGGGAAGGTGGCAGAGACCTGGCAACAAGCAGAGGGACAATAAATTCCCTTCCAAAGAAAGCTCCACCCCAGCCCTCGAAGCCGCCCCCAGCAGCGCTCTGAAAGGTGATGGTTTTTCTGGTGCAACCTGGAAAAAGGCAGGAATTGAAATGCTGTTTGACAGCATTGTCGTCGATGCCTTGGCACAGGAACCCCACTGTGTCACCCAGGAAGTGTCACCGAGTGGTCCCCAGGTCAAGTGATATTATCTGTGACATTCCAGCTGGGGAGGAGAAACCCAGGCTGGACCTGCTTTGAAGCATGGATTGAGTAAAGCCAGACGGGCATGGTGGGAATGAAACACAGATCCGTGTTCCACTCTGCATAAAACCCAACAGGGGTTCAGTTCCTGCCCTGACATTCCGGTGTGACTCCGAGTCCTGCTCACCTCTCCGTGCTTCTCTCTTGCCTGTGCAAGGAGCTGCAGGAACTCTGGCTTGGAATTGGTGCTTGTCTGGGCTCTGGGCTCCAAGGACTCAGAGATCCATTTAGGTTGGAAAAGCCCTTTGAGATCACCCATAGACAGAATCAAGTCTGACATCTTGGGGCAGCATTTCACTCTGCCCTTGCCTGGCTCAAAGAGGGGACCTGGAGACCGACAGCAGGTTTGTCATCAGTGGAGGTGGACAGAGCCTTACCCCAGCTGGGTGATCTACCCAAAAATCTCTGGGATGTTCAGGCTCACACACAAGAATTGATCTCCTAAATGCAAAGGGTGGGGAGGTGCAGGGGGCCATAAAATCTCCTGACCCCTGCGGGGTCTCCAGCTCTCCACTAGGTGAAACCATCTCTATATCCAAGAAGAGAGTGGTCTGGGTCCAGACCCAGGGTCAAGTTAAATAATTCAGCCAAAAAAGAAAATACTGCCCTTGACTCTCTAACAGGTCATTGGCTTCACCTCTCTTCTCTAATACATATTCCCTTGTTTACTAGTCTCAAAAATACTCCTGGGAAAACAGAGCTGGACAGTAGGTAACATAAAGAGATGCTAAAAACCCCAGTATGGCTCTGGAGGACACCCATTCCCAAGCCCCATCTCCGGCATGTCCCAGACAGTCCCATTTCTGCCCAGCTCCAAACCCGTGTCACATCTAAATCAAGAGGAAAGCAATTAGATTTGGCTGAAAATACCGATTTCTGAGACAGAAATGTAGCTTTTGGAATCAGCAGAATTATCCATGTGCAAATCCTCTTTTTATTGCATCAGAAACCTGTGGGAAAATGGATCGATTTGTAGGGATAAAATGAAATAATTCCAGTGTTCAGATCTCCATGGTGCCTCTGATGTGTGAGACAATGAAGATCTGCAAAAGCTGAACTTTTTCTTCATTTTCTCTGTTTTGCTTTTTTCTGTTGTCAGGGCAAAAGTTTTTGTTAGCGAGGTCTGTAAAATGAGGAAGAATCCTTTGAGCTCAGGAGCTGTTACACTTTGGAGTGCTCAACCTGCCCCAGCCGCGGCAGAGATGGTGATTTCATGCAATTATTATCCCCCACGCCACACAAGCACGAGCGCCCAGTCCGGGAGCAGAACAGCAAACTCATCATGCCCTATTTAGCAAAATGTTCAGCGCCAACGTGAAATTCTGACCCTCACATTTTATTAAAAGGATTATATCTTAAAGCAAACTATTTCGGTCCTTCGCTAGCTTCTCCCTGGGAAAACTTTCAAGACAATTTTGAGGACCGTGGCAGGATCAAGATGAAACAGTTCTGCCTTTCCGTCTTATTTCTTCCAGCTCAGACCCGTTCCTTCCTCCGGTGTGTCACACCTCGTGGTGTAAGCCTCGATTTGCAGAGGAAGCATCCTTTCCCATGAGCTCATCTTGCTTTTAAATTAATGTTGGGCATTTAAACAGCTTTGGGGATAGTTCAGTGGTGGAGATGGACTGAAACACGGAGCTGGGAGGTCTCCACTAGGTGGAAGGTGCTCCCAGTAGGTGACCTGCACAGTTTGGGAAGCCAGAAAAACCTCGTCAAGGCCAGTGGTGCTGGGAAGGCAATTCTACCCCATTTTGGCTTTGTATCCATTCTGGTTAATCATAAAAATATGCTGTTCCTATTGTATAGGATTGCATATGGATGTGGCAGGGAAGGGTGGGGGGGGCCCGTGTTGGGGTAGATTTGATAGAACAGCTTTGTGTCAAATGAATAGGTGGGTTTATTATAGACTTCCCTTGCTCCAAGCTTCAGATGAGAGAAATCCTATAATCCCGCCCTGCTTTAATACTGGATTAATGTGGATTTGTTAATAAAATGCTAGTGAAATCGAGAATAATTTGTAATTAACTCAAACTTCTACTCCCCGCATCATTTTGAATATTTTTTAATAGAGATGAGGGATGGTTTCTGCGGCTGCATGCACTCCAGTAGAGCATGGCGAGTGGGAATCCTGCTGGAAAAACCCAGAGACCACTGTACCAACTGGAGTTCACGGCAGAGGAAACTCTACCCAGACAATGCAGGGCACCAGCCACAGCTCTGCTGACCTTGGGAACCAGGTTCTGTCACCAAAGGCTGCTCCAGATGCAAGGTGCCAACACTTCTGGGGCTAAAATCCAAACCACTAACCCCAAAACAAGGAGTGCACAAGCACGAGTGTAACAACAAACAAGTGCCATATGAACAGTGCAGGAACTACTTAGCAGGTGTGGCAGATGGAGAATTGCAGCATTAACACTGCCCAGTGGTACCCCCTCAAAGCATGGAAAGACCCTGCTCCGTGAAGATGGATTTCAGACAAGATCCTTTTCTGATCTAAAGTCAGAAATAGAGGATTTGTCCCACCAGCTGGTGTGGAAGGCCATCCATCTCCAAATCCTGCTTCTTGCAATGGTTCGAAAATGAACTAAAATTACTCATTTGTTCAAAGATGACCATGCCATGAGGTAGGAGAAAGGTGGAAGAGTGAGACGTGGAAAAGGCAATTTTACCCTGGGTAATTTTGGGGAAGGTTTGCATCCACTCTAGCTAATCACAAAAATATCCTGGTTATCCTATTATATAGGATTGCACAGGCCTACTCTCTCATGGAGCAGTGGGTCAGGAGAGGGACCAGAGGTGGAGATGGGATGGTGTTCAAGGAACCACTTGAGGGATTTGTCTTCACTAGACAGAGACCAGCCATGTCCTCGTACGGAGAGCAGATCCCTGGTCTGGATCCATATGACAAGGACAATGGGTTGAGGGTCAAAAAGGCCAAGTTCTGGGTCTGCACTTGGATCATAACAGCCCCATGGAGTGCTCCAGCTTTGGGACACAGGGGCTGGAAAGTGCCCGTCAGAAAAGGCCCTGGAGGTGCTGGTGACAGCGGCTGGACACAAGCTCAGGTGTGCCCAGGTGGGCAAGAGGCCAATGGCCCCTGGGCTGTCCCAGCCATGGGATGTCCAGCAGGCCCAGGGCAGTGACCGTCCCTCTGTGCTGGGACCTGTGAGGCCCCTCGAGTGCTGTGGCCAGTTCTGAGCCCTCCCAGCAAGAAGGACATTGAGGGGCTGGAGTGTGTCCAGGGAAGGGAATGGAGCTGAGGAAGGGGCTGGAGCCCCAGGAGCGGCTGAGGGAGCTGGGGAGAGGCTCAGCCTGGAGAAAAGGAGGCTCAGGGGGGACCTTGTGGCTCTGCACAACTTCCTGACAGGAGGGGGCAGCCAGGTGGGTGGGCTGCGGGGGTGAGTGGTCTCTGCTTCCAGAGAACAGGGACAGGAGGAGAGGAAATGGCCTCAGGTTGTGGAGGGGAGGTTCAGGTTGGATATCAAGACAAATTTCTTCATGGAAAGGGTGGCCAAGCATTGGAAGAGGCTGCCCAGGGAGGTTTGGAGTCCCCATCCCTGCAGGTGTCCAAGGAACGCCTGGATGTGGCACTCAGTGCTCGGAGCTGGGTGACAAGGTGGGGATCGGTCACAGGTTGGACCTGAGGATCTTGGAAGTCTTTTCCAACCTCCATGATTCTGGGATTCTGTGAGAAGGAGCCATTTATTTTTCCATGGCAAAACCAACTCCCATGAATCAATGTCTCTGACAGGGAGCCAGAGGCACCCAGCATGAGTGACCCCCAAGCAGGCGCTGCAAAGGGAGGGTGCTGCAGAGAAAACCGAGGAAAATCCCCTGCCCACTCCAAGCCTGACAGACTCAACTGGTGTCTCGGGTTGGAATTTACAGTGTTAATCATCACTGGCTCTCATTTCAGCCTGGCTTTGACCGCTTCACGTGGAGCTCTTATTGCTACCTGCCCTCGCCCGCAGAGCGGCACTTTGGAAACTTCCCAGTCATTGACCCTCCCCTTGGATCGGGCTCACTTACAGTCGGGTCAGCGGTGAAAAACCCCAGGAGAGCAGCATCTGTCCTCCATCGTCCTCAGCTCTGGGGACAGCCATCTGCCAGCGGTGGATAACAGAAATAAAGAGGACTTTTATCCTCTAGGTGAAGTATTTTAAAGGACTCCTAACCTATAGTTAAGACTTGGTGTTCAAGGGAGGATTTGTTTCATCTTGGGCTCTGTCTCTCTGTTTCTTCTCTGGCTTTTTTTCAGTCTGGATGCATTTTACAGCCCGGCAGGAATGTTTTAAGGGGAATGATGCGCAGTGCAAAGCTCAGTAATACCCAGCAGCCCCTTCTCCACTCAGTTTATAAACTCCTGGCCAGCTGGCCTGCCACTTTGGGCATGGCCTCACTTCAGTTATGTCTTTAACCTGTTCCAGCCGCTATTTCAGCAAGTTTGCTCCTCCTTTAGGGGAGAATCCATTCAAAGTGACGTGCCTTTCTTTAAGCTGTTGAGAAAGGTCTCTATTTCAGTGGTGAGTCTGCTGTGACATTCCTTGATGGTCTCCCAAACTGCTTGGAGCTTGAATTGGTAAGGAAATACCAACCAATCCTAAAAGACCATGTGTGCTCCAGCTTATCCACAGGGCCTGGCTGAGATCCTTCTGCCCCAGGCTTTACTGCAAAATTCCCCTGGGGATCCCAGAGGACACTGTTAGATACCACACAGGTCTGTACAGCTGCCTCCATCGTTCCAAGGCCTTTCACTAATTCCCTACCGTTAACTGGTGACATCAAAATCTGAATTTTTTACCACATGGGAACAAGATGCCTTGAGAAACTGTACCCTGTGTTTAGACCTGCATACACCCATCAGCTATTCAGAAAGGCCAAAAAGTCCTCGACTTTTTAATTCTGGACCTTGGCAGGACCTGAAGTGGATAGAAACCATTCTGTCAAGTGCTGTAGAGCTCTCTCCTCCTCAGGGAACTTGTGAACAAACCGCTTGGCACCCAGCTGATCTCTGCTTTCATTTCTGTCCCCGGTGACTCATTGTGCCTTGAGGTTAAATGAGGTATTTGTGTCTCTTGAGCCCATCTGCAGTCTCACCATTTAATTTGGACCATTCTTCCATGCACCTTTGTTGTCTGCATTCTTCATACTTCTGTTGTGTGCTGGGTTGGGGTTTTTTTCCCCTTTCCCTTCTGGCCCATGGGTGGAAGTCTTTGTCTAAGACTACAGTTTGAAAGGTTCGGAGTTTGGACAGTATTGTGAGTGTCAGAAGTGCTTTCTCTTGAAAAGAGAGACTTTGTATAGAGAGACCTTAATAACCTTTTATTAGACCAACAGCTGGAAGAAATGGACAAGTGTTCAGGAGTATGAGCCCCTTTGTATCTCTCCAAAATTCACATTCTCTTTAGAACACTTTGCTTGAAACAGCATTTACACAAAAACCCCTCACTCTGCTGAGAGACAATTTCATAAGATCACAGAGTTATTTAGTTTGGAAGAGCTCTCAAAGATCATCGAGTCAAACCATTCTCACAGCACTGCCAAGCCCAGGACCGACCCTTGTTCCCAAGTGCCACATCCACATGGCTTTTGAATCCCTCCAGGCATGGGGACTCCACCGCTGCCCCAGGCAGCTGTGCCAGGGCTGGAGAGTGCTTTTGGGGAAGAAATTTTTCCTGGTATCCAACCTGAGGCCATTTCCCCTTGTCCTGTCCCTGTTCCCTGGGAGCAGAGCCCAACCCCCACCTGGCTGCCTCCTCCTGTCAGGGAGTTGTGCAGAGCCACAAGGTTCCCCCTGAGCCTCCTTTTCTCCAGGCTGAGCTTCCCCAGCTCCCTCAGCTGCTCCTGGTGCTCCAGCCCCTTCCTCAGTTCTGTTCCCTTCCCTGGACACGCTCCAGCCCCTCAATGTCTCTCTCAAAGTGAGGGGCTTAATGGCCCCATTTCAGAGGCTTTGCTTCCGTGCTTACCTTGGACTGAAAACAAAGATTTGGTTGCCTTTGGATTCTTTGCATGTGGAAGAGGAGATGTCCTGCAGGGAAACACGGTGCTTTCCCCTCAGCCCTGTCAAATGTGACACGAGGGCTCAGCTCAGGGAGCCTCACTAGTCTCACCAGAAGCTCTGCAGAAAGTGGGGGCTCTGACTTGAGATGTTAGAACAGGTTCTAGAATGGGATCTTCTGGCCGCAAAACTAGTTCGAGGGAAGGAGACTTGCTAATAATTTTGCCAGAATATTCCTGGGTAACCAGTAATGCCAGACCAAAGATGCCCAGGGAAGAGTGTGTGGAGAAAATTAAGTGTAACACAGACTGCAGAGGTGATGAAAATGTTGTATTATTGACATCTGTACGGGACAAAGAGACTTCCTCTGAGTCAAGACTCCACAGGGATATCAAAGGACAGGATATCCTTAATAAAACTGGGTCCCCGGGGAAATGGTGGAATCACCATCCTTGGCATTCTTCAAGAAATGAGTAGATGTGGAACTTCACATCTACATCGGGGTTTAATGGAGGGATTCTGTTGTGGGTTGGACTTGATGATCTTGGAGGTCTTTTCCCTCCTTAAGCATTCTGTGATTCTATTCCTGAGAGATTCCTCCTTTATCCAAAGGTCATTCTATCCAGTGCCAGAAGGACAACATTTCTTTAAAAGACTCATTTGGAATCTCAGATAATATTCCCCACTCCAGGCTCTTGGAATGTGCGCTCCAGCTTGGTGATGTTTGTTTTCTTGTTTGCCAAGCACATCTGATTCCTGTGTGTATCTGAAGGAAAACCAGTGCAGGCTGACTTCACAAAAGCTCTGCAAACCAAAAAAAAAAGGCAAATTATTTTCTGTATCTCTATCATGGCTTCTCTTATTCATGTCGGCTCTAAATTATGTGGCCATGATCTTTCTAATCTCTCTTTGCATGGACGTCTTTCCATGCCCTTAATAATTTCCTTTGCCCTCCCCTAGACCTTTCCTGTGTCTGCATTCCGAGGCAGGGAGGTCGGAATAGGGAACATTATTCTGAGTGAATGTGTATCGTAGAGTTCTGTAATTCCATTATTCCATTACAACGTTTTCAGTATTATTCCCTCTTTTTGAATACAGCCTGGCATTTCCTTGGTTTTCTGGATCACCAATGCATTTCGAGATTGTGCTGAGCTCTTGGCAAAGACAACCAGGATTTGTAAAAACAGTGGGGAATTTTTGTAGTTTTGGTTTTTATTTGATGTATTTTTTCACAAAGATTCTCTACTTGGGGACCAATTTCCAAAAAATGAATTCTTGGTGCTAGAAAGGGCAGGTCCTTTCCCAATGGTTCCTGCTGAGCTCTCTGCTATGGAATGGGAGAAGGTCAGACACTTCTGCAGATTTCCTTCTCTCGCTCTGAAGGACTTGGTCTGCTTTCAGATTTTCCAAGGGAATTTAAAGTTGGAACCACCCTATTTTTTGGCGTTCCTTTGACTGCCTGGGGCAAAGCAATTTGGAGGAGGTTTCTATGGGTGATGAAACAGGCAGGTAAAAAGCCAAATAACATTAAAAATCACTGTTCTAAACTCAAAATTCTCTCCTCTAATTATTGTCAGCATAAACTGAGTCATTCCCATTTTATAGCAGCCTGAGGAAAACTCTTTCCTGAAGGAAGTGTGCAGGTAAGGAGTCATGTATCCAGTGGGAGGTTTGCTTTGTTTAACCTCTAAGGCTGTCTTCTCTTCTTCTCCAGGACAGGAGAGGAAAAATTCAGCTGGCATCTTCAGCTTCTCTTCCTTATTATGTGCTGAGAATAAAACAGCTGGGGGTGGATGTGAGAGGGAGCTCAGGGAAAAGGAAATCTAAGCTTCCAAGAGCTCCAGGAAGCTCTCTGCCCTCCACGTAACCAGTGGCTCTGAGAAGGCACTGGATGTTTCAGGAGGTTTTCAGCGAGGTTTTAATGCCCTTAAATGCAAGGAAAGACATGGATCATGGAACCACTTAATCACTGAGGTTGGGAAAGACCTCCCAGCTCGTGGGGTCCAACCTGTGCCTGATCCCCACCTTCTCACCCAGCCCAGAGCACTGAGGGCCATGTCCAGTTGTTTCTTGAACACTTCCAGGGATGGGCACTCCACCACCTCCCTGGGCCTGTTTCAGTGCTTGACCACCCTTTCCATGAAGAATTTCTTCCTGATGTCCAACCTGAACCTCTTCTGGCACAGCTTGAGGCCGATTCCTCTTGTCCTGACAAATGATACTCAATGCCTTCGTGGCTCAAACTCAAGGACCAGCTCTCCAGGCACATGTGAGCGTTTTCATTTGCTCGGGTCCGGGATTCATCAAGAGTTTGAAGTTCTCATGGCCTTAATTTCATTGCAGTTAAGAAGACAGACATCTACAGCAGGGCTTTGGATGCCCAAACTGCAAGAAAGCCAAATCCAAACATCTTCAGCATGAAAGATTCCTTGTGGTTTGTGGTGGAGAGCCAATCAAATCTCCTGCTCCAGCCTCCATGGGAGGGGATTCCCAGTGCTGGCTGTGGAGGTCCAGGGACATGGGTCAAATCCCACATGAACACTGAAAACAGCAAAATTGCCATGGAAGAAATGCACTCCTGGGATCTCGACATCCCTGAGCTGACAAGTTAAAAGAACTTGAAGGTGTTGGTGTGCAGAACAGCTCTGGTTCAGTGACATGGGCAGGAGGGCACCCCAGTGGAATTGGCTGCCTCGAGACACCCCCTTCCAGGTCCTGCCCGGGCTGTTGGGAAGCATTTCGTTCATCCCAAGTCCTGCTGCTTCAAAGGCTGAGCCTCTGAACAGGCAACGACTTTGTCCCCCGGGCCTAACGATCAAGAGACTCAACATTCAATTAGCCAGAGTTCCCAGGAGTGTCTGACCAGTCTGCAGTGCTATAGGAGCAGTCCTTAGGACCTTAGATCAGACCATCAGCATGACCAATTAATGCTAACGCTACTGGCCTTGTTAATTGTGACGGAGGTCTCCTAGGGGACCAGGGCTAAATGAGCAATACATATCAAAGAGGAAGTGAAAAGCCATTATGTATTATTGTCTCTTTGTTGATTTGAGGAGGATGTGATGAACTAGGTACTAATTACATTAAAAAACACTGTATTCTAAACCAATCTCTCCTCTAATTAATGTCAACATAAACTGAGTCATTCCCGTTTTATAGCAGAGGAAGCCATTCAGTTACTGCGGGTAACTCACGCAGGGCAGCTCTGAGATGAGCACTATTAACATGTTTTGACCGGGGGAGATGGAAATTTCCAGTCCCAAAGCACTGAACAGAGGTGCAGGTAAGACCAGGGTCCCTCAGCAGCATTCCATGGAGTCCCACGTCATCCCACACTGTCCCTGTGCCCGCAGATGCTCCTGCGTACACCAGTCGCACAAAGCAATTTTTCCTCAGCACCAGGAAAGTTCCCCTTTCCACTTAAATGGCTTTTTTCTTTTTTTCTGATTCATTTTTACTTTATTTTATTTTATTTTTTTATTTATTTCCCTTCTGTATCCTTTTCAATCTGGAAAGTGACTTGGCCTCTCTTCCCCCCATCTATTTTCCTCCTGCCACTATTCAGTTTAGGCATGAAACACAGAACTAGATTGAAAGCATTCAATGGCCATTCAATCGGAGAAGAAAAGAGCCCCTCAGAGCTTTATTAGATATGAAGATCCACAATAAAAATCAATTTCTGCCTCTTTATGCAGTTTAAATGACAAAGCACCCACCCATTCTGCAGCCTTTGTGCCCAGGAAATGTAATTCAGCGCCGGAGCCGGGCCCAGAACAGCCCGGACTCGCTGACCTGCGCCGGCAGATTCCGATACGATACAGCCCTTCCAGATAATGACAGCCACTTCATCTCCCCGCAGGAAAGAGAAACTTATCTGATATCTTGGAGGGTTAAAAGGCTATGTGGGCGGCATTTTTAATAGCACTCTAAATCAGCATCTTAAAAACACCTCTGCTTTTTCTCCAGCACCCCGTTCCCCACTTTTTCCACTCATTCGTTAGAAACTCCAGCTGAGGTCTTGAACAGTCTTTGGGGAAGAGTCCTTCCTGGATGCCTGGCTGGAAGTGAGCAGATTAAAGTGCAGACTTGACTGCAAACATTCCCTCCACTGACGTGACATGCAGGAATTTGATTAGGGAGCGTCCATGGCTCCTGGGATGAGCGAGGGCTGTGCAGTGCTGTGGGGCAGAGCTGTCAGATCCCACAGCTGAGGCGTTCTGGGCAGGGAATGAGCAGCATCTGGGCTATCAAGCTGTGTTGGGAGGGAGTTAGGTTGGATATCAGGAAAAGGTTCTTCCCCCAGAGGGTGCTGGGCACTGCCCAGGCTCCTCAGGGAATGGGCACGGCCCCGAGGCTGCCAGAGCTCCAGGAGTGTTTGGACACTGCTCCCAGGCACAGGGTGGGATTGTTGGAGTGTCTGTGCAGGGCCAGGAGCTGGAGTTTGATCCTTGTGTGTCCCTTCCAGCTGAGGATATTCTGTGATTCCATCGTCATCCCCATGGTTTTCCTTAAATCACTACTGCAATAGCTTTTTCCCTATGGAAAAGACTACTTTCTGTTTGAATTCCAGTAAAACTTTGGCTTAAGTTGTGTCTAACAGCAATGAGTCCCTTGAAAATAAAAAGAATCCTGTGTACAAGTGCTTTTTGAATTATTTTTGAGCACTTTTTTTCCCCATATATTCTGGAAAAGAGTCAGCAGAGCTGT
Source organism: Rhagologus leucostigma (assembly GCA_013397725.1). Classification (NCBI taxonomy): domain Eukaryota; kingdom Metazoa; phylum Chordata; class Aves; order Passeriformes; genus Rhagologus; species Rhagologus leucostigma. The sequence goes on along the minus strand of VZTD01005785.1, from coordinate 530,077 downwards.
CGAATCAAACTTCTCTGCTGTCTATATTCTATGGGATGGAATATATTTGATATATGTTCCATACCGAATATATATATACTCTATGTATTATATAAATTAATATATTTTTTATATTCTATGCCATATATATAATAACTATAGTATCGATTTACTTACATAGAATTTTTATACCGACAATCCTGTTGACTCCAACACTCACAGGCTTTGAAAGTCACACTCATTTTATCAAAAATTAAAGCAGGAGAGGAAAACACAGAAGGAAAATGAAGTTATGACAATCCCATAAGGTCCTGCTTGTTCATTTGAAGAAGGAAACCCTTCCACTTCACGTCCCAAACTCCCTTATTCTTCCGTGCTTTAAGAATTCATGTGTAGATAACACCACTGAATGATGTCACAGTGGAAACGAAAAGCTTTGATCTGTCTCAGATGAGCCCGAATCCTTCAGTGATTGACTTCAAAACTTTGCTTTTGTTTGTTTGGAGGAGGAGGAGTTCTGGATGCTGGAGTGAATCCGTGTCCTCCATCGCTCACGTCTTTCAGCATCTCTGGCCAAAACTCCTCCCCGTGTAGCACAGAGTATTTGGAGTGAATTATAATTCTGGCTATTCCCCCTTGGCCTCATGGCAGCTTTATCTTAATGAAGATGTGCTGTGTGCCTTTTCCAAAGCTTTTGGGCTACCCCGGGATAACAGTTTTAAGTAGAAGGAATGAGTTCGGTGGAATCTGTGTTTTCCAGAACTGTAATTTTATTTTTAAATTGTTTCAATGTGTTTACAAAATACCTCGGAGACTTTCTCTCCCTGGAAGTGCATCTGTGTGTGTCCCCCTGGGAAGCACTGCCCTTCCAGCCGGTGGATGGACCCCAAACCTGCTGGGAGACAGTGCCTGGTCCTTTGCCTGGAGCATCCGGAGCCTCTGACCACTGAGGAAGTGTTTTGTGAGAAAGGTAAGGCTCTGAAACCCCTGTGTCCCCGAAAGCAAATCCCTCAGATAAACCAGGGCACAAACCATCCATGTCAGACAGATGCAATTCCTGAATAAAGGCTGGGGGCTTCCCAGAGGTTGGTGGGCAGTTCCCTGGCTCAGCATGGAGAGGCACCACCAGTCCTGGTGGGAATACATCTCCTTCCTTTTCAGGATGTCCTGAGACCTTCTTGGGTCTCTCCAACAAAAGGCCCACATGTCTTGATGTGGCAATGGCTGGAGGTCATCCCAGCCAGCCAAATTATTGGAAGTGGCACTGCTGGGTGTGCAGTCCTGGTCCAGGTACCCAGGGATGCCAATAAGATGAGCATTAACACCTGCTGCACACAACATGGAAGACGAGAGACATGTTATTAAGGGTTTTCCATTCAGAGGAGGACCTGGAAATCCCAGAGCTGTGCCCAAGTGATTTAGTGATTCCTGTCTCTGCAGATGTTATCTCCTGGAGCTCTCCCTGCAGCGCTTGGCAACCCAAAGCATCTGTGCTGAGAAACTGTGAAATAAGGAAATAAGGAGGGAAAAAACACAACAGCTTTATCTGGGGTCAAAAGACAGCTGTGCAGTCCCTGTGGGGTGTCACCTTGGAGTCCCAGGAGATGTGCCAGAGGCTGTGTGAGGGATGCTAGAACCCGTAATTATTCATTTCTTCATCCAGCTGTAGTGAGGTGGGGAAAAACCTCTCTAAGATTCGCATGAACCAAGAGAAGTTCCAGCCCAGCTGAGTCAGGACAACCTTGCGACAGCTTGTCTCAGGAAGGGCAGGAAAAAGTGTGGGCAAACGTGGCACGGGGAACTTCTGGGATGCAGGATCAGTCAAAAGGATGGAGCACTGAGAGCCAGGATTGCAGCTGAGAGTCAGGATGTGCTGGTCCAGTCACGACCTGAGGGAAGAAGATGGAGGATGTCCAAGGATATAAGAAATGCAGGACACTCAGGCCTGGGTCACAGGTACATTTCTGGCCTGTGGCCAGGAAAGGAGGGAAAGCCAAGGATGGTGGGATGTCTCAGGAAAGGTGTTCCCAGTGGAGAGAGGGAAGCGTTGATGTGTCTGTGCTCTGCCCTGCTGATTCCAGAACGGGGGAAACTCCCAGTTCTCCCAGTCACCCCTTGTTGGGGAAAGATGGGCTTCTCAAGAACCATGGCTGGCTAAGGGAAACATGTCCCACACATGAGGCAGAAAGAGCTTGGCTTGGTTTCTCCCATAAAAGGGAAACTGAGGAACTACTCAGGAAATCTGTCGGGGGATTAGAAGTGAGGGAGAGGAAGCAGAGAAGGGCAGCATTGGCAGCTGAGCAAATGAGATAAAACAGCCACGAGTAAATTGAGGTGGGAAATCAGTGACCATGAGAAGATCCACACTCTGGAAAAGCCTCCCAAAAAGGCTGGAAACTTATGGAAGGATAAAAAAAATGGAAATAGAGATTGTAAAAGGGATATAATGAAGAGATGCCAGCTTAGTGGATGGAAAGGGTCCCTTTTAACCCTGGATTCCTGTGTCGCAAAGGCCACGTAAACTAAAACAAGGTCCTTTTTTTTGCATATATATATACATCTATAATGTACACTTAGAGTGTTTTTGCAGATGGATTATCATCAATATAATCAAAGTCAAAGCCATCACACACTCCCAGCCCTGGAATGCTACAGTGACAGAAAGCTGGCAGAGAGGTTGAAGATGGTCCCGGTTTTTTTTAGCAGACTTTTCTCACATTTGTCATCTGTCACCAGTTCAAACCCTCCTGGGAACCCGTGGCGATAGACAAAAACAGACCTGTGGGTAAATGGTGTGGTTGGGAACAATTATGGGAGCAGAAACAGCTGGTTTTGGCAGAGACGGGGATCTGGTGCAGCGATGGAAATCTTTTCCAGTCACAGCTTGCTCACAAAAGCCACAGGAGAGGGATACACCTGGACTGCAAGGAAAGGCTGGGAGCATTTTCCTGCTCTCCTCTGTGGGTTGAGCAGGCTGTAAACTCTCCTTGCTGCTGCCGAAGAGAGAATCCTGGAGAGAGCTGTGCCTCAGCATTCCCGACCTGCGGAGTGATGGGCGAGGCTGGATGCCAGGAGCGGCAGATACCAGAGAAAAGATTTGCCTAAAAGCAACAGAGCTTTGTAGTGAGCTCTCTGTGCCCAGCAGAACAACACCGCAAAACACCCAAAGAGCTGAAGCTGCTTGGGGCATTGGCACATAAATTGACATCAAGTGATAAACTGGGGGATAATAAGGAAAATAACACAGGGTGGCAACTGTCTACAGACAGCATCAAGCTAAGGGTCAGACACAGTGAGAATAAACTCACCAGGCTCCAAAAAGAGTAAGGACACTGTGGCAAAGGCTTGGAAGTAAGGGAATATTCACTTGATGAAGAAGAGGGCAACCTGCTTCACCTCCTTGACGCTCAAGTCACCAAGGGCTAATAAGTCACAGTGTAAACCTGACACCAGCAGTGAAGCTGCAGTTTATTGACAGTGTCATTAACAGCACACAAATGTTTGGTCTTCTGGGGGTCACCGGCTGACCCTGTGCTTAGACACGTGATCCAGTGACTGTCAGGAACATCCCGGCATCCAGGTGACCACATCCCTCTTCTCTTTGTGACTAGGGACAGGACCCAGGGAATGGCTGGAGCTGTGTCAGGAGAGGTTTAGGTTGGATATCAGGGAAAGGTTCTTCCCCCAGAGGGTGCTGGGCACTGCCCAGGCTCCCCAGGGAATGGGCACGGCCCCGAGGCTGCCAGAGCTCCAGGAACGTTTGGACAGTGCTGCCAGGGATGCCCAGGGTGGGGTTGTTGGGGTGTCTGGGCAGGGCCTGGGGCTGGACTCAGTGATCCTTGTGTGTCCCTTCCAGCTCAGGATATCCTGTGATCCTGTGATCCTCCATCCTCCATCTGTGTGCTCCTGTATTTGTGTCATACTGTGCGTGTCTGATCTCCAGGAGAAGAAGGATTGCCTGTACTCATACCCAGAGGGATCCGGACACATCCCTTCTGCTCTTTTGTGTGGGACAAACCCCTCCAAGTATAAGAACAAACAGCACAGACCAACAGTGGCACTTCCAAAGTTGTTTCAGATCCAGCCGCACATTACTGAGCAAAAGTGAAAGCACAGCAGGGTGTTCACCTGATGAAGGGCAGATATTTTTCTCCAGTGGTAGCCTTGAGGCTTTGTTTGGTGAAGAGGCCATGCTGGAAGGCAGCCAGGTCTGGTTCAACCAAACCCACTGTTCAGAAACATCCCAGCAAATTCTGTTTCCTGCTCCCGCTGCCTCATCTCCCAGGAGCTGTCTTGTCTCTGCTTGGCTCCTGGTCCTACTCTTCCTCCCAAACCCTCCAGGCTTGAGCCCAGAAATCCCATACATTGTACGACAGGCTCAATCCATCCTGGCTCCATGCCCCTGGCCCCATCCCAGGACCAGTCATCGGGCAGAAAACCCGCGGTAGATGATGGTGATTCAGCCTTATATAAACCAGAAAAAGGCAGAGGTAGTGAGTGACAGAGCATCAGGAAAGACAGGAAAGCATCAGGATTGACTCCAAGTCCCAGATAGGGGTCCTAAGGAGCACCAGGTTTATGTCTTGAACTGCATGGGGTGTTTTTCCAGGAAACAGAAGTGCTGGGTGATGCCTTAAGACCATGGAAGGAGTTGCAGAATATCTTGTGGCACATGGGAAATCAGAGAATCATGGAATGGTGTGGGTCGAAAGGTGTGCTAAAGATCATCCAGTGATCATCCAGTGCCATCGCCTGCCACAGGCAGGGACACCTTCCACTATCCCAGGGTGCCCCAAGCCCCATCCAACCCGGCCTTGGACACTTCCAGGGATCCAGGGGCAGCCACAGCTTCTCTGAGCACCCTGTGCCAGGGCCTCCCTGCTCTCACAGGGAACAATTTCTTCCCAGTATTCCATGTAACCCTGCCCTCTGGCAATGGGAAGCCGTTCCCCCTTGGCCTGGCACTCCAGGGCCTCTCTCTCCATGTTTCCTGTTGGCTCCTTCAGGCCCTGCAAGGCCACAGTTAAGTCAATCAGAAGCCTTCTCCTCTCCAGGCTGAACAACCGCACCTCTCCCAGCCTTTCCTCCCAGCAGAGCTGCTCCATCCCTCTGATCACCCTGGTGCCTCCCTGGGCTCTCTCCAGCAGCTCCAGGTCCTTCCTGTGCTGGGCCCCAGGGCTGGGGCAGCTCTGCAGGTGGGGCCTCACCTGAGCGGGGCACAGGGGCAGAATCCCAACCCCTTCCTGCTGCCCACACTGGGATCAGCCCAGCACAGGGGCGTTTGTGGGATGGCGCATGGCCAGCCCTCCCCACCTGCACCCCCAAGTCCTTCTCCAGGGGCTGCTCTTCATCAATCCAGTGTGACCTTCTCACATAATTTCCTTCAGCTGGTTTATCAAAGATTGCAGTTTTTCCTCAGCTTTTGGAGTTCATCCATAGCTGGGCAGGTATTTTTGTGCAGATGTTTCAAAGAATATTAGATTAAAATGAGCAGGATGCTTGTGCTATTGTGTCGGAAATTGGTTGAGCCTGGTTCTCATCTGGTGTCCTTGCTGTGTGGACCAGGAGCAGGTCAAGAGCTGGTCCATCATTTCTGGTGACGTCTATTGCAGATCCCGGTCCCAAAATACAATGGAGTGGTCTTTACCATTTTTTTTCAATGTGAGCAGTGCCTGAGATTTTATTTCCTTTGAGAAGATTTATAAAAACAACCGCTAGAACAAATCTATTCTTCTTCCTGGGGTTTTAGCTCTAACATGGAGGGGTCTAAAAATGATAAGAGTTGTCTAATAAAAATAAAAAGGAACAAGAAAGAAGCAATGAATCAGTTTCAAACAGGAATATCTGCCTGTCTAGAACAGAAGAAATTTAAAGATTAATGGATCTTAGGAGCAGATCTCCCTGGCAGGCTGGCTGCAGAGATGGGGAACTCAAAACATATACAAAGGGATTAAAGCAAACGCAGAGAAAATGTTGTTGACTTCATTATTCTCAAACTGATTTTCAAGTGGAAAAAACCCTTTGAACTGGGGCAAGAGCAGAATTTGGCTGGGTGAGGTGTGTGAAGGGAGCAGCACCTCACACTGTTTGTCCATCCAGCTCCAAGAGTTCAAGATCTTTCTGATCTTCCCTGATCCTGTGGGTCCAAACCCAACAGCCCACTGGGGTTTTATTTCGTTGTGCTGGTTTGGGCTGGGGTAGAGTTAATTTCCTTCGGAGTAGCTGGGATGGGGCTGTGTTTGTCATGCTCAGTGTGGAAAGCTGGGGGGAAAAGGAGGAAGGCAGGGCATTGGGAGTGATGTGTTTGTCAGTGGTTGATGTTGGCCAAAATGCCTTTATTTTACAGAAACGTGTGAGTCGGGTTCTGCTTTTCCAAGAGCCACAGGAGGCATCTTCGTAATCTCATCTGTGTTGGAAACAAACCAACATGAAGAGGATGAATTTGGGTAAATGATGCTGGGATTGGGTCATTTATGATGTTTATGCACGTGCACAACTCCCGAGGCTGCTCCAGTGGGATTGCTGGGTCCATGTTTTCCCCAGACCCCACGGGGTGTAGGATCAGGAAAGAGGGAAGGCTGGTGAGCAAGGCAGAGCTGCCCAAACCTGGTTCAAATGTGGAGTCCAGCAGTGATGGGGACAATGCCAGCCAGATTTTTGGCTGCTGCAAATCCAGCGGAGCTCCGTTGGCCTGGATTTGTGGAAGGGAAGAGCTGGATAACCGCTGAATGGCTTTGCTTGTGCTTTCAAAGACCTGTCACATGAAAATGGGAGTTAAACGTGCACAGTTCTCCAGGTCTGAGGCATTTTGTCCCCAGGTTTGGGTTAACCCTGCCTGCAAACACAGGCTGCAGCATCCTCAAAATTGGGCTTCTGAGCCACCACACAGAGACACATCCAGTCCTGTCCTGGGCTGAATCCAGACCTCTGCACCCCAGCCTGGGACATGCAGATTTCCACTTGCTCTTCCTCCTGTAAATGAGTTTTTTAATATCCTCATCCCCACTCCTCAGGGAAGGGGAAGTGGGGAAAGGTTTATTTATTTAGACCACTTTACTGCCTGATCAGAATTACCCGTCTGAGAGGGGGATTTGAATGGCACCTTATCTGAGGTCTTTCTCCCTCTATTTAATGCTTGAAATCAGAGGCTCTGCCACATTTCTTTATTTTTTTTTTTTAATTACAATGGAAAAAGAAAAGGATTGAACAGGAAAGTTTAAAATAAAATTTAAAAAAAAAAACTTTAAAAGTACAATGTGAATGAAAAATGATGGTTTTACTCTTTGCCTTAAAGTAAAATAGCCTTTATCTTTTTTCCCCCTTACAACAGCCTCCTCTACCTAGATAATGCATTTGGTTAGATTTATTTGCTCAGCCCAGAAAACTTGACACTAAGGGGATTATTTAGTTTTAGATTCGCTGTAGTCCATAGTAATAGCCAACAGGGAAAGGAATGAAGCAGCGATATTAGCAGGGAGATGGGAGGGGAGGGTGGACGGGGGAGGGGGTGGCAGGGACTGCAGCTAAGCAAAACTGCTTGCATAAACACCATTAAGAAGATTTAGACATTGCTTTTCTTATCATCAGCACTCCTGGAAGAAATAAAAAAAAAAAAAGGAGAGAGAGAGAGAGAGGGAGAGAGAAAGGAGAAAGGAAAAGGGACAGGCCCTGACTTGCTGTGCATGCGTTTCCATCAAGGTTCAATAGAAAAATAAAACCAGCCCAGGGTCCATGTGTAGCAATTCTGCCGACCTCTCCAAGTTACCCCATCACGCTCCGAAGGAGACATTTGTTCCACGTGTTAAGAGGAGGAAGGAGCAAGTCCAAAGAGGAGGAAACACAGTTTCCCTGCAAAGACTTGGCCAATTTTATACATATCCATGAGAGCACATTTCTTTTTCTGTAAAACGCTTGAATTTTCTTTGTGCTCTTCCAAGGAGTGGAATGTGTGCAGCAGAAGAGGAGGGAGAGGTTCCTGTGAGTCAGAGATCAAACTTCTACAGGCAGAGAGCTTGGCAGCCCAACTTTTGGAAATGTGTCCCAGATCCACCAGCCACTGACTCTGTGAGGGGACACAGCCAGGAGCAGCAACAGAGGACAGGCAGGAGAAGGCTCTGGGAACGTTTTCGGTCAGCAGAATCATGGAATCATGGAACAGTTTGGGTTGGAAGGGACATTAAAGATTATCCAGTTCCACCCCTGCGACAGGCAGGGACACCTTCTACTATCCCAGGGTGCCCCAAGCCCCGTCCAACCCGGCCTTAGACACTTCCAGGGATCCAGGGGCAGCCACAGCTGCCCTGGGCACCCTGTGCCAGGGCCTCACCTCCCTCACAGGGAACAATTCCTTCCCAATATCCCATCTAACCCTGCCCTCTGGCAGTGGGAAGTCATTCCCCCTTGGCCTGGCACTCCAGGCCCTTGGAAATAGTTTACATAATTTTTGTCAGCACCTTCAGATACTGGAAGGCCACAATTAGGTCACGTCGAAACTCCTCTTCTCCAAGCTGAACAACCCCAGCTCTCCCAGCCTTTCCTCCCAGCAGAGCTGCTCCATCCCTCTGATCACCCTGGTGCCTCCCCTGGACTCTCTCCAGCAGCTCCACGTCCTTCCTGTGCTGGGACCCCAGGACTGGAGGCAGCTCTGCAGGTCTTGGAAAGAAATATGTAGGAATTCCAGAGGACTAGAAGGACTTTCCATGGGTCTGGATCAAGCCACAGAGCAGCAGTCATCCCTTCAGGACACAGGTTCCCCCCCACAAGCACTTGCTGTTGCTCTTCTCCCAGCACGGCATCCAACCAGGGAAGGAGGGACATCCAACCACCCATCTTACCTCAGAGCAGGAGCTGAAACTGATTTTCTCTGGTGCCACCATGACTGGTTGTGACAACCTCTAAGCCTGGCAGATGTCTCCACATAGAATTATAGAACCATGGAATCATTAAGGCAGGAAGAGACTTCCGAGGTCAGCAAGTCCAACCATCAAACATCCCAACGCATCTCAGTAGAGCAGGTACTAAATTAAAGCACAGTGAGCACGGCGAGGGGCACAGGAGCAACTCCTCAACACCCTGGTCTGGTGTTGAGGACCCTATGAGGACACCAAGGTCTGAGGGCTTCCTTGTGTGAACATGGTGTGTCCTAGGGGAGGGACAACCTGGTCACTCAGCGTTCTTCCCCTCCCTGCTCCCGTGGGAAGGAGGCACAAGCACTCAGCTGCCTCTCCATGAGCTCTTCCACCCCAGTGTAATTCCTGTGTGAAGTGTAGCTGTCAAAGCACCCAAGTCAGCAGATCCCAGCTGCTGAGGCATCCACAGGAAGGGAATGCAGATGCTATTCTGGAAGTTTCAATGCTCTGAATTTTAAACAAAACATCCAGCACTGTGGAAGAGACAGAAACCTTCCTGCTGCAGGGCATGAGAATCTTCTGTCACCGGGCATTAGGAGGAAAAGTGTTCTTGGGGGCACTTGGGTTTTCTGGAGCTGCCAACAAGACGTCCTATCATAGAATCATGGATTCCCAGGATAGTTTGTCTGGGTTGGAAGGAACCTTAAAGCTCACCCAGTTCCACCCTCTGCCATGGGCAGGGACACCTTCCAGTATCCCAGGTTGCTCCAAGCCCCATCCAACCCGGCCTTGGACACTGCCAGGGATGGGGCATCTTCTTGCCTTTTGCTCTCTAGAAACTGCTTTAATCAGTGGGGGCAGGTCAACTGAATTAACTCTTGCATTTAGAGTTAAGAGGTGACTTCTCCACTATTTATCCAGCTGTAGATTATTTATCCTGGCAAGTAGATTATTTGATAATCAGCTTGTGCCTCTCTGCTTTTACTTGGCTTCCGAAGGGGGCTTGTAAAGCAGGGAGAAGAAGACTGGGGAGTAGAGTGTGAAGTTATTTTGGGACCTGTGGTCATTGTGGAAGAGGTGGAAGAGTTTAAACCCAGAGGAAAAGACAATTCATTAATTCTTTAACTTCGGGATATAACATCTTTCTCTGTTGATAGTGCTCGTGAGAACTTAACAGCTCTTGGATCAAAACAAAGGGAACATCTCCTTCACTGAATTTCCAGTATTCCTGCTATTCCCCCCATCACACTCAGTCTCCTTGGCCCTTCCAGATGGACAGAAAATTCTGTGCCCGAAAGCTGTTTCCTGGCTGGGTAAGGAGAGAAAATCTGCTCCAGCTCATGGGCGTCCTGTTTTCTGTAACTCACCTCGATCTGGTGGTGCCAGCCACATCTTGGAGCAGAGGCATTCAGACCTGCTTTGATGAAGTCCTGTGCCTTTCCAGGCTTCCCAGAAAGAAAGGGAAAAGCAGGAGAGGGTCCCAGGTGCTCAGAGGATGCTTGTGACTACCACAGGCTGAGCCTTAAGGAGCAGGTGCAGTCTCGGTCCACTGGTGTCCTCCCTGTGCAAGGTGGACAAGAGCTTCAGCATTTCTTAGGAAATGCCTGAATCACTCCTTTTTTGTTTTCCTAGAAGCATCACTTCCATCTTGCCTGGCTTGAGCTTCAGCCAGCTGCTTTTCATGCTGGAGCTTATCTCTGGCAGGCACAGTGACACTGTGCGGCAGGGCCTGTTGTGTCTGCCGAGAAGACGCAAAGCTGGGTCCAGCAGCTGACCCGGAACACAAGAGCCCCTGGTCTTTGTTATCTCCTTCCAGCGCCGAGTTCTGTGCTCTGCTCCAAGATTAGCTGCTCTCCCCCAACGTGCCATTGTGCGTGTGGGGAATGGGTGATTTCCTTTTTCCAGAGCAGCTGTTTTCCGTCCCCAGCCAGTGCTGTGCTGTTTCAAGTGAATATTCTCTGTCTTCTGTAGAGCCTTCAGAAAAGCCCATCCCCGAGCAGATGATGTATTCAGCTCCTTTCCACCATGACTAAAGCCTTCTGCATCTGCAGCCTGAACTTCTCTCCCTTGCCATCAAGAGCTGCGCCTGTTCACAATTTCGTGGTGGCAAACTTGTTATCTCCTACCACAGAGGAGAATATATATAAACCCCAAAAACCTCGTGGTCTGCTCACTCAGAGCTGTCATCCACCTCATACAGGCTTTTGACTGCAGCCCTGGAATGTGTTAGGGATTTAAGGAATGCTATTGCAGCAGATGCCAGAGTGGCCATGCAAGAACACCTAAATTAGCAAGATATTTGAGGGTAATATAAAAGTCCTGCTGGAGAGATGGGAACAACGATGTCCTGGTGTCTCATGAAATGCTGCAGAAAACTGGAAGATTTCTCTGCTGAAGCTTTTCAGTGTCCACACTGGTGGTTACCAGGAGGGGAAGACAGCAGGAGAGTAAAATCTGGCAAGCAGGTGGGCCTGGCACGTGACTGGGATGTCACAGTGGTTCAGAGCAGGGCACTGCAGGCAGGTGTTGGCGGTAGCTACAGCCACATCCTGGCTCAGATGACAGGGCACACCTGGATGGTAGCAAAAGGATGGGGCATCCTGCTGGAACGTGACAAATACCATGGGAGAAGAAACGTAAACCTGTCCCAGTCCGCAGCCTACGTGGAATGAGGTTCAAACTGTCTCGTGGATGTTTTTTGGCTGCGTTCCAGACAACTTACCTGCGTCTTCAGGGTGAGTGGGACCCTCGTCAGGACTCCCTATCTTGTCTACTCTCCAAACTGAGAGAAAAGACCTAGAAGCAGCTTGGGCTGGGAGCCAAGTGCACCTGACTATGGGAAGCTGGTTCTCTCTCCAAAACAAGGAGCACCTCCTCCCAATACGGACACACACCTGAGTTTTCACACGCTGTTTTAGTTCCAACCCAACCCAGAGCTGCACGACAGCTGACCTGGCTGTAGAGTTCAATTCCTGTTCCTCTGTTTTGGGTGGAGCATCTCCAAGTGGAACTGCAATCCCTCTAGTCCTTGGGCTCTCGCTGTGTAGGGTGGGTTGGCCCTGTTAGTTTAATAGGGGTTTGCTTGTGTCAGGGCAGAATTTGTGGCAAGGGCCACACCAGAGTTCGCCTGGGTGTCTCCCTGACAGATTTCCTCTCGGCTGCAGAGCAGCAGCTGGTGGGAAATTAATTGTGTAGCATACATTTACAAGTTAATTGCCGTTTCACTGGAAGGTGGGAAACCTGCGTTTGATAAATGTGAGAAGGAGGCACCAGAAGGTGCTTTCCCTGCCTGGCCCCAGCACTGGGGTTCTTGTCTCACTGTGGTTATCCCTGTCTGCTACACGGCGGGTCAGGGTCCCGTGGTGCCGAGTGAACACAGAGCAAGGGGAGCTGCTGCCTCAGCAAGTGCACAGTGCTCAGCTCTCTCAAGCAGATTTGCTTGTTCCTACATGATTCCAGTCCTGATTTTTATTTTTAGGGGGCTTTCTTGGTAGATTCCATAAGCAGATGTTTCAGCCAGGCTTGAAGCACCCTTGGTACCAAGAGAGGAAATCCTCAGCTGGTCTAATTTTCCTCTGAGGAATTGCCTTTTCTTCAAAGGTCTCTGCTTGCTGTTCCACAATTACCTGCCTCTCTTTTTCCTTAGTGAGTGGCCTCAGTTGTGTTTTTCTTGATGGGCTTCTCCGCGCGGGCTCACAGACATGATGGGGAATGAATGAGTTGAAAGCAGAAGATGTCAAGCAATGGGTAAATGACGAGGAGAAGGAATTTAATACTCGGAATCACAGGAAATGAAAGGCAGCTCCGTTTGTCTGCAAACAACAAATAACTTGCACTCCAACAAGCAGTTTGTCTTCTATCCCAGTTCACACCTGCAGCAGGGGCAAGAAGGGAAAGTACTAAACCCCATTATCCTCAGAGTAAGAGATCAGAGAGAGGCAGAAATGAGACAATTTCCATATAGACGAAGCAGCAGAACACAATTTTGGCATGTTTTGACCATCTGCAAGAGGCTTCAGAGCTCTGAGGAACGCTGTGAAAGCTGTCAGCTGGGCTGTTGGATGCAGAACTGAGTCAGCCAGGAAGAGGTGTGAACAAAGCCATGGGGAGAGGCGTCAAAGGAGGAAGAAACACCCCTTGCTAGATGGGCACTGCTTTCAAATGCCGCGTGCTCACGGAATTCCAGCAAGGAGAAGGTATTTGAGGACCCCGTGGAGAGGCCAGGCTCCATGTGCCAGAGATGGTCCCTGGGCTCTCATAGGGTTCGAGGCCTTCAGGACGACCTGGCTGCAGGTGCCTGGCTTTGTTCAGATAACCTGAGTTGGGTTAATCTGTGCAGAGCTCCTTGATCCTGACCCAGCCATCCTGGTCTGGGCTTTGCTTCACATCTATCCTGGCTTTTTGAGCCAGTGTTCATCCTTACACTCACTGAAGCTCCACGAGATGCAGAAGGTTGTGAACACATGAAACTGAGCATCTACCACCCATCTAACCGTTCTCTGGTGGGATCAGGGCATGTGCAGCACCCGGCCAGGTTAGATGGGACTTGGAGCAACCTGGGATAGTGGAAGGTGTCCCTGCCATGGCAGGAGGGTGGAACTGGATGACCTTTAAGGTCTTTTGCAACCCAAACCATTTCATGATTTTATGTTTCTGAGCTGAAAATTTGGTAACAACAGGAAGAGAAGTGCCACAAAAGTCAGATAGATTTTGACGTATTGTTTTGCTCAAATATCTCTTTTATTTATGTATTTGTGAAGGCCAGAAGCACATGGAGGAGCACCAATTTATGTTTTGGCTTTTAATCTGTGCTGTCATGGATTTTATGGGTTTTTGACTGGACAAATGGTCTTTCCAGAGCATCTGAGTTATTCACGTAAGACCACCGTAGTCTGTAAGTGATTGCCGTGTTGGCCATACTCAGCGTAGTGGTTGGCATTAAATGGTATTTCCTGGAATAAAAAACTGAAAGGTGGAGAGGAAAAACTCTCTTAAGGATGCTCCTCTTGGGATGAAGAGGTATTTCAACATTTCAACTGCTTCTTCAGCTGAAGAGGTGTTTCAGCTGCCAGCATTTCGATCGTCAAATGGTGCCAAGAATTCCTATCTCCCGTGGCCTAAGGGTTGTGCCAGGGGACACGGACACGGAGGTGAAGGACCTCTGCAGCCTCAGGCTGTGGGTGTGAACACAGCAGCAGACCAGTGTTCCACCCACTCCGCACTTCTGCACAAGTTTTAAAAAGGGATTTTTCTTCCACAGCTCTGAACCCACAAACCTTCAGCACAACCAAGGTGCTGCCCAGCTCCGTGGTGGGAAGAAGCACCTATTTTATGTGAAGAAGCACCTATGTTGTGTGAAGAACCAACTATTCTGTGTGAAGGACCACCTATTTTGGTTTGCTTTGGATTCCTTTGATGCTCTCCTGAGGGTTTGTGCTGGAAGAGGCACATCTGATCTTGTAGTCTTGAGTTGAACCTCCTTCAGTCACCTCTCCCAGCCTGAGAACCACCCAGATGTGCTGCTACACTGCCAGAAAAGCTGGGAATGCTGATGTTAGAGAGGGATCACGAGATAATTCTTCAAATATATTTTTAATGATAAGGAGCAGTCGCTGCCACATTCTCTGTCTGTTACCTTGGGCAAAACATTTAAACCTCCTGCACCCCAGCTCTTCTTCTGTGAAGCAGGGTAATAACTCTGCTCTCATCGTGGCTATTTCATGCCTGGGGGCACAATAGTCTTTTGCTATTTCTATGCAGAGTGCCTTCCGCCACAATTATTGGCATGGAGACAATAGAGTGAGACAGAGCCGGGCTCTGTGGGCATTTCAGGGTTTTCCCTTGGGGGTCCTGCCTTTTGAGCAGCCCCTCTTAATCCACCTGACTCAGGTAAGGGCTCTCTGCCGTGCAAGATAGTATTTCCTAAAATTGCCTTAGCAATGGTAAAGCAAAAGAGAGAGGGAAAAAACCTGCAACAAAGCCCCCTTTGCCATTTTGCAGCAATGGTTTTAATATTCCCAGCTATTGTTCCAGATCTGACAATAATATAAAGTTTAAAGGCGAAAGGGGTGGGCAGAGGGGGCAGAGAAATCAAAGCAGACCATTAGGCTGAATGGTTATCAGGGCGGTTTGCTCCAGGCAAAGAGTTAATCCAGACCTGGGAGAGAGCACTGGTAGTTAAAGCCCTTTAATGGCCTAAGTCCTATGATAATTAGTCCTGCCCTGGAGGTAGCTAAGTGAGCTACTCCAGCCTGAAATGGAGCTCATCCACTGCTGAGGCCATAATCCTCTGTGCACAATGAAAGCTGAACTAATTCACTGAGTAAACACTTTCTCAGTTACTTACACGCTGTCTTCTTTCAGCCTGACACCAAATAGATTCACTTCCAAGAGCTGCAAAGAAAATCAACTTTTTTTTTCCCTCTCATTTTTTTTTTTTTTAAAAGCAACTGATCTTAGTTGAAATGCATTTGGATTTAGTATCCAGGGTATAACCTGGGCAGATATCATCTCCTTTCTCCTGACATCACACAGCAGCTCCTTTATTTTAGCCCATTCCAATGGCAGGGAGCAGAAAGGCATTCCCCATCTACTACCTTCTCCTTTCTCCTGCCGGTATCCCTGAAAAGCCACATGCTGGAGAAGAGCAGGAGGGTGTGTGAAGCTGGAGAAGGCCAGAGGGACTCTCTCAGTCCTCGAGTTCTGTGCCCTCAGCTCCCTCAGAGGTTCAAGGTGGGATGGAGGAAGAGTAAATTGAAGTAGCAAGGAAGGAAACACCAAATATCCTCAAGCACTGCGGATGACACCCATTCTTCCTGCTTCTCCTTCTTCTTGTTTTAATTAAGAAGTGGAATTGTGCATACCACAGCACTATGGCCTCTGGAAAGACATTCTGTGAGTGCCTGCTCTTCCCTGGGTGCATTCCATGTCTCCTTCTCATGTCCCCTCGCAGCACTGCTTCCAGAGCCACCTCCAAGACACAGCTCCTGGTGTGTTCCATATTCCACTAAAACATGGGAAAGGGAGCAAAGCAGGGATCGGGGGAGTGGTGGCTCTGCGTGCAGGAACCTGCAGTGTCCCTCTGGGTTGAACTGTCCCTGGCGTCTCCTGCCCTGCAATGACAGCCTGGTGAGAGCTGGGATATCTCCACAGGTATCCCTGATCCTTTAACCCTGCTAACCATCCCATTGAGAAGCCCACAGTCATGGAATCATGGAATGGTTTGGGTTGGAAAGAATCTTTAGGCTTATCTCATTCCATCCCTGCCGTGGGCAGGGACACCTTCCACTAGCCCAGGGTGCTCCAAGCCGTCCAGCCTGGCCTTGGACACTTCCAGGGATCCAGGGGCAGCCACAGCTGCTCTGGGCACCCTGTGCCAGGGCCTCACCTCCCTCACAGCCAGGAATTCCTTCCCAATATCCCATCTAACCCTCACTGCCTTCACAGGTGAACAGGTTTCTCTTGTTTACACCAGAACTCTTTGTGTAGGCTCATTCTGGAGCCCACGGAGAGAACAGGACATTTCTGGACCCTTTTCCATCCTATCCCAAGATGGTTGGATGACTTGAACGCCATGAAGGAACATTCATCTCCCTGGGCTGGAACATGCGTTTGGACCCCCCAGCTCAGCTACTGACACTGTCACTGTCCAAAGGCAGCGGAGAGAAATCCCACCCAAAAGTGGTGCTTGGGGTTGCTTTAAAGCAAATGACTCAATCTGGGGGTTTGACACGTGTCTGGCACCACCTCTCTGCAAGTTGTGGTCAAGATGTAGCTGCAAATGAATCTGGTTTTGTGAGTCACTCCTCCAAAGACTCCCTCGGATGCTGTCTGGAAATCTTCCACCCCACTGGCCAGGATTTGCTCTATTCCCAGGAAGCTGCCAGCATCTTTTCCTGGGCCAAGCAAAAATGCATCACTTTCTATCTTCTCTTTACACAAGCACCTCCATATTTGTGGCCATCAGAAGGGGGTTGAGACCTCCGATGTAGGAAATACTTAACATGATTTCTTATCCAAAACCCCTCTTTCCCAAAGAGGGATTTTTCATGGTACTTGCTGGCCTTCAGTAGCAGAGGAAAACATAGAGGCAACTCTGTCTTGCCTTGATAAAAGAAGAAAAGTGAAATCCTGATCTAATTTTATACTTCCAAAAGAGAAAGACAGACATAAAAGGATCTGCCGAAGAGAAGGGTCTCATAATCAAAGGCAAAAAACAATAGACTTTGTTTGTTTATTGGATATTTAAATATACCAAATTCATTATCAGCTGGAATCTGGCCCAGGAAAAGAAATCTCGGGAAAGAAAAATATAGTAAAGGCTTCATCAGTGCTCTCTGTGCTCACCAGCAGTTCTAGTTTTATGGAGACCAAGTCATGGCCCACAAGCTGGTGAGGACAGGGCAGGAAGAGAGTGGAATGGAGGGTTCAGGAAGGGCTCAGCCCATTCTTTGGGGTGTGAGGCAGCCCAGTGTGGGGGTTCACCCCTTACTGATGGAGAAGAGCAAGTCAGAGTTCCTTATCTGCTCCCAGGCCACCAGGGAAGCATGTCCTGCCTTTAGGATCCCAGCCCCTAAAAAGCCTCGGAGGACCAGTGCAGTTGGGAGAGCACTGGACCTGGAAGCAGGGAGTGCTCCTCTCTCTCATCTGCTGGACACCCCTGGCTCAGCTCCCCCTCTGAGGTGTGGGGTGTTGAGTTGGGCATTCCTGGGGTGCTCTGAGAGCATCCCCAGAGTCCAGCCTGGTCCTCAGTGAAGTGGTGAAGGGCAGAAAACATTAAATATGGTCTGTGAGCCGTTTGAAGCGAGTGCTGAGGGAGGCAGGACACGCAGGCTCTGATGGCTCTTACGGCATGAAACGAGTTGGTGAGTGGTGTCACCAGCGTTGCTTGGAGCTAGGAGGGAAAAAATCCTTCTGAAGTGCATGTTCAGAGATATTTTCTTCTTATGAAGGGGAAATAGAAACAAAATGGGGGGAGAAAGGGAAAAACCACATCCTCTGCATCAGCAGCAGCTTCTGTCTCCAGGCTCTCTGGCAATGATACCTCAACCCACCCATTCAGCAGTCCATTATCACTTCCCTCCTTCCATTATTCCCCTTCAACCTTATCAGACGTAAGCATCGTCTCAGACGCTCCAACTGGAGCCTTGTAATTGTCCCTGGTTCGAGCTCGATAGCACCTTGAACCGCCAGAGTAATCTCTGCTTTAAAAAAAACCGGGCTCTGCAAGGAGATGATGCTCGAATTTGCCTGTGGCTATGCAGGATCTTTAATAGCGAACTCTTTTCTCTCTCCCTCTCCCAAGCTCGCAGATAAATGGGTAAATTCTTTTTTTTTTTTTAATTATTTATTTATCCCCGGCCTTTTTAGGCCGCCTGTTAGGCAGCGATCACAATATTTATTACAGGGTTTGCAATATTATTATTAGCAGCTCCTGGGGGCACATGGTGGAAGAGGTGGGCGGGGAAATTAGAATAATATCAGACAGGAGTTGTCTCTGGGGGAGAAAAATGAAATGGAAATGGCATTTCCTGGGCATCTCCGTGTGAGGAAGAGGCAGACTCCGAGGGACTGACCCTTTCTCCTCACATCTAGGCAAGGTTTAGGCCGGGGAACCACGAGTCCAAGTGGGGTTTAACTGGGAAAGAAGCCACTTCTTATTTTATGCTGGGAAGGGAAGGAAAATACGCAAAGCCCAGTTCAAAAAGCAGGTGAGGAGGATCTTGGCATTGCTTTGCAGCCCAAGACTCGCCAGCATTTGTAGATAACCCCAGCTCATAGCCCAAACAGCACGAAAAATGGGAAAAGATGTGAAAATCTCTCTTAAGTGAGGACCTACCTCAGGAGACTGGAGGCTGGGGGTGGCCTGTTATTGCTTGAACTGATTGTTTCCTTCTAATAAGCACGACCCATCTTCCTGGTGATGTGTGCCTCCTCCACTGACCTCTAGATTCTCATGTTCCTGCCCCAAAATTGACTCTCCCACTGAATTTCTCAGCTCCCTGTTTACAAAATGTCAGCTGAAAATTGCTGCCCATCATTTAATTGCAGACCTTACACTTGGGTGCTCGTATCTGTGAGTTTCCATGAAATCTTCATTGTTATCTGGCCTTTTATTCCTCATGTTTACACCTGGTAGGAAACCTTTGCTGCTTTTTCCTTTAAAGGTGATTGCAAAGGGGAAAATGAATTAGTGCCAGTTGTTGCTTTATGATGTATATCTGGAAAACCTAAGGGG
>VZTD01005785.1:485303-510996 GCA_013397725.1 Rhagologus leucostigma | reverse complement strand
GTTTGTTTTTGGTGATGTGCTTGAAAAACGACAGGGGGGGGGGGGGAAAAAGGGGAAATCGTTGGATTCTGAAGGTGCTTTTGCACATTTTAACACTGAAAGTTGTGGACAAGTTATTTTTTTTACTTAGCCTCTCCAGAACATTAAGAAAGATGGAAGTTTGCATTCTTAACAACAATTTGCAAAGGATACTCCTAAATGACAGAGAGTCTATTTGCTGGATGGGGCGCAGAGGTTCAGCACCTCAGAGGAACCCCACGGAGCTTTGAAACTGCTGTCTAACGAATTATCCACTGGCAGATAGAAAATTCCTTTTCTTCCCCCTCCAAGCCACAATGGAGGCACGACTCAAATCTGTCAGCTGGACGGTTTCCAAGGCATAAGAGCACAAGGCCATGAGTTGTGATTATTTTGGTGCTAAGCCTGTCCCAGGAGATGGGATAGAGGAGCACTGCGGCATGGAGAGGAAGGATGTGATTCACAGCACTTCTGGGGACGTTCCACGAGCGTCGCATTGGGAACACGCGTTCCTAAAAGCATTCCCTCCTTGGGTCACTGCCTGCCTCTTGTTAAAACACCTCAAGTTTAAAAATATTTCCTCTGTGGTCACATTAATCCCGTCCCTCCTCCTGTCGTGGTGGGTGGGGTGTTCTTGTGGGGGGCACCAATGGTCAACCTTTGGTTGCCTGACCTGGTGGGTGAGAAGAATTCATGGTGGGTGAGGAGCTCGATGGGTCTTGGCAAGGCAATCCTGAACTCCAGGACTGTGCCCTGGGCTGATCCCAGCATGGGCAGCAGGAAGGGGTTGGGATTCTGCCCCTGTGCCCCGCTCAGGTGAGATCCCACCTGCAGAGCTGCCCCAGCCCTGGGGCCCAGCACAGGAAGGACCTGGAGCTGCTGGAGAGAGCCCAGAGGAGGCCGTGGACATGTGTGCCGGTTTGGCCAAAATCTGGTAATATAGCCCCTGAGAGAAAATCAGGTTGCAACCACTCTTCCCCCCACAGGGTTCGGGAAAAAAGAAATTTTTCCTCGAAGGAAAGTGAAAGAGATAAAAACTATTTCTTTTAACAAACACACAGGAAAAGGATAATGATGCTCAATAATGAATTAAAACCCCCGCTATAGAGAGAAACCTGGGAAGATTTCAGAGTCCTTCTGTAGGTGTGGTCTCTCTCCTCCTCGGAGCTGGTCGGTGAGGGCGTGGGCCCACCCCCGGGCCTCGGGGAGAAAATTCTCNTTTTTTTTTTCTCAGGCTCAGTTGAAAGGCACAGAAAAGTCACAATATTACTTTTTGGGCATAGAGCATGATAGGGGATACACATGATAGAGTCACCCCAAGACAACATGCTCCAAGGGCTGGAGCCCCTCTGCTCTGGAGCCAGGCTGAGAGAGCTGGGGGTGTTCACCTGGAGAAGAGAAGGCTCCAGATTGACCTTAGAGCCCCTTCCAGGGCCTAAAGGTGCTCCAGGAGAGCTGGAGAGGGACCGGGGACAAAGGTCTGGACTGATAGGACAAGAGGGAACAGCTTTAAGATGAAGTAGAGTACATTTAGGGGGAATATTGGGAAGAAATTCTTCCCTGTGAGGGTGGGGAGGCCCTGGCACAGGGTGCCCAGAGAATCTTTGGCTGCCCCATCCCTGGAAGTGTCCAAGGCCAGGTTGGACGGGGCTTGGAGCAACCTGTGAGAAGAACCCATGGCAGGGGGGTGGGACTGGATGATCTCTAAGGTCCCTTCCAATCCAAACCATTCTGCCGTTCCCTGATTCCATATGCTCTTGGGCTTAGGGGTTAGTGGTCCTGGTGGGAGTCATGCCACCCCTGTTGCATCCTACAGCTCAAAGTTAGGCTCAGTCAGAGCTAGAAAAACCAGCGATCACAGACAGATGTGGTTCACAGATCAGGTTTGTATCCCAAAGGAAGAGCTGGATCTGTCTACATGATCAAAACAGCAACAGGACTGCAGTGTCCTGGGCTGTAAATCAGCTCCTTGAATCCCTCACGCACAGAAAAGATCTCTAAACAAACACCTTTTATTTTTTTTTCTTTTTTTTTAGCTTAGATCTTACTGGCATGACTTGTGATTATGTTTTAGGATTTGTAAATCTGTTTCAGGATTTGTAAATCTATTGCCTGACTTCTAAGCCAATCGACTGTTTCAGAAGTCAGTCAGGGAGTTAAATCTGATGTGAAAAGTCATGGTTTGTAAATCAAACCGCAGTTCTCAGGTTAGCCGAGAGGATTTATGAATCTGGATGGAGATACCGAAATCTGGTGTATAAAAGTACTGATTTATAAATAAAACCCCCGAGGTGCAGCTCAGCTTGGCAGGTGATGAGTCAGGAGGTGCAAGATGAGCCTGACATGGGCACCCAGCGCCGGCTATCGCAGGGACCCCTCCACACCCATCAGCGATCCCAGATTTCCCCTGCACCAGGAAATGAAAGCTCAGTGCTGCTGGATCACACCAGGATAATGAAGAAGAATTTGGGTGGTGGCCCTCAGGCAGGGGAGTGGTTTCCCAGCTCTTCTCCAGCTCCTGGTGAGCTTCCCACGCTGGCACAGGGGTGGAACAGAACCTCCAAGCACCAAAACCCCTCCATCCTCCTTTCTCAGCCCTCAGCACCCCAATTTCCCCCAAAGCCAGGGCCGACTGCTTGGGAATGGCTGCGAGGCTTCAAAAGTTTTATGGTATAAAAGTGTCTCTTATGTAAAAAAAAGAAAAAAAAAAAAGAGGGGGGAATCAAATTTCTACAGTTCTAAAACTTTTTTTTAAGCGTTTAAATTTTAAGCTGGGGATTTATAAATGGGCTATTAAAGTTTAAGAGTTTCATTATAGTTTTTTTTTAAATCATAATTACTTTAGGTAGGGGAGGAGGGATAGATCTACTTTATTCCTAGTGGAAACTATACATATATATGAAGTATCTATATAAAAGCTGGAACTGAGCTTATATTAATACAGTTTAACTGATATTCAATAACTTCACCCTCCCTTTTTCCTATTGTCCATATTTAAATACTTCAAAAAGAATTCTAATCAAGTGGAAATTAATAGGGGAGGAAAGACTGGGGTAGCAGGAGAGGGCTCTAATCCCACTCTCTCTTAATATTTCAAAGTCTCTTTTATTTTCCTAATAAAAAAAGAGAGAGCGAGAGGGAGAAAGTGGAATTAATCCAGTGCTCTGAACTGTCCTCTCGTCTTACTGATTTAAATAAAATCCAAGAGCACATCACACCAGAAGGCCATTCCTGGCCACGTGCCAGGGTGGGCTCCTGCCTCCCAACTTTCCCTCCCCGCCTGGCACGGGAGGTGGTCGCCTTCCCTGTGCTGACCCCCAAAAACAGCCCCAGGGACTTTGGGGTGCCCCCAACCCCTCTGTGCACCCACACAAGAGCAGGCTCAGCATCCTGGGGGGGATTTGGTGCACCCAGAGCCCCAAGGACCCGGCTCATCCCTGCTCCTGAGGGTCTTGTTCCCATGGGCACCTTCCCTGCAGGGCCTGGTGATGATGCTGGGGTTAGATCAGGACAAGGCTGAGCATGACCTGCAGGAGAGGGAAACTCCTGGTGGATCATTCTGTGACAGAGACAGGAGAAACCAAATATTCTGCGTTTTTTTGCCTTGATTTCTCTGTTGCTGCTGCATCCAGCTGCTCGCTGAGGATGGGGCAGCAAAGCCTCTGCTGACACCAGCCTTGCCCGGTTCCTCCTGAGCCAGACCTCGGGATTTAAACCTGTCTAGGGTGCTCTCAGCCCCGAGAAGTTATTAAACTGGACGCAGCCTTGTGAAAGCACCCCGAGCCGGCCGCAGAGCCTCCAGCTGAGCAGTAAATAACTGCTTTATCCGGCCAGCAGCACTCACTAGATGGCACAGCACTCCTTTCCTACGGCTCCGGCCTTGCATTATTTGTGTCAGACTGGGGTGAAGGCAGCAGCCAAACTGGCCAGGATTTTCCTGTTACGGTCAGGTGCGTGTGCAGGGGGTCAGTGCCCATCCAAAATCCAAGCTCAGCCTGGCAGGGGTGCCCAAGGCAGGGGCAGCATCGGCTCTTGAGCTTCGCTTCTCTCTGCCTGTGACGCCTCACAAATCTCAGCCGCGCAGAGTCTTCTCCTTCTTCCCAGTTCGGTTCAGAGGCATGTTTTGGGGAAAGCAGGAGGATATCAGGACTCAGGAGTCGCAACGCACAGCAGCTGTAACGATGTGGGGTGATACGGAAGAGTTTCCCTTGGAGAAAATACGTTGTAAATCTTTAATTTCAGCCGACCAACCTGGTTAACTGTCAGGCACTTAAACAATGCATTTCCCCAAACACTTTATTGTGGATTTAAATTTTTTGTTTTATTTTAAGTTTTGGAACTGTTCTGTTAAAAAAAAATCTGCCTTCCAGATTTCTCAATCTCATTATATAGAAAAAACACTCATTAAATAAGATATTAAGCTCCAAGGCTTAAGGAACTACATGTGATGATGACCATGCAGTGTGATTTTACCTTTTAAGTTGCTGAACAGTGAATAATTGGTGTAAGAAATGCACACAGCTGAGGTGCCTTCATTCAACTGCTTCAGAATTTAACAGAAAACAAACGAGAAAAAAAAAAAGCCGTGGTTTTCAAGCATTCTGAGACAAATGATAGCACCAAGGAACAGTTGCACCAGAGAAAACGTGAGTTGAGATGACAAGGATAGAGAGTTTCCAGTGGTTTTGAAGCCTTCGGTTTCTTAGAAATTCAACCAGCAAAACAAAAAAGAAAATGATACCTACTCCAAAGCCACCAAGGATAAGAAGTTGGAAATAATGTTCTGTTCCTGCCTGTAATACCTTCCTGTGCCTGGCTGGAAGTGCAGGCTCTGCCCAGAGCTAATAACCAGCTATTACTGACTGTGACCCAGCTGGGCACTCGGCGGGGAAATCATACCCAAGGTGTGGGTAAGAAATATAAGCACGGGGTTGGAAATAATAAGAAGAGATTCAAATTCGTAAAGATTTTGCTACTAGCATGTTGAGAAGGAAATTATTGCACAGCCTGTCCGTCTCAGGACAGTGAGGAGCAGCGGGGTCGGGCAGTTGTGGGACACTGGTGGGGCTGAGGGACCAGAAAGGAATCCCCATTACCCTGCAGCAAACAGGCCTGGAAATGTTGGCTGCCCTCACAAAATGGGATTTCTGAGAGAGAGGGGAGGTGACGGGGAACTGGTTGGGCTGGCTCCTGGATGGCCTTTGCCGTGGAAGGCGTTGGGTAGACTCCTGGGGTGGACGTCGGGGCCGTTTTTCAGTGGTAAGGTTGACTACTGAAAAACTTGATGAGTTGTTTTTTCGGTTGGTTGGTTTGTTTTGCTTGGTTTTTGTTTGGTTGGGGTTTTTTGTTTGTTTGTTTGTTTTTTTCTTGTGAAATCCGCCTCATTTTGTCTTACCTGCCTCAGGAAAGGCCTGGGATTTGTACTTTTTGATCCTCTTCTTCCCTGTCCACCAAGCTCCTCACCAGACCTGCAACCCCCAAGGGTCCCCAAGAGTTCATCCTTGCCTGCACCAGGGCAGTGTGGGGGGAGATCCCACAGCCCCACGGAGAGCAGCAGTTGGATCCTCCTGAGCCAGGATCCATCACCTGCACAAGGTCCTGTCCTCCTTCACCACCTGCAGATGCTCCCAGGGCATTGTTCAGATGTGACCTCAGGTGACACGAAAGCCACCTGCAAAGTACAACCCTTCAGGACAGACTTGTGCAGCTCACCCTGGTCTGTGACAAAGCTCTTCTGAAAAGAAAATGTCAAAAATGTCAGGATTTTTCCCAAAGGACCAGAATTCCCAGAACAAGTGAGGACAGAGAATCCCAGGATGGTTTGGGTTGGAAGGGGCCTTAAAGCCCTGCCATGGGCAGAGACACCTTGCACTATCTCAGGTTGCTCCCAGCCCTGTCCAACCTGGCCTTGGGCACTTCCAGGGATGGGGCAGCCACAGCTTCTCTGGGCACCCTGTGCCAGGGCCTCACCACCCTCACAGGGAACAATTCCTTCCCAATATCCCATCTGAATCTACCCTCCTTCATCTTAAAGCCATTCCCCTTGTGCTGTCACTCCGAACCCGTGGGAACAGTCTCTCTCCATCTTTCCTGCAGGCTTCCTTCCGTTACTGCAAGCCATGATCAAGTCACCCTGGAACTTCTCCAGACTGAGCAATCCCAACTCTCCGAGCCTTTCCTCGTAGGAGGGGTGCTGATCCCTATTTTACAAAGTTGTGACATTTGTGCCGCGCCTCTGATCCTTGGACACGTTGGGTCTTTTCCCTCCCAGTGGTCCATACTTGCTTCCAAAATAAAATGAGTCCTCATCCTTTCCCCAAGGAATTCACTCCCTGTGGTCGCTGCTCACTACCTGAGTTATTTAAGCCACTGCTGAGATTTCCCCAGGATTCAGGAGGGTGCAAAAGATGCTCTTTCTTTCCTGGCAACGCTCTCACAAATAAAACCAGAACCAACCAGCAAACACATGGACACCTCCCACACAAACAAATATCTGTTTGCTGCAACATCCCTCTCCACATAAACCAACATGAACCTGGAGGAAAGGCTCCTACAATACCACAGGAATGAAAGATAAAGTGGTGTGAGCACAATAACCCATAAAACTCAGCAAATCCTCCAGTTAGAATATAATTTTACTGGAGAGGGGGGGAGGAAATAGCTTTTCTCTCAAAGAAAAGGTGGTTTAAAATTAAAATTCATTAAAGAAGGCTGGCTGACACATTTCTGCATTCTTTGAGGAAGTATATCTGTTTCATTTAATGCACTGTCCAATTAAAAAGAAGTGGTCCCTTATTACAGATATGATTTATTCTCTGATAAACCACTGATTTATGGCTCACTGGGGCATATATTTAATACTGTCAAAAAAAAAAATGAAAGGACACCCAAAACTATCTGCAGTGCTACAGTGACTCAGTCTGAAAAGGATCTGAGGAAGCAAAGACCCCTGGGAGTTAAATGTAATCTTTGCCTGGGATAAAAGCGCCGGGAACTGCTGATCTTCACAAAAGGATCCTTCGGCACGAGCCCCTACCACCCTGCACACGCTCACTCTTCCTCTCCTCCTCCTCCTCCTCCTCTTCCTGCACCCCAGCCAAGGAGCTGTAGGAAAGCACCACTTTTAAACGGGAAAAAAAACCCCAAGAATATGGCATTATTGGAATTTTCCTCCCAAATTCTGAACGCCAGCGAAGCGCTGCCTCTTGGTACCTACAGGGAATAGTAATTCATTTGTTAATCTCTAATTTAGAAAAATAATTGGGATTTTTTTGTGGGCAGCTTTTCTTAAAGCGAGTTGGGTTTTTTTCCCCCAAATTGGAAGTCTCACTTTGCTAATGGAAAACCAGGGGCCCAGGATAAGGAAAGTGCTTTGCCTCAGTTCCCAGCACACTTAGCAGCAGCCTGGAGGAGAGACAGCAGGATTTCTCCATGGGTGGGAGATGGGAGCTTTCCTGGCTTGGAGCTTCTTGGTCCCCGTCACAGCAACACCAAATTGAGGGATCGTCCTCTCCCAGTGAAAGCATCTGGGAGAGGTCAGGAATTTGCTTCTCTCCACCACTGACCAGGGGAGAAGAGATGGACTTTCTCAACGGCAACTTTGGCATCAGGGATCCTTGAACCCCAGCAAGCTCTGCCTCCCAAAGGATTCCAAGGATAAAAGTGGGAAAGGGGGAAGTTTTTCACTGCTTCTTCCCTTGTACAGAGGCATGGAGCTGAACCTGTGCTGCAGCTGTGCATCCTTGTACCCACCACCATCACCTTGTCCCTCCACGTATTCCAAATTCCTAGGACAGAGTACTGATAGTCCTAAATATCCCAGCAGATTTAGCTGGACCTCGGAAATAAACAGATGAAGAAGTAATAGGTTTTCCATAATTGGGATTTCGCCTCTTCAGAAGGAGCAGAAGCCCTGTTTTCACAGGTTTTCCCTTATCACTGGGAACCGTCGACATCCTTCCAAGGAAATGACCACCAAAGTAATTTAGTCGCTGCCAAGCCTTGTAATAAACACCAAAGTGTGACCCTTTGCAAAATCCCCTGTTTTTCTCTGCCAACTCCACCTCATCTGTTCGATGAGCAGAGATGGGACTGATGAGAAACAGCAGAGAAATGGGTCTTAATTCCTCGCTTCTCCCCAGATGTGCCCACCCTAACCCAGAAAGTCTCTGCATTTCAAAGGTAAAGGCGTGTTCTCTTTTCTCTACACACCACAAGTGTCTGTTTGCTTAGAGCTGGCACCAGAGCTTGGATCAAGGATCATAAATCCAAGATAAAGAACTATCTCGTAAATAGAAAGAAAGCTGTGGGAGTGATCCGCCTCTATCTGCTTCTCATGTGTTCTTGTAAAATCCGGTCCAAAAAAACCCCAAACCAACAAAACGCTCTGAAAAAGTGATGGCATTTAACTAGAAAAGGTTCATCTGCACTATCACTTTCTTGCCAGGTAGGGGGAAGTGAGGTCAAACACAGGCAAGGACCCCATACAACATGGAAGTGCCCTGCTCAGGGTTATTCTCCACTGAAAGCAGGAGGGTGTGATGGTGAAAACAAGTCTGGGGACAACACCCGTGCTGCTGGTGTTGGCAAAGAGACACAGTGGCCTCAGGCTCCTGGAAGACTTTCAGATAAATCTGGAGGTGACTGATAAACCCTGGCCTGGTGGCTGAGTGTCTGCGCTCCCACCGCTGCGGAACTGGGAGGAATCTCTACAAGTGGGCTCTCCACCCTGCTCCTCCCGAGGTCTTCTTGCTCCAGGGAGAGCTGAGCTCCTCTGCCAGGACCATCTGGAGCAGCCTGTCCTCCTCCCGCCCTGTGCCCCGGCCACAGGCAGCTCTGAGCATGGGGACAAGGCTCGATAGCTTCTCCCGGAGTGATTCTCTGCACAGAGCACCCCGCAGCCAGCCGGGAAGTGTTAACTGGTTTTTCCAGATACCATCAAATACATTTAAACAAGCCTGATGCCTGAATGCTTTTTGCATCGGGTGTGTTATACATAAAATATGTTGAGTCAGTGATAGCACCCTTATCTAAAGACAGAAGCCAGCAAAATTTCGCCCGGTGCACTTTGTCAGATTGTTCCTCGACACAGACAGCCCGCGGCTGGCGGTGACAGCAGGTGATCCCATCAGGGACAGGGAGCGTTCACAGGGAACAGTTCCCTGCGCTGTTTGCTCTCCCTGCCCGCTGTGGCTGGAAGAGCAAAGAGCACGTCCAGGTGGGCACTACAAGTGAGCAGCATCGTGGCAAGACTGGGACTCTGCAGTTTTCCCCTGAAGACACGTTTGGGGTGGGGCTTTGGGTCTTTAGGGATGAATCACAGCCCTGTATTTTTCTACTCAGGCAGTGAAATGAGAAATGTGCGGGGGTTTACCCACGCACATAGAGCTGGTTAGTGCTGGTGTTGGTGCTTTCCACATCGCCACGAAGTTCCTGCAGCCCTGGTGACCTCACCTGCTGCCTAAGGACATCACCACGAAGGCTTGGTCTTGGTGACCAGAACTCCCAGGCAGGGAAGTGGCCTCCAATCTGTGCTGGGCAGGAATTGAATCCCTCTCCCAAACGTCCCTCACAAATAAGCAGTCCCTGTAGAAGACCCTAAATCCTACTCAAGTGCCGAACAACAGCTCCAGTGAAAGCACAGCTCCTACACCTGCAGATGCATTTCTGGTCTCGCCTGCAGCTCCTCCACATGGCCACAGGTCTTACTTGGTCTGAACTGACTTCCCTAGGGAGCAGAAGAGCATCTGGAGATGTGATAAATGTGATAAACTTGCCTTTAGCCTTTTTTATGGAGTTGGAGTTTGTTTTTCTCCCCCCACCTGACTGCTGGAACAAATGTTTGAGACATAAGTCTGTGCCTTGAGGTCGTTTTTAATGTACAACCAGTTTCGTGTGTGACCACGGTGAATCCCCGCAGCTCGCCCATCCCATCCCTCCCAGTTTCTCCCTGGAACCCGGGGGATGAGAGCACTGCTTGCCTCGGAGAGGTGCTGGAAAGGTAAACACAGTGATGCACCCAGCAACGATGGGAAGGGAAGCAGATAAGAACCCAGGCTGGGGAACACAGGCACAGGAATTATCTGAAGGCAGGAAAAGGATTATCTCTGTGGAATGAGTCCCACTCTGCTGGACAGGGGAATATCCAACACCAGGAAAGTGTCTCCTTGCTGCACCCTTGGCTCCACCACCGGCACACACAGCCCACACATCCACCCCTCTGTCTGAGAGTGTGTTCACACCCCTCACCTCCATTTCCAACCGGCTTCTGGCAAATTTGGGCACTTGGAAATCAAACCACCAGCTGAGACTTGGATGTGTTGTGACCTCTTCAAGTCGAAACCTGTGTTTGAAATCGCAGCTGCGGCTCAGCCACTCTTTAGTGCAGCTTCTGCTTCCAGCGCCCTTTGCAGCCAGACAATCTCTTCATTAATGCATTGCACGAACCCCTCTTGACCTCTTGGATACCTGGGCTTCTCCCAGCCCCCCTCACCTGGGAAAAGGGTAAGAAACCATCCAAAGAAGAGCGACTGGGCTGTCTTTACCACCAAGAGAGACGCCTTGCTGTGAAACTCCATAAAGGACCAAGAACTTGCTCTTCATCTCTTCTCCCTCTCTCCCCCTCTCTCGCCTTCTCCCACCTCAGAAAGTAATCTCATCCTTTCGTCACATATTATTGAAATCCCAGCTCTTAAAAAAAAACCTCTCATTTTTTGCCCAGACTGAGAGCATGTCATTCGGAAGTGATGTGCAAGGCAGGAGATAACCAGGTAGAACTCAGCGATTCGCCACAGAAAATGGCTCCATGGATGGTTGTAATGCTATCAGAGTCCGTCCCTCAATAGCTCTTTACCGCTCCCAAGCTCAGAATCTGCTGATTCAAGAACTTTGCCTGCGCGGGCGGAGGAGGAGGGGATGGGGCTCAGGGGAGATGGGAAGGTGTGTAAAAATAGAGCATTTGCGCTCCGGACGGAGCACAGAATAATGCAAAGGCTCTGCTTTCTTCCCTGTTTTTTTTTGGTTTTTTTTTTTTTGGTGATGTGGGAGAGGCGGCACATTCCCCCCTGCTCACACTCTCGGGCTGTGTCCTCATTTCATGCTTTAGTTGTGCTGATTGGGAGGGCTGAATCCCCTCGGCTGGATGCTTAGTGCAGACCAGTTGCACTGCCGGCTGAAATGGAGAGAGGTTAGAAGCTAACTCTGTGCAGACAGGGGATTTTCCAGAGGCAAATAGGGTCTCTGAGGGAGTGCAGCTGCAGGAGTCCCTGGGCCAGGAGGTCTCCCGTTGCCGAGGAGTTTGGAGAGAAGTGTGCCACACAGCTCTCATTTGTCCAAAAATGTGTGTGTGGTTGTGAAAGAGAAGAGGTGGTGGTGCACCTCTTCCGTGAGTGAACACAGGGAAGGGAACGAAGCCCAGCTTTAAGCAGGCAGGCAGGTGGGAGCTGGGGTAGAGACAAGTCCAGACAGTTATGGTCCTACCAGCATCTCCAACACCTTTCTGGATTTTAGTCCTGACCCCCTTCTTTTAGCTTTAGATGTGAGTTAGGGCATGCAGAACATTTTGGGTGGATTTGTAAAGCAGTGCATTAAATATCAAACCATCCTTTTGGCAGATGAGGGACCCTCGGCACTGGGAACTTGGTGGAGCTGTAGCAGCCAAGGCAGCACAGTCTCCTCCCAAGCAGGGGGTGCAGCCCTTTGGCCGGGGGTTATTCCATTGCACCGTGGAAAACCACAGGTGGGAAACCACTGCAGGCTTCTCCCATTCCATCTGCCTCGTTCAGGTGCTGCCCAGCCGTCCCAGCACCCTGCCAGCCTCCCATCCCAGCTCCCGTGCACGTCACCAGGCCACTGGTGTTGGATCACCAAGGAACCAACCCGACCATCTGCCGGTGGAAGAGAAAACAAAGAGGTTTGACTGCTCAGAGAAGCTTTTTCCCTGTCTGATGTATCCCGTGCTGGGGGTTTTGTATGAAGTGCTCGATTGCAGGGCCAGGCAGCCGCTTCCCGCTTTCCTCGTTGTCCCCTGAACCCGTGAATCCATTGGCACCCCTGTGTAGCTGCAGAATTTCACCCCCATCTGCCCTTCCCATCCAAGGTGAACTGGCAGCCAGACCTGGCCTTAAGTTTCCTGTCAATTTTCTAGTCCTCATAAATTTAGGAGCCGTCAGCAAAGTAAAGGAGGATCACAATACCATACATGGAGAACTGCATAATCTTGGAGACGAGAGTAAAGGAAATGGGATGAAATTTAAGACTACTAAATGCAAGGTCATGCACTTGGGGATTAACAAGAAATTCTGCTCTAAACTGGGAGCTCATCAGTTGGAAACGAGAGAGGAGCAGTGAGTGTATTAGTTAACCAGAGAATGGCTACGAGCCACCAGGGAGTTGCACTGTGGAAAAACATCCTTCAGGTGAAGCATTCCCAGTTCAGACCAGTGGCACTGCAGTGGTGTCATGGGCAAGATCTCACCCGGAGAGTTCTCTGCATGGAAAGGGTTGTCCCATCCACAGGGAAGAATGGGCAGGGGAGCAAAGAGGTGTTAAGGAAGGAACTTGACAGCTCTTGGTTGAACTACTGGAGGAATAACATGAATTCTTCCTTTTAGAGGCAAATGGAAAGGCCAAAAGACAATGTCGGTGCAGAGCAAATGAAAAGAGCACTAAGTGGTGTATTTCGAAATTGCAGATATATTGGTAGCAACAAAGCAGGGAAGCTGTGGAGTGTAAGCCACTTTACGTGTGTCTGACGAGGGAGATGCACCTTCATGTGCAGCACGCCAGCTGGGAGCCCTGGCCACAGCCTGAGACACCCGTAATAATCTCGTGGGAGACTGCATGGAGCCAACAGCAACCTCTGGAACAGGGGTACAAGACTGCCCTGTTGCGACAGGGCTACCAGAAACCCCTCCGAAGCCATGGAGCTTTTCTCGGCAGCAGGGAGACAGACAGCTTTCCATTGGAGTTTTCCAGAGCTGCTCTGGTCGAGGTGGGAGCTGGCCTCTCCAGCCAGGAAAGCTGCTTTCCCTCTACCAGCTTTGCCCTCTCCACTCTGCGTTCACCAACTTCAAACAAACTAATCCGAGCACAGAACAGAGGAGCTGGAGGTGGTACCCGGGAGGGTATTTTCGTAGTTGCTTTGCTTTTTCCCCCTCTTTCCAGTGAGGTTAAAACTTGAGGTTGAGGGAATGTGGATGATTTTTTTCACATCCCTGTCATGGGCTGTCACCTTCCCCCCAGCCCAGATAGGAGTCCCAGTCTTTGGGGACCTCCCATCCCACGGCACTTCACACCCTCTGCAGCCGCCTCCCACAAGGTGCCGCGGGGGATTTAGTGTACGGACCTTGGAATAAAACACACGCTGGGAGCAGGTTTATGCTCTGTATTTACTGGCACGGGAGCAATGTTTCAAGCTGTGCTGAGGGGGTTTTGTCACCCTCTGCACAAAGAACTCTTTCTCACTGCACAAAGAAACCTTTCCCCTTGCTGCCCTTTTCTCTGCTTTTCCCCTCAATGAACACAAACCTCCTGGTATCTCCCAAGCCTGTCACAAACCTCACTTGGCATTTCCCACTCTGTTTCCACCTTGCTTTAACCAGTTTCTCAAATGTGTTGAGCAGCACTTTCCCCTGAGCAGCCCTGTCACAACCTTGACCAGTCTGAGGGTGTTGTGACTTCTGGTGGTCTACACAGAGTATTTTGTGCCTGTGATCCACCATGAGGATAAAAGAGGAAGGAAGAAATCCCAGACTGCAGTGGTCCCACATTTTCTGTCACCCTAATGCTGTTACTTGTATGGTAAACCATGGCTCGTGGTCTGTGATCCGTCGGGATGGAGCAGCATCCAATCCCAAACCACCTAAGTGCTCCTTTGGCTCTGTTGAGCCACAGCATCAAGGTCCCAAATTGAGGTCAAAGAGCTGCCAGGGTTGTCTGAATCCCCCAAAAAAGGCCTTCAGACTCCTTCTCAAGCAGTGTTTTTGTGTCCTCTTCAGTGATTCCAGCCAGTCGTCTTCCCTTTTTTTTTCCCAGCCAAAGAAGTCCTGCCAAGAAGAAAGTCTTCAGGGTCTGCTCACATTCCAGCAACACTCTGGCCTCCAGAAGTCCTTTTCACAGCACACAATATGGCATTGTGATTAGATATAAACTGAAAGTGTATTTCCTGCCCTTCAGTAATTACACTGGCTTATGGGAGCTTTATTCAGCATGAAGCTTTATTATTCTGCAGAATGAAATTCTGTATAATTTTCCTCTCCTCCAATGCGCAGATGAAAAATCATATTTTGGTCCGAGTTGGGAAGAAAGGCTCAGTTATCACTTGAGAGCGTGGTGTTATTTTCCCCCGGAATTAAAAAATCCATCTGGGTGTACGACCCCGCTCACCCTCCCGCCTCTCCATTCAGCCTTTTGTATGCATATGAACCTTATCAATTTCCAGTGCCGCGGAGAAGGGAACCACAACAGCCCCCCCAGCCCTCCCCACTCTAATGGAAACACGTGAGCTGGAGCAAGAAATGAGCACAAACCCCTCCTGCTCCGCTGAGGCGGGGAGGGAGGTGCACGTGGAATGCCTGGTTTGTGGCTGTCGTCCATCGGCATCCGTGCGATCCCATTGCCAGTCAGGGATGTCGGGACAGGACCTTATTGATACAACACCGGCATCGAGCAAGGCTTGACTCCAAAACCAACCAAAACCAGCTTTGGCCACCCAAAGTGGGAGTGCCTTGTGCAGGCACAGCCCAACTCACTCATCTCACATCAAGACACGGCAGATGTTTTCTTCCTGGCATCTCTTTCTCCAAAAGAGGACTTGGAAAGACTCTCATGGATGGTCCTGTGTCCACACACTCCCATGTCTGTCTGTGGGAACTGGGAATTGCTCTCTGTGCCCTGGGCACTCTGGGATGCTGCCGTTGCTACCGTTTTTGGAAATAATTAAAGATGATGGTTTCTCTAATAGCAAAAGCTTCTCTCATGGTATTGGTCATGAAAATTAGCCTGGAAACAGAATTCATCTGCCTAAATTTGGTATCTATGTCACGTGAGTTACACAGGATGAATCCCTGTGTGCCCAGATCAAGACTGAATAAATCTTTGAATAATTCCTGGTTGACTTTTCCTCGTCATTGCCATGTGGATGAGCTGTGCACGTTGCAAGAGGAGGCTGAAGTGAGACAGTCATGGCAGACAAGCATCTTGAAAAACATGAAATAAAATGCTGGTGGTGTACTGGGAATGCTTGGTGGGAGTTCCATGTCAGAACAGGGATCCCTGGAAGCTGTGTGTGATCTGGGATTGCTCAGATGGCAGCTCTGATCCATTTGCCTGGAACACCAAGGAAGGGAAGAGCAGTTCCCCAGCACCTTGGTCTGTGTTACTTGGCCAAGGGCAGTGGTGACGTCCTTCGTGGGGGGATCTTATGTACCAGTCATGGCCAAAAGCAGAGTAGAAGACAGTCCCTGTCCTCTAATTCCTCCGTGCTCAACTTCACCCAGAACAGGCATTCCAGCTCTCCAGTCTCTTCCACACCTGAGAAGGTGCTCCACCCATTTCTGCACAAACCACCTTAATAGTCCCCAAACGGCCTTGCTGTGACCCTGCTCAGCCCCTGTCCTGTCTGCATTTCTGTTCCTTTTAAATATGTACTTCTATCCACAGTAAATAAATTGTATTCTGCTCCTGTTTGTTCTCCTCTGGCTGGAGTCCCTCACTCCAGCTCCAGAAAGCCTTGCAGGAGGCACCTCTGCTTTACTCCCCTTCTCTGACCCAAATTTGCCATGACTGTTGTCATGTCCCCTTGGGAAGTTTGGATGTGACACCTCCTGCTCCCCTGGTTCCAGCTGTCCTGGTCACAACCGTGTGTTTTTGTATTAATATCCCATGACGCCCGAGATGGGTTTGGAAGGTCTTGGAGGTCTGGAGCTTTAGATGGACACTGACTTCCAGAAATAAAGACACTTCCTCTGCTGTTTGGTGAACAAGACCCCAGTAATACAAGCAACCTGCTCTGGTGGAAGGTATCCCTGCCCATACTGGAGGGGTCAGAGTGAGACGGTCCTTAAAGTCCCTTCCAACCCCAAAAATTCCAGGATTCTGTGAATACTGAAAGAAAACACGCATGGTTGGATAGTCACCTGTGGTACCAGGTACTGCTGGACTGGATGTGGTAGGGAGGCATTTCCAGAGCACAATAACCACCGTTAATATTCAGGCAACATTCAGGGTTGTCAACGGAAATGCATCAATTAAGGGGAAAAAAGGAGGTGAGGGGATGGTGGAAAAGAGGTCTCGGGTTTTGTTTCCTGCCCGCTGCCGGAGGAGTGAGGGGAAGGGCAGGGCTGTCCGTTTAGGAGGTCAGCGGCGAGCAGGGCTATCAGATGCCATGCCAAGCTAATTCCTAATTGGAGCAGTGTTTGTCAACACCGCCAGAGCCTTAATGCAGTGTAATCACTGGAGCCACAAGCTCTGATAGGGATCTAAATCTCTGCCCACACGTCACCGCAGCCAAGCCTGAGCTCTGTGAGAGGCTTTGCAAACACCCCCCGCTTCTCTTACCACCCAAAGAAAGGAGAGGAGGGAAGACACTGATGAGCGGAAAAAAAGTAGCGGTGTGCTCCTGGGGAATTCTTCAGAGGTTTCATATTTGAAATTGGGTTTGTTTCATTGGACAGCAAACACTCCACCAGAATGAACATCTGCCTCCAAAAACCAATGCACAACAAACCACCAGTTGTTCCAGGATCGCCTTAGCTCCTCATATAGTCCTTCCTACTCTGACACAGCCTTCCTGGAAAATCCAACATTGTGGATTTTCCCCTCACAAGTGCTGTAGGAGGCAACTTCACAGAGAAGTGCGTCAAGTGTGGAGCAAGGATGAGCTTTGATATAGGTCAGCTTTGAGTTCTGAGGTTGAATCAAGTCTTCCAAGTTCAAGAATCTCTTCTGACACAGGAGACGAGCTAAGGATTTTGTCCTTAACTACTGAGGAGTTTGGGGTTTTCTTCACTGGCAAGTAACAATAAAGGGGTTTGCACTAGGGCAGGACCAACGAGCACAGTTATAAAGGCCATCCTGTGTTATCTGGGAAAATAAGTTCCATCCACAGTCCAAATTTATCTGAGGATGCATGGAAAGATCTCATTATTATTTCCATGATTTTCTTCTTGAATAAATGCAAGCTGCTCTTTGCAAGGTATCGCTAAGCTGACTAAGATCCTTCTGTGGTCTCAACAGGAGAAAAATAAACTGATCTTCTATTCCGAGTTGTGATGCTTCCTTGTAGCTCCCCTAAAGCATATTGGGATAGCAGGACGCAGATCAAATCCTTCCATCTTGTAGGGTTCTGCTCTTCCTCCTGTTACTGATGGCTCTGTGGATACAGGGATATATTTTCACAACAGAAAACTCACGTTGTCTTCAGAAGAAATCAACAGCTGTGTCCTAAATCCAGACAAGAATCACTGGAAGGTCTTGGGAGGAGGAAGAGCCCAAAGGCTCCTCACAGGTGGGCGTGACCCCCCAAAATGTCCTGGCTCATCAAATACCCTTGAGTTATTGGGCCACCATGTTTGGCAAAGTTTCTGCAGAGCTGCGGAAGCATCACTTATCTTCTCCTCATTCATTATCCTGGGCTGCCATTTGGTACCTGCCGTGCCTCCGATGATCTTGGCAGGATGCAGAAGGGAAAAAAAAAAGACACCCAGGTATCTCTGCCTTGCATGGATTTATGGAGAGGTAAGGAAATGCATTTTCCACGTCTATGAATTCTCGCTGTGACCACGCGAGGCCACGGCTGTCCTTGTGCATAAACAACACGAGGAGTGAGTTATTACCAACCCGAAAGACCAGAGCTCCTCACCAGAGGCAGCTTTTGTCTTTCCTTTCACGGCAGCTCTGGAAGCCTCCCAGCCAAGCCT
Organism: Rhagologus leucostigma; assembly: GCA_013397725.1. Taxonomy (NCBI): domain Eukaryota; kingdom Metazoa; phylum Chordata; class Aves; order Passeriformes; genus Rhagologus; species Rhagologus leucostigma. The sequence continues at coordinate 493,060 of VZTD01005785.1, read as the reverse complement.
CCCCACGGCATGTGGTCTGCTTACCTGTGATTTATTGACGATAATCACGGGGTGAGCCATTTGTAATCAAACGTACAACAAAGACATCCTCGTGCTGAGAGGCAGTGATAACGCACCATTTAGTAATTTTTGTGCAGTCAGTAATTTGGAGAATGAATGATAATTTCCTGAACTGAGAATCTGCACTGACAACCCTTAGTGCTATTCACCTCGTGAATAAAGATACCTTCCTCTCCATGTCTCGTGATAAATTCCTTTTATTAGGGCCACTTATGTGGGACTTTATCTTAATCGTCTTAAGTATGGGGCAGTCTCTGTGCTGAGGTTGGGTCGTTTTTCATTATGACCTCCAGCATGCTCTGGGAAGTAAATAAATACCAGGCAGTGATATGAAAACAGTCATTAAATGAAATGGGCTTTGCTAGGGCAATGCTCTGACTGGCTGCAGACAGCACATCTGCACCACAAGAGGTGCTGAGGAACAGGGGGCATCTCTTACCTCCACCTGAGGAGGATGAACTGTCCAACAGGAGAATTGGATGGTTTTAACCATCACAGCGCTGAGCACCGTGGCTGCAGTGTGCACTTCCCCAGTTCCAACAGCGTTAGAATCATAGAACAGAATCTTGGAATGGTTTGGGTTGGAAGGCACCTCAAAGCCCATCTCGTTCCACATCCTCCCATGGGCAGGGACAGCTTCCACTAGACCAGGTTGCTCCAAGCCCCGTCCAACCTGGCCTTGGACGCTTCCAGGGATGGGGCAGCCACAGCTTCTTCTTGTTTAAGCCAAGCAAGGAAATGTATTTCCTGCAGCTTTGGATTTTCAGGTAAAAATGATCTGTGAAAAGCCAAGGGGATTTTAGGATCTAGCCAGGAGCTCTGTTTGATGACCCCCACGCTGTAGTGTTTCATGGAGTCTGTTCAAAACTGGGGGATGGAGTGCTGGAGGCAACTGTTTCTAAGCTAAACTGCTGCTCCTCACCATGTCACAAATCCAAGCTGGGAGCTGCCATCCAACGGCGGGATGAGCGAGAGGCTTCATTCTCCATTTCTGAGTTTCTTGGACACCATCCTCAGAGCTGGCACGTGCTGGGGGCTGGGTGGTCCTCTCCTCTCTTCCATCTCAGACATGAATCACACAACGTCTGTGTGATCCAGCAGGAGAAGCGTGTCCCCTCCACCAGCGGCACGGTTCCTCCTGCTCTGCACACCTGCTCCATCCCCTCAGCACCGCCCTGATGTCGGATAAAACACTGCATGGAGTGAAAATGTGGGGAGGGGGTTTCCTGAAGGCAATGGGAGGGCTGACAAGGAATCCCGTTTCTGTCACAGAACTGGGTTTTGCTCTTCACTGGTATTTCCAGCATGGACAGGGACTCGATTTCTATGCCATCAATAGCATTTCCAGGGAATAAACAGCATTACAGGTGAGGGCACAGCACAGACTGCCAGCTGTCTCCCAGGTAATTGGGACTGTGGTCACCTCCTGAAGGCCAAGTGTGGGCTGTGCACTGAAACCATTGCCTGTGGCATTCACAGACGTGATTTTTTGTTCTTTCCTGGCTCTGAGCACTGAGCTCCCCGCTCCTCTCTTCCCTCTCCTCATTGCAGCTGTGATTTAATTCCAGACAGGCAGCAAAGTTTGGAAACATGCAGATTATTCCTGTTCTATCTTAATCATCCTCACCAGGGAGAAATAGAAGAGGAGAGCTTTTTAAAACACTTGGATAAAATGAACTGGAACGATGAAGTACATTAAGAACAGGAAAATCTAAATGAGGTGGAAATAACATCTTTATTGAAAGGACACATTTTAATCTCTCTCTCCTGCACTTACATGAACACACCTGATGCCAAGGCAGGAGGAAAAGGTATAAGCTGGGAGACTGCCCAGGCACTCAGTCTTTGCCAGCTGTGCCTGTGGCACTTCCCAAATCCTGGCACTGCGGTCTTCCAGCCAATGGCCAGCACTGCAGGAACCTGCCACTGAAGAACCACGGAATCACAGAATATTCTTAGCTGGAAGGAATGCCCAGTGATCGCGGAGTCCAGCACCAGTGGAATCCGCTGCAGGCTCCTCCTGTGATGCTGCTCAGAGAGGTGGGAAGCACCCACCTGGAGACAACCCCTCTCAGCAGCAAGTTCCACCACCACAAGGATCCAGCTGGGTGTCTCCACGAGGCTCCGTTGTGGGAGCAGTGGCCAGTCACTGGGGGAGTCCATAAAGGTGTTCTGTGGGGCAGCTGTTGGTGCCAACTTCGAGGTGCACTGACCTGTGAATTTGTGACCCCGAGGATGCCAGAGCCCAAGAGAAGCCTGCAGCGAGCCTGGAGAAATGGAGAGAGTCCATTCTAAAAACCTGTGCCCTGCTGAGACGGTTGTACAACAAGGGTGGACCCTGCCGTGCTCACCCAGCAATGGACCGAGCAGGGAAATGGCTGATTTTGGAGACTCCATTGCTCAAGTTTGTGGTACAAAAGAGTTTTCCCCTCCGCTTCTATTCACTACAGAGCCAAAGATCGTTTCTAAACAGTGAATTCACAACACTGCCCCAAAGAGGTCCCAATCATCATCTGCCAGTAGGGTTCGGCTTTTTGACCTGATCAGAAAAATGATCCTTTAGATAGAAAAGATACCAAAAACGAAGTGTCACTCCCTCCGCTGGCCTGAAAGAAGGCAGGTCACTGGGTGAATTTGGGATTTTAATTTTACGAATCATCTTTTGAACCGTGCTTATTGTAGTGCTTGATAGAGTCTGTTTCCCTCCTGATCCCACTGATTATAGATTTTCTTCTCAGGGTCTCTCTCATTTCTAATGTGCTGCTATTATTCAGTGTGATTAATTGAAGTCACTGGTCAAACCTGCACCTGGATATGAGCTTTAACCACGGATGTGCCATTCTGAAGACGTGTTCTTGATCCATGTTTCCTGAGGCACAGGGCAGCATCCAACATTTTCAACACTCCAGTGGTTAAATTTCCACAACAGACAATGCATTAAGACACAAAATGAAATAGATACAGTTGGAAGAAACGAACAAGGATCAGAGTCAAACTCCTGACCCTGCCCAGACACCCCAACAACCCCACCCTGGGCATCCCTGGCAGCGCTGTCCAAACGCTCCTGGAGCTCTGGCAGCCTCGGGGCCGTGCCCATTCCCTGGGGAGCCTGGGCAGTGCCCAGCACCCTCTGGGGGAAGGGCCTTTGCCTGATATCCAACCTAACTGTGCCCAGACCCAGCTCCAGCTATTCCTTGGGGTCCTCCTGTCCCTGGTCACAGAGAGCAGAGACTGGAGCTGCCCCTCAGGAGGAAGTTTAGTTCAGGTTGTGGGGGAGGATAAACAAAGGTGGTACAAAAAACTCATAAATATGAAGGATGACCACCAAGCCAGTGGGCTTGTCAGACCTGGCAGAGGATGCCAGCAGAAGGGATGAAGGCAGCTGCTGCTTTCCTGAGTCAACACAGTGGGATAAAATGGTTTGGGGTGGAAGGGACCTTAAAGCTCATCTCGTTCCACCCCCTGCCATGGGCAGGGACATCTTCCATAGACCAGGCTGCTCCGTGCCCCTTCCAGCCTGGCCTGGAACACTTCCAGGGATGGATCAGGAGGGCTGGACTCAACATCTCTTCTTCACTTCCAATAATGTGCATTCCGAAGGGAATCATCTACAAAACCAAATATTAAAGGTAGAATTTGCTCCCCTCTGGTCCTCAGAAATACAGTTATGATGGCTCCATCAGCAGGGCAGGAGTGACCACCTGGATGTCCCAGTTCGGGTAGGGCTGATGAAGGACGTGATGGTATCAGGAGCTGATATTAGCACTGCTGTGACAGGGATTTGAGAAATGGTGACAGGGACCCGCAGCTTGTAGGGGATGGCAGCCAGGAGTGGGCTGATGTCCTCTTGTCCCATACTGTGACCTGGAGATGCTGTTGATAGGACAAGAGGATGCAGCCTCAAGTTGCACCAGAGGAGATTTAGATTGGATATTAGGGAAAACTTCTCCACTGAAAGAGTGGTCAGGGATCGGAACAGGATGCCCAGGGCAGTGGTGGAATCATTGCCCCGGGAGGGATTTAAAGGCACGGGATTTAAAAGGGATTTAAAAGGAGCTGGCACCTGGGGACGTGGGTTAGAGGCGGCTTTGGCAGCGCTGGGAGAACGGTCAGACTCGATCTTGGAGGGCTTTTCCAACCTGGACCGTCCTGTGATTCTCTGCTCAAGGTGGGCACGCCAGGGCTCTGTCCCCACACTCTCCTCGCTGGAGCCACCCCAGACCTCATTCCTTGGGTGGCCAAGACGTGGCCCCGTGCAGAGCAGGGCTCCAACGCCAATTAAAGGAGCGGCAATTAAAGAGCAGAGGGGACGGAAGGGCTGGAGAGGCAGCAGGATGCTGGAGCCATCCTCTGTCGACAAAGTGCTGAGACAACAAACTTAACCTCTCTGTCCACGGCGCGCCTATCAGCCATGGTTATTAAATCCCACAAAAGGGAGAAGAGCACCAGTGAATAGGGTTGAAAGAAAAAGCACTTTCCCCATTTGGATTACCTCCTACAGAACAGGACCTGCCAGTGAAAGGCGGAGAGTGTAATTGCTGGCCTGAAAGAGAGGGGAAAAAAAAGGAGGAAAAAAAAAAACTATAAAGGGAAAGAAAGAAAGAAGGAAGGGGGGAAAAATTGATAATGAACAATTTATCCTCTGAGCTAACAGTTAATTAATTCTGAAAATATCTGTCAGGCTAATGGAGGGGGGGGTAGCTGTGCCACTGAACACAATTAGTAAAATAATAATAACAAAAAAGGGGGAAAAAAAAGAAGAAAAAAGATTTTTTTAAGGTGTTGCTATCTTCTTAGAGACCAGGCCCTTGGCTTCCCAATGTCATTCTCAACACAATTTTTTTTTCTTCTCTCCCTTCGTCTCTTTTCAGAAATTGTTCTCATGAATGATTTATATATGTCTAGTTATCTGGAGTGATTTCTATGGACCCGGGCGCATTGCTGCATAATTGTTAATTTTAATGCCATAATAGCTTCAGATGGAGGAAGAGATTAGGCGTTTATTGCACAATTAAATGAAACATACTTGAGAATCACAAAAGGTTCCGTAATTATTTCAGACCATTAATAAAATGGGCATTAAATTATATGGGACACAAAAGGGAAAGGAAATAGATTTTCATTACAGCAATAGAAGCCGAGAGTAGTAATAGATCCTTGTTGAATTCTCTTTCTCTCTCTCTCTCTCTGAAATTAATTGTTGCCCGGCTTATTTCAAAGCAAAATAAAAGAGAAATAAAGTGTGTTAAAGAACCTCTGATGAAAGGGCTTTGTTTGATAAGGACAATAGCCAGTGATACACTCCGGGAAAAAAGAAAAAAAAAAAAAAAAGGAGGGAAAAAAAAAAAAAAGGGAAGATTTGATTTTGGCTTCCTGCCCTCAGTCCTGCAGGCAGAACGGGGGCTGCGTGTGGGCACACGAGGGCCTCTCCTCCCCTTCCCAACACCACGGAGCTCTGGATGGGAGGGAGAAGGAGGGATATGGAAAGTTCCCCTGTCCATTCCCCAGTGCCCCCGGCGATGGGACCGGCCGTGGGTTTGGCACCAGGGGCAGGAGAAGCAGGAACTGGCAGAAATCCCAGAGATGCTCTCGCAGAGGAGCGGCGCTTGGCTCTTTCTAGATAAGACCACGAGCGATGGATTTGCCTCGCATGGAAGATCCAGGGCCTGCCAGGGACAAGGAAGCAGCAGCTGGAGGCTCCCAGGTGTTCCAGTGGCAGCAGAGCCTGGAGAGTTTGTCCCCTGAGCAGTCCCTGGGGATCCCAGCAGGGACAACACGAGGGGCTTGAGGAGGAAGAGCTCCTGTTGCACCTGGCAAAGACAGACCAGAGCAGCCTGGACCTGAATGCCACCAAAACCTCACCTCTTGGCCTGGCAAGGGCCAAGGACAGGACCCACCTGAAAAGCATGGCATAAGAGCCCTCAAAAACTCTGATCTCCCGCTCCTTATTCCGACAATAATTAGTTCCAAGGACAAAATAAGGGGGCATGAGCAATATCTGATTCCCCTTGGAATGAGAGACGTCCCAAAAATCCACAGTGCTGATGAGGGGGAGAGGACTCAGAGCCTACTGGAGCAAGTTTTCAGGGATACTCAGGATTTCTGGAAGGAATTAGTGGCACCTCTTGGCAGTTACAGAAGTCCGTGGTGACTTAGGCGGTTCGGAAAACCTCACGCTGCTGTAAGCCTCCTAAACACAAACATGCCCTTGATCCTAGCGGAGTTCGTAGGGATCTGAGTGGGCAGCAGCACAATTGAGAGTGAAAGAGGTCAAAAGAGGGTCATTCGTAGCTAATGGCAAGCTCATCTTCCACCTCCCAGCCTCACTTCATCGTCCTTAAACTCCTCTGAGAAGCCTTAATGAAAAAATACTTCTAAAACATCGCTTTTGGTCCATGAGATGATGTGCGTGGCCAGGTCCCTCACACAGCTCACTTCAGGGGCTGCAGAGGTTTCCAAGAAGATCCCTTCATTAAAGAAAAACATGTAAAAAGGCAGAAAAATACAACAGAGACGTTAAAAAAATGTCTTGGCAAAGCCAAGTTTACCAAAAAAATGTGATGTCTGAGGAAAGCAGAGCCGGCTCCCACATCCCCCCAGCGAGTGTGCCCAAGCAGGCAGCCCGGGAAGCTGCCATCCCCCCTTTGCCGAGGGGCGGGAATTGCAGAGGGATCAGGAGCAAGGAGCATCCGGAGGCAGGGATAAACAAACAAGCAGCGAGGGTGTCTCTTCCCTGAGCACAACTGCACTTGAAAATGCAGCTCAGCTGACGCAGATCAGACGCACGGCGCTATTTTTAGGCTCCTTGCAGTGTTTTACTTTGCAGCTGCATTCCAGGCCTGCTCCCATTCCCCTGGCACCGGGAGAAGCGATGCCTCAATGGACAGGGAAGGCCTTTGGCCGCCCGTGGATGTGTGGAGAGGGGGAATTTGTGGCAGAGCTTCTCCTGGGAAAATAGTTTTAACAGCAGGTGTGTGTTGAGGGCAGGGGCTGAGCTCCTGCCTTCTTCGGGAGGGAGGCAGGAAGGGGGAAAGAGACTGGGGAGGTGGCAGGGACCCCCCGGGACCTTTGTGCAGCTGGATCTGGGTGTTTTCTGGGAAAACCAGGGCAGGCAGGAGGGTCTTTCCGGGTGGGACTGTCCCTGGGGCTCCAGCACACTGCGCTGCAAGGAGCGGAGAACTGGGGCGAGGGACAGCACCCCGCCAACCCTCCCAGGCTGAGCACCTGGAGCTTTGGTGATGGGATTAAGGCTGCAGCAGGGACCCACAGAAAAGGAGTTTGACACGGAGAGACTTAGGGAGAAATTGGAAAAAAAAAATTCAGGGGGAAAAAAAAAAAAAGAGGGAAGGGTCGTCCAAGGGGGGGGGGGGGAGGAGCAAATGGGAGCCTAAGCAGCAAAAAAAAAGTTAAAGCAGTGAAATCGCTGTAGATAAGCAGCAATAAGGAGGCCGTGGGCTGCGCCGCCAGCGCCCTCTCCTGGGCGCAGCCAGCGGTGCTCCGGCCCGGGGGGAGCCAGGGACCCCGGGGATGGAGCGATGGACACCGGGGTGGGAGGGATGGACATATGGGAGGGAGCAATGGACACTGGGGAGGGAGTGATGGACACTGGGGAGGGAGAGATGGACACCGGGGTGGGAGAGATGGACACCGGGGTGGGAGAGATGGACACCGGGGAGGGAGCGATGGGCACCGGGGAT
>VZTD01005785.1:355701-461977 GCA_013397725.1 Rhagologus leucostigma | reverse complement strand
TGGTGGATGAACCGATAAGCAAATAGGGGAAAAAAAAGGCTCTGCTTAAAAGAAAAAAAAAAAAAAAAAGCATGCTTTTAATATGCTTCCAGATGGGGGGAAAATGATTTACATGGGAGTTTATTTCCTCTTTGCTGATATGAAAGAATTACAGATACAAAACCCACTGATCTATAGAATAAAAAAAAAAGAAAAGAAATGTTATTTTCCTGTAAAGGTATCAGTTCATTTATATTCATTTAACCATCCATCCATCAATTCACTTTCTCACTCCCTGCACATTCTCTCTGCCTCTGGTAAACCTACCCCACCAATATACTTTTCTGGAATATACAATGAAGTTTCCTTAAAGAAAAGAAATTATTTGAGATTCAGCTGGAGTAGGTAAAGCGAAGTTTCCTTTCTCCTCTCCCCAGCTCCTCTTTTATGTTCCAGACTTTGAGTAAATTAGCAATGTGAAAAAGAAAATGGCTTAGTTGGGAAAATAATGTCTGTGTCTATCTATAAATAATATATGCAGTTATAGATGCGTCTATATGTATATATATAATATACAGAGAGCAGGGTTTGTGTGCTCAACATGTATGTGCTGCGTCCCTGTGCTTGTGTGATAGCAACAGTTCATTCTCTGCCTCTAAAATAAAATATACACATATTGTACAGCTATTTACAGCATTCATATATCCACGGCCCCAGATTTAACCATCCACCCAGCCTGCGTATGCTGTAGATATGCACAATATATATGACACCCGAGCCCATGCAGAGGCTCTGAACTGGAGCAGAACATCTGGGTTTAAACATAAAATATTTCCCTAAATTGTCAGCACACAATTGTCCTTTGGGAGGGCTGGGGCACCCATGGTGGTGGATGGTGGGTGCCCGTATTTTGGGCGCTCTCTGGCGCAAGCTCGGCCATGCACAAAGCACAGGGCACGGCTCAGCCCGGCGGCCTCCGACCTCCCAAAATCCGAGGGCCACCACGTCTGTATTTGTTTGCATTCTGGATGGTGCCCGGAGCTGAGCTCCAAATTCCCTTGCAGGAGAGTGGCCGGAGAGCAAACCTAAACCTCTCCCCCGACCCCTCCAAGCACCAAACCAACCCCACCCGGGCGAGCTCTTCCCGTGGCTCTGCCTCGCCAGGAGTGAGGTGGGGACAGAGGTGACTTCCTTCTCCCTGTGCTCTCGGCGTGACGGCCCTTCCTCACAGGAATGGCTCCGGGGAGGATGAGCCCTGCGCCCAAACACAGGGGCTGCCAAACCATCCGTCATTTCCCGGACACCTTCGCCGAGGCTGGGGGTGGAGGGATGCAGAAAAACTTCTTTTTCTGCTCTAAATGCAGTGGCAAGGGCTGTGTAAGAAGTTGCCTTTTTCTTGTTGAAAGCAGGTAAATAGAGAGACAGCCAGATTCGGAAATGCCTCTGTCTCTCTATATATATAGATAAAAATATACGTCTTTATCTCCAGCCGGATACGGATATAGATCCACACAGAATTTTCCTGGCGGCTGCTGTTAAAGAGCTCCAGCCGGCGCTCGGGGGGTCCTCGCCAGCCTTTTCCAAAGCTCCCTGTGCAAGTGAAGGCACCGGGCGATCCCTCCCAGATCAAACAGGCTGGTGGCACTGCAGAGCCCGGCGCCTCGCGGGTGCCCGCCCTGCGCAGAGCCCGCACACCCGCGCTCCACATCAAAGGCTGGAGTTCCCAGGCTCCGTGTTGGAAGTGACACCTGCAGATGTTCCCCTGGCTCGTGTTTCCAACCCGGGCCTGAACAAATACATAATCATATCACATAGCATAATTAATAGTGCTATCACCATGAAGGACTCTTAAAGGGAAGGCTGTTGAAAGAGAGTTCCTGAAGATAATCCTTTTAAAAGGTTTCCTTAAAATGCAGCCACTAGCGGGAACAAGGCAGGTTTAGTTCCAACATCTTAATACCTCTGCAGAGCAGAGTTTTAGATCTTGTTCATGTCTTTCCTTTAACAGTGGCTTGACTTTTGAGTTGGGACTTGCACTTTTTGGAGGATCTCGCCACTGTTGTGGTTCTCAACAGAGAAGGTCCTGGAGGAGGCCCAGCCTGGCTCCCCGCTCCATTGACCTGGTGGGGACTCATAGCCTCGCTCCTGCTGGAATTCCAATGTGGTCCCATCCCGTCTGGGCTGGTGTCCTGCACTTGTGTCTAATGACCCATTTGAACAATTTTCAGGGTGCTGCTTAATTTGGTTTTTTTCTCATTCTGGATGACACCCCAGCTCCTGGCCCACAGGGAATGGGGTTCAGCTGCTCCCCAGCTCTTTCCTTAGCGGTGTCTCCCGACTCCTCCACTGTGCTCAGAGAATTCCTGCGTGGCGTTGGTGCCAGGGTTGGTGAGTAAATCGCTTTATTTTGGCTTTCCTAAATGACATCTGTGTGAAATGAGCACAGCCACACAATGATCTGCCTGTCCAGGGGATAAATGGGCACCAGTGGGCTCCGCCTGGTGCTCCCCTCGACCCTTCTTCCTCAGCCTCCCATCCCAGGAGCTCTTCCCATGGTTATTTTGCATCCTCACATTCCTCAGGCTTTGCATGGAGAGGGCAGAGCTTGAGGAACTGGGACCACCCGGTGGAGCAGACCCCTAGTAGGAGACCCTGGGAGCAGCCAGGTCCTGCCTTTTGCTGTCACTGCTTTTCTGGAGTTCCAAGACAGGATCCAGCCTCCTGGTTTTCAGCAAGAAAAGTTTAGATTTGTGAAAAATGTCGTCAGATTGGTGTGGAAATAAGTGAGGGCTTCTGGAGTAAGGGATGACGGACACCTCCTCCCAACAGCAATAATTAAAAATTCAAAATAAAAATGAAATTCAGTTAAATCAGATATTTTTACTTCTTTGTCTTACAGCTGTGGACAATCCTTCAGACTATCCCAGTGCAAATTTCTCTGTTGGTGGCAGGTTTGGTGTCTGATCTCTCTAACCCCACAAGGCCTCTGGAAAACCAGGGCTCTCCATTCCCAGGGAAGTGCGGACCAGGCTGTTGTGTTGTGGTGCTGTGTGTAGGGAAAAACAGTTGGAAGGCAACAAGAGGTTTTCGCTGTGCTCTGGCTGCTGTCGCCTCTCTCGGCGGCTGGCACTGCTGCTGTTTGCCCGGCGTGGTCAGAGGTGGTGCCACCAGAGCTCAGCCCCTGCCTGCGAGTGACAGTGGCGAAGCCTTTCGGGTGTCCCAGGAGAGCAGGGTCAGGTCGCCGGCGGCTCAAATATTTTCAGCTCTTTTGGCTTTGGAATAAGCGCGTGAGACAGAAAATGCGCTGCTGCCACTCGTCACCCGTGAGGCACCGGGGGTGGCACCGGCACCGCTCGGCCAGCAGGGATGGGGAGGCTGAGGGCAGCCACAGGGGCTGCCACCCCTGAGGACAGCTGGGTGGCACAGGCGGTGATGCCCATCACTGGTGTCGGCGCTGAGCTCGGGTTTCGTATTGCCCGTCGGTGACGAGCTCCGCGGCCAGTGTCCCTTTCCCTGTCAAGGCTTTACAAACCAAACCTGCTCTGGTTTGAACAATGTCCCTGCTCCCTGCTTGCCCAAGTTTTATTTTTCCTGGTTTATCTTTTGGCTGCCACATCCAGGTTTTTTTCCTTAGCAAGGTCAGAGCCCTCTGATTTAGAGTATTTAATTGCTTCTAATTTCTCCAAATTTCCGTGTAGGCATTTTAACGTTTGCCTCCTTCCTTCCCTGAGAGCTATTAGAGTGAGCCAGTTTTTTTCCTGACAGACACAAGGGTTTTTCCCCTCTCCTTCTACTCCTTCCAGCCCAACTTACATGGGAATTCCCCCAGCAGGCACTGAAAGAAGAAAGGGAATTAGATCTTTATCAGAGCCTTACTTTCACCCAAGATTTCCTTAGATCGGGGAGTTAAATAGAGGCCAACAGAAGCCAAACAAATGCTTTCTCTCCTGCCTGGAAATAAGCCTCCTGCAGCCAAAAGTATTCCCTCTCCTCGTTTGGAGGCAAACCAGGAGCTGGTGTGACTGTGTGTCCTTCTCTCGGATGTACCAGTGTCAGTCCCCTGTCATGGTTGGATTTCATGGGTTCTGTCTTTGCCCACAGAGTGTCAGGCAAGACAAGAACTACATTTCTAGCAGAAAAAAAAAATAAATAGAAAAATAGAGAAAAAGAAAATTAAATCCCAGTGTTGCTTCGAATCCCTGCCAACTTTCCAGGCCTTCGTAACTCAGCCAAAAATAAGGCCGCAAACCCATTTTTCCTCATTTGCAGGTCACCTTGAAGGGTAGATGAGGAGCTCTTTCAATAGCATTTCTTTGAAAGGGGTTTCAGTGAGAAAAGTAGTGATGATTGAAATTCGCTGTTTCCTTCCAGATCCTCAGGTTTTCCTGGAGGATGTACAAACACCTGGGCAACTCCCCACCGTGGATTTTCGCTCTGTTGCGGTGACATTGCCTGGCTCGAGGGACTACAGAGGTTTGGCACAAACATGCTTTAGTATAATTTTTTAATCACTTCTTGGCCTCCCTGCCCACACATTCCTGTTCAAATAGCAGCAGGGCTGGAGGAGACGCCTACAGAAAAATGGGAGAGCATTCGCTTCCCACTTGAACGCAGCTCCTCTGTGAGATCTCTGTGATGTCCTGGTGAAAAGCACCAAGCAGACGAGCATCAGAAACCATGGAAAGGAGGTGCAAATTAGAATAATGAGGGGAAGAGGCATCCTGATGCCTTCTCTCTTGGGGACGGGATGATGGGGAGGTGCTTAAGGGCATCAGGGTGTTCCTCTCTGCTCCCAGGCTGTATCGATCCTTCCCCTTCAGCGTGGAGCCGAGTGAGGACAGGGTCCCACAGGTCCCTTCTCTTGCTGAGACACTGGGAACAGAAGGTCAAATTGTCCAGGTGCTTTAGTCCAAGTGCTTTTCCCAGCCTCAGTTGATACGTGATGAGCAAACCTTCCCCTCCACGTGCACCCATGCATATGGATAGACACGGACACACACACACATGCGTGTGTATATAAATAGATCTCTTTAAATTTAAATGGATTTCTGCCCAAGGACAGGAGGGTGGGTATGAGGTCATTACAAAGAAAGAAGGCGTAACACATCCATATGTTCTGTTGTGGGGATTAAATCTATAGCAGGTTGCATGCAGTGCTAATACTCCTATTAATTTCTATTTCTCATTGTTGTTTGCACATTTGTCAGGCTCCGATGAAGGGATAATGAAGCAAGCGGATGTTAACTGCAAATTAATCAGCCCTGTCTTGGAGTGTAACACAGGTTCCTGTTTGCTTCCCCTCTTCACCCAGGAACGATAACACGCTTTCTACATCCCCACCAGGAAAACCTCCTGGATGCTGCGACGGAGCAGAGAAAGAAAGAAGAAAGAAGAATGAGAGACACTCTGGCTGAGAAACTTTCAGTTCTCCTTGAAACTGTCGAGTTTGAATTGTAAGAAAGCTGAGGAAGCTGAGGTCGTGCTAATTTTGCAAGAGGAGCTTGTTGGACAAGCCATGTTGGCCATGGGCAGGTTGGACCTTTTGTTGTGTTTAACTCTGGAAGTGTCAGATCCTTTTGAGGGTTTATATTTTAACGGGGGTGTGTCTCTGCCCATGGCAGGGGATCGGGATGAGATGGTCTTTAAGGGCCCTTCCAGCCCAAGCCATTCTCTGGTTCCCTGACTCTCTGATTGACTGGTGCTGTGCACGAGGGGTGGATGTATTTACAAATATTGGGACTTTTCTATTGCAAATTGTCTTGCTTTACTTTGGAGCTTGGTGTCTGTGAGCCTGGTCTGGTTGTGGTGTCTGGTGGGAGGCGGGAGGTTCCCTTGTGCCGGGATGAATGGCAACAGAGCCGGAGAAACCCCAGTTCCTCTGGTCCCTTGGGACAGATTGGAGGGGGAACTGAGGCAGAGTCCGTGACCACCCCAGGAACGCATCCCCTCATGGATACCCACTCGGGGTACCCTGCCAGCATCCCTTGGGCAAACACTGGTGCTTTGGGCACCTGCTTTTTGCAGTTTGGACTTGGAGCCAGGCAAACATGGGAATTTCTGCTCAGGTGTTGCGTTTCCGATGAATTGAGTTTGGTTCTATGCAGAGAGGTCAGCGGACTTCAACAACCTGGCCTCATTTTGTGCTGGAGAAAGGAAACAAGTGCAGGTTTTGGATTGATCATTAATTGCTCACCCTTGTGATGATCGCTTGGTGCTGGTTCCAGGGCTAACTTAGGTTTCCTCCCGGAAAACTTCCTTCCCCTTCCCCATACTGCAGGACGCAGACCTTTGCAGCCGAGTCCATCCCTGCTGTGGCAACCTGGGGAGCCTCCAGCTCCCTGCAGCAGCACCAGCACCCAGACCTGATCCTCATTTCTGGGATATTAATGTTCCACTCTGCCCAGCTCCCAGGGTGCTCGGATGGCAGCATCCATAGATCATTTACCTTTCCAGGGAAGGAAACTCTTGGTCAGACCGAAATTACCATCAATAAATTCATGTAGCTGTAGCAGCTCTCCTCCTGCACAGGGCACACACCAGCCCCAGTAAATGGGTGTCTGCCTCAGAAGTACGGAAAACTTTCTGTGCTCCTGAAGATGGGCATTTCATGGACAAGTTCGTGCTGCCCAGGGCAAGCAGCACTCCGGGCTCATGTCCTGAATAATTAGGGGATGCCGCAGGATTTAAACGTGTTGCTGTTTATTGGAGAAGAGGCATTGTAGATGATTTGGGCATTCCTTAAAGGGATTTCTCCCAGTCTTTGTCCCTTGCTTTTATCACCTTCCTCATTCCAGTGCTTGGCACAGTCCTCTCTCTTTTATTGATCAAACGCTTGATCAGTTGATCAATTAATCACCTGACTGACCCGGATTTTTTACATATCTGCCCCAACATTTTTTTTTTGTCCTCTCAACCCAGATTTATCACCAGTTCTTCCTTTTTTGAAATGCAAGGTTTTGACAACAAAGTGTTCCCTGCCCATTGTCCTTCCACACATCTCCCAGGATATTGCCTCTCCTGTGACCTCCATGCTTTATATGAAGGCACTGGGTGACAGCTTTCTGCAAAGCTTTCCTGGAAAAGCAGCCAAACCTTGCAGTCTATGCTGTGTTTGGGGCAGAAAATCTCAATTCAGGCTCCATCCTCTGTACTTTGCTCATTGGGATTAAAACCAGAACTTTCTCATTGTCTCTTCCCCTCTTTTTATTCCCTTCTTCCTTTTGTCTTTCCCCTCCCGATGAGTGCAAAGAACACATTTTCTCAAAAATGTTTAACTCTGTGGATTTTGAAAGAGACGAGTTTCGTTCCTCACCCACCATCTCCACTCTGGGCTCTCCAAGCTGAAACGTCTCCATTCGTTTTGTGGGCCACGGGAAAAACAAAGCAGTGGAGAGGGACGTAAGTATCCTGGAATTCACTTCTCTGGTGGCACAGTGTTGACCCGTGGCCACTTCTGGGGCTCTTGCATAACGCTTTAAGCCTCGTGTTTCTTTTGTTATGTGCCCAGCCCAAGAATTCAGTTTTTAATAAGAAATCCCAGAAGTGTCTGTGAAGGATCCGGGCTCCCGTGCATCACCGGTGCGGCGCAGACGTGGGAGCTCCCACTCGCTCCCGTGGTCCCACGGTCTCCATCTCCTGGGATTGATGAGGGTCCAATGTAGTCCTTGCCTTCTCCTCTTGCAGAAGCGTGCAGTGGAGCTCAGAACTGCCTCTGCCTCTTCAGGCATCTTCTCCATGGCATCACGTGCACGTGGCTGCTGCTTGGAGAGCCTTGGAGAAGCGGGAGAAAGGCTCTCAGCGCTTAGGCGAGGATCTGGTTTCCTTTCCTTGCTGTCCCCACGGCGGGAGGAGCAGCACGCTTTGGGTGTAGCTTACCTTGCCTAGAGTCTAGAGAAAGTCACCTGACTCCAGCTCTTTGTCTGTTGCGGTGCGTTATGACCGGTTCCATGGCCAGCAATATCATATTGGCCACTGCCATCTCCCCCTTTCCCCCCTGTGTTTGGTTCTTCCCACAGAGGGTCTGGGTTCCCTGATCCCCCGTTGGCCCTCGGTATTTCTCCCCTCCCACGTTATCCTCTATTGGTCTGTACCCTTTACCGGCCAGGATTCAAACCCTATGTCCCTGTATTTTTGGTTGTTTCATGTTTTCCCTGCCCATTTGGTAAGGGCATAACAAGCCCTGGTAACGGCTTTTCGGCACTTCTTCTCTTGACCTCCAAGTTGAATAAATTTTCTCCTGCTTTACCACGACGAAGTCCCTCCGCCTCGTTCCCACCTCCTCGGCGTGCCCTCAGCATCGGTGGGTTGGGCGAAACCGTGCTGGAACTCCGCCAACCCTCCCGTGCCCTTGTGAGCTGCCTCCATCATCCCCTCCCGTGCGGGTGGCTGCCCGACGCTTGGTCACCCCGCAGATGGCGTCGCAGCTTTTGTCCTCTGGGATTCAGCCTTACCTGGCTGACTGTCTTTCACAGGTCCGCACATCCTTGTGGTCTTTCAAGAGCTTGCCCAGAGCAGCTGTGGCTGCCCGTGGATCCCTGGCAGTGTTCAAGGCCGGGTTGGACGGGGCTTGGGGCAACCTGGGCTAGTGGAAGGTGTCCCTGCCTGTGGCAGGGGATGGAATGAGATGGTCATTAAGGTCCCTTCCACCCCAAACCACTCCTTGATCCAAACAGCAGAGACCTGTCTGTCCTTCCACGCCAGGGCTGGGATTTAAATGTGGTGATCAGATCTGTGCGAACTTCATTGGAGTTCAGGAGCCTAAATCACGCAGACTTGTCTAAAAATAAAATACAGGCTCTGAAACGTCTCCAAGCGGTTTAGTTCATTTTTGTGGCAAGATGTGAGATATTTCTAAATGGAATCAGGAATGAAGGAAGCAGCCGGGCACATTTTAATTCTAATTTTTCCTATATATCAAGCGTTAAATTAACAAGTGAGGGAGAACCCTCCTGAAGAGCTATCTGCGGTTTAGACAGGCATATCAGGATAAAATTACTCTCGGCTTGCCTGTGGTTTGTCTGGATCCTCCTGGAGCTGCACCAGTAAAGAGCATAATTGTGCTGCTCTTTGAGGCTGCGGGTTTGGTGCTGCCGATCCTCCGCTCTGGCTACGCCTGGGTTCCCTGCTGGAGTTAGGGAACTATTCCCTGGAGATGGTTTTCACCCAGGCAGGGGTTAGAGCTCCTCAGAAGGTGAAAAAAGGGTGAAGGGCTCAGGAGAGAGACTTTTATTTGTAATCATGAGGGTGGTTGGCTCAAGTAACAGAATTAGAGGATCACAGAATGATTCGGGTAGGGAGGGATCTTCAAGCCCATCTTGTTCCACCCCCTGCCACAGGAAGGGACACCTTCCACTAGCCCAGGGTGCTCCAAGCCCCGTCCAACCTGGCCTTGGATACTTCCAGGGATGGGGCAGCCACAGCTTCCCTGGGCAACCTGTGCCCTCACCTCCCTCACAGGGAACAGTTTCTTGTGTCTCTCTGACCCAAATTTCCCTTCTTTCAATTTGATCCGTCCTTCCTTGCCCTGTGACTCCAGTTCCTGATGAAGAATCCCTCTCCAGCTTCCTTGTAGCCCCTTCAGATGCTGGAAGGTGCTCTGAGGTCTCCACAATTTCTCCTCTCCAGGCTGAACAGCCCCAGCATTTGTTGTTCGTCTCGGATGTTTGATGGAGAGAGTGTTTTGGTAGTGAAGTCTGATCTTCCCGGGGAATATTTGGCAGTCAGAGGGATGGTTTCTGCTTCTGAATGATCAGTGCAACACACAAATGATTTTGGTATCATCCTACAGATTTAACTTCTCGTGTCTATAGTGAGAATGAGGATTGCTGTCGCTGCCCTCAACTTGGAGTAATTCAGTTTAAAATCAGAATGCTCTTCAACATCTTTTCTTTGCTGCGTGGTCTTTGATTTGCTTTAGTGAGAAGGGGCACTGAGGGTTTTGGAGTCATTAACACCAGCGCAGGTCGCCTCTGGGCATGGCACAGCTGGCCTGGACCACCCACATGCACCTCAAATTCTCCTGGCCCTGAGTAAATAGTTGGGATTGACTTTCTCTGAAGCTCAGTTATGAAATGCTTCAGTGCACTGAACATGATTCTTTTTTTCTCACTCCAAGTCCCAAGAGGACTGACTCCACGTATCCCCACTCCATGAAATATTGTCTCTGCAGCCGGGGAAAGCAATCTCTTGAGCACGAGCCTTGAGGCAGAGGAACGGGTGATTTCTCAGCAACCTTTTGATATTGTCACACCTTCAATCTTTTGCGGATTTATGGACTTTGCCAATACATGGGACTGACTCTGGACACTAAATGCCTAATTTTCTCCAAATTTACAATTACTCCCTTTGCACTTTTTGTGTCCTGTAGCTGTGGGAGCAGTATCATTGTTCCCATTTCACGGACGGACGAGTTGTGTTGCACAGAGATTCCTGGGAAGTGTTCCCGAGTCTGCTCTGCACTGTGACTTCCTCCTGCAGTGCCAGTTTGGTGAGGAACGTGTGCGTCCCGATGGTTGTGTGTGCTGACGTTAAACCTTTTACTTCCCCTTGTTTTTAAGGTCTGGCTCCCTCAGGGTGAGTGTTTCCAGAGATTTCCCCGTAGAGCAGAAGTGGGAAGAAGCAGGAGGAAGCTCCACTTTTTTCAAGGCAGTGTATTTGGCCACAGTGGTGGACCTTGAGATTGTCCATGTCCTTCCAGGAGTATTTCCGGGTGTCATTTACTGTAGTAAAATCCTGGCTCACTCTGTGGGAGGTTTCAGCTCGTTTAATGTCCCTGCAGAACTCTGAGTGGCCACATGGACCTGGAGCTCAGGAGATCTCCCTCTTCCCCAGCCCACCAGACCCTCCTTGATTTCATTTGTTCTTTGCTCACGGTTGCTTACGACTGAAAACCTCACATGGGGAAAATGTGAACATTTTCACGTGGGGAAAACCACTCAGATTTTAATGAAAAATCTTGACTTCAAATTTCCATCAGTTTTAAAGAAGCAGCACTGCCTGTTCTTTGCGGAGGTGTGTCGGGGCTGCCAGCTGCGCTCCCTTAGGGAGGCTCCAGGTCTAAGGGGGAAGAAGCACCACAAACCTCACCTGCTCCAACCCCGCAACATCTGCTGGATCAATTTAAAGCTGAAACTAAAAACTAATCCGGGAAGAGGTGTGAGGGCACAGTTCTGCAGAAGGCAATGTTTGCATTCCAGAGGTTATTTTCCAGCCTATTCCTCCAAACCCCAACCAAGTGGATGGTACCCTACCAGTCCTCGTGTTCCTTTGTCTTCCCAGTACATACTCCAGAGGCGGCAGCAGCAGGAAGTTTAGATTCCCTATCCCACTTTTTCCTGGCTATAAAGTTGACCCCTGACACACGTTAGGCTTCGAACAGCCCTGCATTTGCTGCAATGCTGGAAAACAGCAGCAGGAATTACACCGCTCCTGCTGAGGATGTTATGGATTCTGATCTGGGCTGCCAAAAAATTCCTGCCACGTTGCCCTCCCTGCTGCTGCCACTGCAAATACTGAATTTTACCCTGACATCATCACTGACTGCCTCCATACCAACCTCGTGGATGCATTTGTGGCTGGCATTAAGAATGTGTTTTTCATCTCTTCCATGTTTTCCCAGGTCCTTCAGGCACCAGGAGATGACAGAGCTGGAGAGCCCCTAAAAGAGCCACGGAAGCATGATGCAAACAGCCTCCTCTTTCTGCCTTTGGGAATGCTCAGGTCTCAGGTGGATTTGTGTCTTCAGGGAGGTTCTGGCTCAGGGGAAGCATGGGAGATGCTTGGTTGGATGTCTTGGGAGCTGCTGCACATTTTTGGTTTGTCCAAGCTGCTTTACCCCAGTGACAGAGCAGTTTAAGACATGCAACAGGTATTTTTTTTCCCACCTCCCACCTTTGCAGCCTCCCAGAGCTCCCATTTGGACTCCAGAGTCCCACTGAGACCACGACAGAAATGTTTAGGTGCTGTTCTAAAGCTGGGTTTAGCAGCACAAATGCTCCGTAATGCACAGCGTTACAGAGAGTGTGTCCCTTTCTCTCCCTTATGAAGTGGCTGTCTGGAGGGATGGAATTCCAGCTCCCACCTCACCACACCATTATTGACAGGCATGGTTGGTACATTATTTAGGTAATTTGGCATGTGCCATATGGGAACCACCAGGACAGGACAAGCGTCGTCAGGTTTCCACATGGAATTTCTCCTCAGGACACATGCAGGGAGTCCCTGGTGTGGCTGCTCTTGTGGTGGCTCCTGGTCACTGCTGGAGGGTGGTTGCTGAGGGCACCCACACTTCTGGCTCTGGCACAGGCTGGCCAGAGAAGCTGCGTCTGCCTCATCCCTGGAAGTGCTGGATGGGGCTTGGAGCAGCCTGGTCCAGTGGAAGGTGTCCCTGCCCATGGCAGGGGGTGGAGCTGGATGACCTTTAAAGGTCCCTTCCAACCAAAGCCATCCTGAGATTCTGTGGGTTCACAGATACAAATGGAGGTGTTGGCCAGGGCTGGTAATGCTGGTAAGAGTCAAGGAAACACCACAAAAGCAGCCTCCCCAGACTGCTCTGATTCCTACAGCCTTTGGCTGTCCCAGCACAGGACTCCAGAGGGGAAGGAAGCTCAGCTGAAGGTGCTCTGTGACAGCCTCAGAGGGAATCTGGTCTGATGGTCCTCTTGAACTGCTGCATCTCCTGCTCTCAGAGGGCACTGGCAGCACTTGTGAAAAAGGAAAAGCCTGCAGAGCCTGTGGTGCTCCGTGTGAGGTGAGGGATTCATTCCCGCTGCTCCAGGAAGCTCACCTCGGGAAGATTTCCTGCACTACTGTAAGAGCCATATCGTGGTCTTAAAATAAACCCCATGACTGTGCCTCTGGAGGAAGCACAGGTGAGGCAGCCCGAGTTCCATGAGCAGCATGAGGGCTCTGACCCACCTTCATTAGTGCTGCTGTCTGTGCGAGGTGAGTAATTACAGCGCCCGCTGTGCTGAGGAGCCTCCTGGAGAGGTTCAATTAGGAGGAAGCGGCTGACGAGCTGCAGCGTGGGGACCTCGGGGAACCTTTCCCAGATAAGTCACAAGAGCCAGCCCTTGTACCACACTTGTCACCGGCTGGTGTCAGAGTGCTCCGTGAAGTGCTGCTGCCCTTGCACAGATGAGCAAAAAGGCTTCCCAGGGCTGCCCGGAGGGCCAGAGGTGGAGAGGGGTTTCTGTGTCCTGGAGCAGGATCCCTGGCCTCTGCGTTTCCACAGGGAAACATGTACCAGTCCTGGCTGGAAAACAGCAAAGCACCCCCGGCCCTCGCAGCCCAAAAGGCAGGGGTAAATAAGATGTGGGAATAACCTCCTGGAGGGATTTCAACCACCCCTGTTGTCTCTGGGGAGACTGACAGTACCTCCATCAATTCTCTTGGAAGCGGTCCACCCCTTTGCCTTCACTCCATCAGTTCTCTGGGAAAATCTCCGTCTCCCACTTGTCTTCTGCTTCTTCTACTGCAGTGAGGGGCTGCAGCTGCTTCCAGCACACGACCTTCAAGTAGACACGGCCGCTCTGCTTCCCTGGTGGGTTTCAGCAGCCCTTTCCAGCTCCACGGATCATTTATCCTGGCCCTCCACGCTTCCAGAGGTACTGGAAGCTCTGCTGCTGTCTCCTGTCAGAGCCAGTGTCTCTCAGGGGGGTTCCCTTGGGGTCCTGGCTCTCTCACAAACCAGAAGATGTGGCTCATGGCAAATGGACTTCATCCTTTCTGCCAAGGCCAGCACTTTCTGGGTGTCGGTAGCCCCAGGCTGCCTTGTGCAGGTGGAAATTGTCTTCTGCACTCAGGAGCTGCAAAGCTGCAAAACCCCAAAGGTGCCAATGAGCTAAAAGAGCAGGAATTGTGATTCAGTGTAAACAAACCCTGCTGACTGCTGTTCTGTATCTGCCTGTGCTACTGCTTTACGGTGTCTGTGCTTTTCTGTCTCCAGTGTGTTGCTGCAGAGGTTCCAGTTTGCCTTGAAGCTCAGAGCAAATGAATTTCAAAAGCTGTGCCAGGGAGAGCTCCTGTGAACTCCTGGCAAGGAGGTCAGAGAGGACACAGGAGATTCTGGATGTCACGAGGGCAGCAGAGAAGCAAAATGTCACCTCAGGGTGTCTGTGGCTGTGTCCCTCTGAAGTGACAGTCCTGATCCTGTGCCCGCCACCAAACACCACCAGCCTGGGCATCCAGTGACCAAAAGCTGCTGCAGCACCAGAGGCAGCCAAAGCCCCACAGGGGTGTTGGGAGAAGCTGGTGATGGGGAGATTTCTGCCTGATGGGAGACAGGACGCTGATTTCATGGCTTTTTTGGGCTCTGTGGTGTCTTGTAATGAGAAGATTCTCAAAATTCCTGCCTGCTTTCTCAGCTTGCAGCATGCGGGGATGGAGGCTGAGGGAAAACTGATGGGAAGATGTTTACAAGCCTAACTACTGAGTGAGGCCTCTCTAATGGAGGATTTAATCTGCAGGACATTGTTATCTCTGCTAGGTTTTCTGTATCTTAGGTACTCAATAAATGATTGCTAAAGTAATTCAGCATTCTCCTCTCAATCAGAAAACACAGCCCCGTGTCAGGTACCCAATTATGCTCTCGTTCAGCAAACAGAACCCAGGCAGGGCAGGCCCATGGGTGAGGAAACCCTGAAAACAGGCCTGAAATGCAGGCCTGGAGCTTGGAAAGGTGATGGAAACACTCTGTGGTCAGAGCTTGTAGGAATGAGGCAAGGAAGAGCTGCAGGAAGTCATCCACAGGGAAATTACATCAGAACCACTTACGGGATGGCAGCCAGGTGTTTCAGTGCTCAGATACACCATGAAACATTTCCGACTCCCCACTGCTGAAAAAACCCTGGTTCTCTGTCTGTCCACGCCCTGGGGCACTTCCTTGTGTCCTGCACTTTCCCTGGAAGCCTGTGAAGCACCAATATTCACGGAGGTGCTTTCCTTCAGGGCTGACACTCAGTACCCTCCAGCAAGGCACACTGGTTTTCCATTGTCTGCATCCCTCTCTTGGTACCCTTCCTGGGATGGGCCCCCTGGATCCTCCCCCTCCAGCCCAGTGTGTCCCTCCTCTGTGGTGCATTCCCAGTTCTTCCAGCCTGAAATTCCAGCCGTGTTGGGGCTGTGCCCCCTCTCCAGTGGGTGCAGCCCCATGTCGTGCTGCCCCCTTGAAAGATTTTTCTGGCCTTGTTGTATCTCAGATCGGTGAGTTTGAGCACTGGAACTGGAGGTCCCAGGCTGACCTGCCACCGTGGTCCCCCGGGATCTGACTGCAGCTTTGTCCCCTGGTCCCTGTGGGACGTAATTCGTCCCCAGGTACGGAGTATTTCTATTCTGCCTCTTCAGACCTGGGTCAGGTTTAATACAGTCTGTGAGAAAGGCTTAAAACAGCGAGGTTTGAGATTGAATTATGGTCTAATCTGCCACTAATAGAACCTGACCAGCTCCATTATTCACTGTCAAATCACTGCATTTGCTATTAAAACACAGTGTGAACTTCCCTAATTTCTGTCGGGTTAGGACCATATCCATCATCCTCGCCTGAACCGACACCAGGGTAGTGCAGATAACACAGACAAATTTAATGTGGTTAATTCACCTTAGGAAGCTTGCTCCAGCAGTGCTGGGGAGGGAGGGGCTGGGTAGTCCTAGGAGGAAAAGGATGGATGAGAGCAAGCTGCAGTTTGACATTGCAGGGGGTAATGAAATTGCACAGGGCCTCTTTAGGGTGGGAAGGTCTGAGTGGCCCTGACGCTCTGACGGCCTGACCTAAAACTGTGCTCAGAGGGAAGGGGACAGAGGAGGGACCAGTCCCATGGTCTGGGGCAGGAGAAGGGAGCAGAGCCCATAACCACAGTCCTCAGATGTGCAGTTACACCACCCTTGCTGCAGCTTAAGGTTGCAGCCTCTTTTTTTGGGGGGCTGTGGAAAGGATAGAAACCAGCTCGTGCTTTTTCCCAAGTGATGACATCCTTGGGAAGGCAGAGGTGGAATCAAACTCTTTGCCTTGCTCCCTGGTTGGCATCAAGCCTCCACATGGAGGGCCAATACTCCTTCAGGGTAAATTGAACTGCCTGTTTGCAGCATCCTAAACTGACCCAGGAAGTCCCCAGCAGATACCTGGAGAGTCAAACAAAGGCTGTCTGGCCTGGTTCAGCTGTGACTCATACCAGGATTTTGGCTCTATTTGCAGAGGTGGAAAGCAAGTCCATGAACCTGGTGGGCCATTTTGGCAGAAATTCTGTGTTTATGTGCTATCCCTCCCTTTTCTGTCGTCTATGTCTGTGCTAATTCTAGAAATAAACAATTATGAAGGTAAATCCCTGCCATGCTGACCAAAAAAAAGGGAACTAGAGACAGATGAATCCATTATAGGCATTTTCAAGGGTAAACAGATTCTGATGGCAATGGGGATTAGAAGAATTCATTAGACAAAGAGTAGGACTTGTCATTCCCAGGTCTAATGAGTTGACACTGGTGAAGAGGGACTTGTCACCACAGAAACGACAAATATTAGGAGACAAAGATAAACAGTTTCAGCTGGATGGTGAAGACTTTATCTGGCCACTCTCTCCTGGCTGGAATGAGTCCAAGCAGCAGGAGGAGTTTGTGTTTCACCCATCTTTACCTTCAGCACAGCTCCTGTGTTGAAAGGACTGAGGCTTTGGGGACTCAACCAGCCTTCAGCGGTTGGTGGATGAATCTGCCTCACACTCGGCATGTGGTGTATGAGCACATGAGTGCTGCTCCTTGCAAAGGGGAATAACTCAGGAATGCTGAGGGCTGCCTGTGTAAGCCCGGTGTTGTAGATCCTTCTCAGCTGGTAAAGCTTTCCATACCTTTATTAGACCTTGTCCATGGGGATCCGGCCCTGGAGAAGCTTTATCCCTCCTCCCACCCGTGTTCAGGATGTACCCACCTGTCATGACAAGCTCTGTCCCTTGACCTCCGAAGGTTTCTGTCTGGGCCACAAAGTCATGGACAAGAGGAAGAAACACTTTGGCTTCTATCAAGACCAGCTTCTTCCATGTTCATGGTCCTTCCAGAGCTGCCGTTTACACATCCACCAGCTGGGCATGAGGAGGCAGTTGCTCAGAAATTCACCACATCCACATCCTGGGTCAGCACTCACATCCTGTTTCTGTGGCCCTCTAAACGCCCGCCAGAGCATTTGGGAGGGTTGCATACACAAGCACCAGGCTTGCACACACAGATGGGCTTCACAGATGCTTCCCAAGGGACAGGTGAGGAATGGAGCCGAGAGGAGAGGCCGGGGGGCTGTGGGATCATTCCTGACCGCCATCTCCGCAGGAGCTCTGTTAAGGTATAAAAAAACCAGGGTGCCACAGGGTTAGAGGTCTCACAGGGTTAAAGATGCTGGCACAGATGTGTCCCCACGGTGCTTAAGAACATGCCAGGAGCTTCCGAGTCTCCCGGGACAGGAAGCAGCACATCAGCCCCCATGTGTGTGTGCAGCTCAATCAACAGGGGATCACACACAACTGCACTGGGAAAGGGCCTTCCTGAAATGGTGGGAAAGGCACTGCTTGTCCTGTAGGAGCCAGGGCAGAGCATCTGCTACGAGCTGGATCTCCTCTGCACCCCGAGGAAAGCCCAGGCCACCAGGGCCTGAAGGGCTACAGGGCAAAGTTGCTGTGGTGGGGAGATCCACGCTCAGGTGTGCAGCTTCCAATCCCGCAGGCACGCACCTGAGGCTGCCTGAAGGGAAAACTGTGGAGAAAGGGATAGCACAGGCTCTCCCTGCCCTTCTTCCATGCTCACCTGCGAAGTGCTGACGCTGAACTCGGACAAACGGAGATTTGTGATGCTTCCTAAAGACAGCCCTGACACCTCCTCCTGAACACTTGTGCTGGGTTTGCTCAGGCACGGCTTCTGCAACTACTGGGATAAGGAAGGCAGCCAAACCCCAGACTCCTGTGCCAGAGCTTTGGGACTCTAAAATTGCGATGCCTTGGCATGAGCAGACCTGTCACCGCTGTGCCAGTGCCCAGTAGAGAGCCACAGGGGCAGTGTGGGGCCATCAGAGGGGCACCCTATTCATGGTTCCTTCCCGCTCTTCAGGAGAGCAAGGAAGGTGAAAATCGCCCCTGTCCAATTTGTCAGCCCAAAGGCTGATCCTGGTGGCATGGGATGATCTGTGCCACAATATATGAGGCAATTCCAGTGGAACAGGAACTCCAGAGAAAGCTTTCTTCTTCTCCAGTGTCTCCAGCCTACACTCACTTTGCCTCTTCTGGGTTGTCCTCTCCCAGGGTTGACTTTTTTCTCTCCCAGGTCTTCCATTGCAAGCGCTTCGATGTGGACAGGGGAATGAGTTCTTGCCAGGGCCTAAGGCAATATTCCTTGGTGATGTGTCTTGGCCAGGGAAAAGAAAAGACTAAGGTCAACATGGAATCACAGAATCATGAAATGGCCTGGGCTGGAAGGACCTTAAAGCTCATCCAGCTCATCCCTGCCACGGGCAGGGACACTTTCCACTAGCCCAAGCTGCTCAGAGCTCATCCTGCGCTTGGATCTGTGTGAAGGAATCTGACTATCCAGATACGTTCGGAAGGAACTATCCAACTTCTTCCTGGATTGTGCAGGTGGACTGAGCTCGAGGAGGATCCCTTCCCCTCCTGCAGCACCATCTGTGTGCCTTGGTGAGACCCACCGGATACACCTCGGGTTTGTTGCTGAGGATCATCTGGATGACAGATTTACATTTGCACACGCAAGGCGAGCAATGCTCATTGTCTTTGCCTCCCCCTGTATCCATCTCAGTTAAAAGGCGCCGTTGGAGAGGGTTTTGTGAGGCAGCAGTGGAGCCGCGTGCGGGATGGGAGTGCTGCGATGCCCGCGCTGCTCAATTATTCATTCCCCATTTCTGCATATACAAAAGGTTAATCCAGGAGGCGCCTGCCACACAAGGAAAGCAGCTCTTTGGAGACAGCTCCGTATTATTATTATTTTTTTTCCTAGTGGTTTTTCAAGCATTATCTCTCCTCTGTTTCTTCTTGTGCGGGGGGTATGGGGGAGGGAGCATGGAGGATAATGAAGAGCTTCCTCTTCCCTGGCAGACAGCTTGAGGAGAAAGTTGATGTGGTTGGTGTGGGCAGGATGGACGACGAGTCATTAAGATTTTGGAGTTTGAGTCTTCCACCTCTCTAGTTCTCACCTTCACCAAGCTTTCCGTAGCGGGGGATAAATGCTGGGACCTCTGCCTCCCTCTTGTCCCACTCCCACAAATGCCCCCATGTTTAGAGATGCTGAGCAAATCTGCTGGCTTATTAATAATAAAGATGTCAGGCGCTCAGTCCTTTGAGCAAACTCTGCCCTGTGCCCTCCAGCTCACACTGCAGGGCTTCAGGGCGACCTCACCCCTTGGCATTCCATGAAATAGTGCTTCCCAAGGATATGGAGGAAGAAACTTCTGCTTTTGCAGTGAGACCAGGCAGCAAAACAAGGCAGAAGGCAGCGTGGCACGGCCGGTGCTGCACCAGCCTGGGAGGGAAGGCTCCAGGGCTGTGTCCTCAGCGAATATTGCCATGGAAAGCACATCCTTCCATCAGAGCAGCTTGTGAGCGAGGCTTGCAGAGCTCCACATCCTCCTCCTTTCCTCAAAATATATGTTTCTCCTCAGCATCCAGCGGCTCTGCCCTGCTTCTGTTGCAGAACTATAATTTGACCTCTGGAGAAGCCCCAGTGACCTCATGGCCTTGCTCTGCTATGTTTTCATGCCTAGGTCTCAGGATGAGTTCCCTGAGCTGCCAGGACCTGTAGGTGAGTTGAGACCTGGAGGTGAGTTGAGACCTGGAGAGGAATCGGAGCTGGGAAGGGCTCGTGCCTCACCATGGGCTACCCTGGGGGTCATGGGGAACTGAAGGGACACAGC
The DNA here is from genome assembly GCA_013397725.1 of Rhagologus leucostigma. NCBI lineage: Eukaryota > Metazoa > Chordata > Aves > Passeriformes > Rhagologus > Rhagologus leucostigma. Next base: position 442,107 of record VZTD01005785.1, on the reverse strand, counting down.
CAGGCAGGGGTGACCTCAGCCACCCACAGCCACACCTTCCCTGGCGACCACTGCAGACAACTGGGTGACCCTCAGCTCTTCCATTATTCATCCTGTTGGGCTGATCTCGTTCCTGGAGCTGTTGGAAAGGTCAGCTCCATATTAAGGTGCTGAATGGGAAGGTGCCAGGGGCTGGAAATTGAGCCTGTCACACCAGAGTGACTCTCATGGTTGGTGTTTGATTTGCCATTAATATTAATTGTAGCTTTTGAGGGACGGTCACAAAGATTTGCCACCTGGTAACTGTCTCCAGCAGTGTTTGCCTTTGGAAAAACATAAATACTGTCCAGAAGCTGTTCTGAAAGGGCTGAGCTTCCTCCTGCAGTGGGGCACAGAGGTGAACAAAGAGGTGTCCAGAAGACCCAAGCGAAATGGAGGCTGTGGGACATGCTGCCCTCAATTCCCATGCCATCCCACAGCTCCTGGGATGAGAGGGGAAAGCAGGAATCTCCTGAAACCCATTCGGATTATCAGGCAGATGCGTGGGCAAGCAGGCAGCACCTGGATTTCCTGCTGCTGTTGTTCGGTGCCATGCAGAAAGACACCTCGGTAACTCAGGATATCCCACATGAAGCCACAGCACCGGGTCTTCTCCTGCCACAGCTGACCAGGCCACACAAAAATCACCTTGCTGAGAGTTTTCCTCTGTTCCCGAAGAACCCAATCACCTTTGTGTGGGTCTGTGCTTTCCACGGTGCATTTCTGCCTGCCCAACAAGAGGTGACTTTGTGTCCAGGGGCCACATCCACCTCCTGTTCAGCAATGAGGTGGTGCTGATCACAAAACTGGAGGTGGATTTATAACCTCTGTGGGTTGGCTGATGAGAAGAGAAGGAGAGTCTGGTGTTTCCAGGTGAATTGCACCATGGAAGGACACATTTCTTTGTGTGCTGTTGTTGCAAAGTAAGATTGGCTGACAATGGCTGGCTGGGCTTTTCCACACTCCACTGAAGAGCTGCAACAGCTTCAGCTCCACACTCCCAGACTCTGCTTTTTGGAGAGGACAAACCATCCCATGGTGGAGCCAGTAGGGCCTGCTGCTCAGGGAAGAAGTGCAGATGATGTGGTTGGATGGCTACAGGTGGTGAAAGGAGTCAGCACTTCTGAGTAATTTGGTTGACCAGAAATACTTGTAAACTTTCACTGGTATTTCTAAAAAAGCCTGGGAGGAAACACCCAGGAAGTGTTAGTGTCTCCTTATGGTCTTTCTGAGTGAAAAGTTTCCCATTTACATTGCAAACACTGAGTGAGGAGCAAGCGAAACTTAAAATAAATTACCAACAATAGGGAAGAAAACTTGACTGTGCTAATGGGAAAGTTTGACCCAAGCTGTGGGGTAAGCAGGAATCCTTTCTCTAGGAATACAGAATGTTTCCAATTTGGAGCTGGCCAAAGAAAACTCCAGTTAAATCAAAAAGAAGTGGAGATCCCGGGAGTCAGCTGCGACGGAGGTGATATTCCAGCCAGCTTAGGTTGTGTTAGCTAAGAGAGACTGTGCAAGGAAGATTTTTCCATCTGGTTTAGGGACTTTGAGGACTTCAGGACTTCAAAGCGTGCCTGGAGGGGACTATTTGTTCTGTCATTGTCCCAGACAAGAGTCTGGTGCTTGGGTGAACATTGTTTGTTTTAACAAAGCTTTTAATCTACAGGTGGTGGAACTGATGCAACCAAGGCAGCTGCTGGAAAGATGTGCAAGGTCCAGGGGCTACAGACCTTGATTTGGGGCTGGTAACAAATCCCATCATCCCAATCCCAAGTTATTTCTTTGTGTTTTGAGAACTGCCTATCTCTGTCATCATTTGTTTAGAGGAAGGTGGGGGACCCTGTTCTAAACTGTGCAATATTATCGGGATAATAGGATTGCATTTGCCTGGGCAGAGAATCAAAATTTGAATCTGCCTGGGTTTGGCAGTGAAAGCAGTGAAATGTTCCTGACCCAGGCTGTAACTGAATTGAAACATGGCCTGTGGGCTGGAGGGGTCCTTAGATGCCACGTGAAACCTGGAAAACCACCTTCAGGAACATCTGAACCTTTGCTGGGCACCAGAGAAGGTGGACCATGGACCTCTCCAGATCTCTGGTGCTCCCCACTCCAAGAACTAAAGCTGGCCAGGGAGGAGGACTCCAGGCAGCTTCTTGTGGCTCTTTGGCCAAACTTGAACAGTCAAGGAGATGAAGCTGAGGGAGGGACGCTGATTTTTGCTCCGAGACTGACCAGCCAGCCTAAAGGCTGAGCATTTCCTAATTATGAAAGTGGAGATGCTAATTACAGTGGGTGTTAATTCACATCCATTTAATTCCTGGTGTGAGGGAATTTCACCTTGATATTTTGGTGAAATTACCTGTTGAGCTTTTATTTTTTACTCCAAATACAGTGGACAGTTGTCCCACCATCCCGTAAAAGCTGTTGCATGATGAACACACAATCAGGAAAAATGCCATAGAAGAACTAATGCAAGAACTGTTGGAGAATCAATGAAGTCTGAGCATTTCAAATAATCAGCGACAACAGTTTTCACACAGTGGGTGTTGGAGCAAGGAAATCCTTTGCACAGGGAGCTCCTGAGGCCAAGAACGGAGCAGGATCTGGGAGATGATCCCACACTCCCATGCACACCAAGAACCCAAAGGTGAGCACAAATTCATGGTCATGTCCTGACCTCTAATTATTGGATACCTTAAATATCCCACCAAGGATCAGGGTCTGGAGAGGAAGGAAGTCTTGCATTGCCTGCCAAAGCTGGTCTTTGGACACTTTAGGGTGCTGCATTCAGAGGCAAAGTGGTGATTGGTGTGGACACTGAAAAGCTTTGGCAGAGGGATTTTTCAGCCTTCTGCTGCATTCTGTGAGAAACATAAGGTTCTCACAGAAACTAGGAAAAATACTGTTAAGGGTTTTTGTAAACTATTTCTCTATCTTTGCACCTGTTGTTTGTCAAGGAATTGTTACGATATCCTAACAAGAAATATTTTGAAATGGGTGTTCTGTGGATTGACCAATCACCTTGATGGGTGGTTGGTCAGAGGTCCAATAATCTTTTGCCATGCTGGCGACTCAACTTATAAAAACTGATTTATAATTAATTAAATCAGCCATTTTCTCTGGATTTTGGTCGTGTCCTTTCTCTTCATCCCGGGCTCAACAGCGACAGATTGGTGCTTGAACAGCACTTTTCCAATCCAGCTGGATTTGCCTGGTCAGTGCACTTGGCTGGGAGCACAGGAATATTCACTGCATGTCCCAGTGAGACAAAGACCCCATGGAGACCACACCAAACTCCTTGCAGGCACTTTAGAGCCTCACAAACCCCTGGGTTTAATTAAGAGACGAGCATTCCTCCCCAAGCATGTGCAGCAGGGAGGGATCCTCATTTTCATGCTCCTCCAAGCTGCATATGAAGCACAGATGGATCCTCCTCCGTGGAGACCTAAACAGGACAACACCATCGGGACCCACGGCAGGTCCCAGCCCTGTCCTCTCCCCAGCACTCACACACTCCCACACATCCAAGTGCGGGATTTTCCGGAGGCATTCAGTTCCTCTGGGTTTATCTGGGAGCAGGCTGCTCTGGTTAAAATAACACTGTGCAGCAGAACAGAAAATAAGATGTCACGGCAAACTAAACATCTTCACTTTCCCAACATACTAAAAAGCTCTGGGGTGAGCAGGGATGGGCGAGTGGCAAAGGGACCAGGTGGTCCTGCCCAGCCCCGGTATGGGTGGCTTGGGCTGGCCATGCATTTTTATCCTGTCATCATTCCCAGAGAAGAGCTGGGGAGATGGACACAGCCCAAGCCTATCTCCTACGACATCTTTAATTTTTGCCACTAAAGAATACATTTCATTTGCAGTAACATCTTATTTTCTGTTCCACTGCACAATTTTATTCTAAGCAAGGTGGTTTTCTCCTGGATAAACTCTGAAGTAACTCCCCAGATTTCCTTTCACTAAGAAGAGCTTTGGAAACTCTGCTTTTATTTATTGGTTCATTTTTATTTCCTGTTCTTTTTCTGCTGTGTTTAGTATGACTGAGTGACCAATTCAATAAAAAATGGAAAACTTGTGTGGATTGTGTAATAAAGCAGAGCAGGTTACTGAGGGGGGCTGTATTATATTTGCAATATTCTTCACAAAACCCAGATTTGAAATGGAGATATGCTGAATGAGATGGGGCGCTGATATTTCATTTCAGTTCTTATTATTATTGCTGTGAATAGGAACAGTCACCAGTACATGTCTCCCGAGACACCCACGGGGAATACGCGCTTGGGAACAGCCCCGGTGCTCCCTGGAAATACGAACCAGACCTGGAATTACTCCCCTTCAACCCTGGGAGACGAGACTGGAAGGTCTTTGGGGCAGGAACTGACATTTGCATTATGCGTTGTGCGGGGCTTGGCGTGAGGGCAGAGTTCATTTTGCTCTGGCTTGGGAGTAACATCTACAGAATTCTTACAGAATCCTGGAATTGTTTAGGTTGGAAAAGACCGTTAAGATCCCTGAGTCCCAGCAGTTCCAAGCCACCACTAACCCATGTCCCCGAGTGCCACATTCACCTGCTCTAAATCCCTCCAGAGATGGGGACTCCACCACCTCCCTGGGCAGCCCGTTCCGATTCTTGACAATGTTCCTTCCAGGGAATTTCTCCCTTCCCAGTGCCAGGGAAACCCCACAACGAGCAGAGAGAATTCTTTCCCAATGAATACAACTTTCCTGCCTGTGTGCGTGACACGTGTTTATCTCTGTTTTGCTGTCAAACCCATCTCAACTCAGGACTTCTCCTACACCAACATCATCCCATCACTGACAACTTTCCACACAGAATATTTGCTTTATTCCCCCTCTGCTGCATATATGGAAGGTTTAGTAGAGCAGCTGCTTGTGTCCAAGTGCAAAGGACGTAACGAGGAGGTTTTTCCTCTGTGTAAGGGATAACAACTGTGTGATGGCACCACCTCTGCACAGCAGCATCAGTGATGTATAAAATCAAGGAGTTTATTTTCACCCCTTTTTTTTTTTGGTGGAAATTGGCTAAAATGGAGCATGGTTATGGTATGACCTCAATTCCGTGCAACAGAGTCCTTTTGGGGTTGTTTCCAGGTGTTTTCTTCCCTACTCTTGTGCTAGCACAATGGCAACACTGCTCTGTACAGGCAAAAAGTTCAGCAGCTGATGGAGAAAATGTTATCCCCCAGCAGCTGCTCATGAATTCTTATGTGCCAGCAGCAGTGCATGAACCATTCTTTGTTGTGAGATAAAATCTGACAGAAAAGCATAGCTCCTGACAGAAAAATCTGATGCAATTAAGTTTCTGTGCACAGCTCATAAACTTTGATATGGCAAATAATGGCTAAAATTGATCTTAAATCCAACATTAAAAAAGTGCCTGAACCTGCCACGTTCTGCCAGATCAACTCCAAGTATCCATCTCTGCCCTCTTGGTGGAGGCAGGGCATGATTTTCTTCCACACAGAAATATTAGGCAACAAAGAAAAAAATGGGAGAGTGGGGATAAATTCCAGGCAAAGGTGAATTCCTAGCACTACATATTAGCAAAACTAATCTGGGGATGAAGCTGGACAAAAATGACATGGACTGGCCTTGAGGAATTTCTCTTCTTGGCTCAGTCATGCGAACAAAACCAAGACCAAACACTTGATGTCCTCACCAGTTTAGACCACACCTTTGACTGGGAGGCTGCTACAGACCCCTCTTGGTCTCTGCTGTGTTGCATCTTTGGAAAAAAAACCTGTTTGGGAGGAAAATGAAAGTTTCTTGCTTGTGCCATGTGGGTTGGGAGCAGGTGGGAGATGGGGACATTGCCACCAGTGATGGCAACATGGTCCTTGCTGGGAGGAGATGGGAAAGAGCACAGCTGGGAACCAGCGTGGAATTCACACCTCCTGGAGCACATAAAAAACGGAGCGTGTGAGTGTGTTAGGTACGAAACAACACAGTGCGGAGAGGGAAAGGACATTGTGAGGACTAAAAACATCAAACAACCGAGAAAAGCTTCCAACGGACTCAGGACAAACCGTGATATTTGCTGTTTTCAGCAGCTGGGCTGGAGCAGCACAGCTCTGGTGTCTGGCACAGTCCTCGATCCCAACTTCTGTGGCAATCCAGTGACTGGCAGCATTTGTGGAATGAGCTACTTTAAATACGGGCAAAGGCATCCAAATCTGACCCAAAGACCATCTGTATTAAATGAACTGGTAGTAACAGAATCATGGCATTGTTAAGGTTGGAACAGACCCATGGAGCCCGAGCATTCCCCAGGGCTGGTGTTCACCACTAACCCATGTCCCCAGGTGCCACATCCACACGGCTTTTGAACACTTCCAGGGGTGGTGATTCCACCACTGCCCCGTGCAGCCTAGTCACAAAATATGAAAACAAGACTAATAAAACAGTAATTAAATAATATTTGGAAGCAGTCCCAGCTAAAGAAGGAGCACGAAGTCCCCCGTATCCATGCATAAAAATACAGGGGAATTTTTTTTACTCTGCTGTGTGCCCAGAGGCTGACAGACTCCATGATCACCCCACGGCTTGGGGCTGGGAATGGACACCTGAGCACAACCTGCCTGCACACAGAAATTTCCTGAGACGCTGCACTTTGGAGATGCCAAATGATCCTATTACAGACTTATCAAAGCAGCGGGGATTAGCAGAGATAAAACAACTTTCAGCACTGGTCTCTGCCTTTCTTCGCTCTTTTGTTTGTCTAAATAGCTGTTTTGGTGAGTGCAGGGAAATAATAGGAGGCAATTATTGCTCCATGTAATGTTCCATGTTTGGTTTTGTAATCCTTCAGTTCTGTTTATTCTCATTTTGAGCAAAAAAGTTCCCCCTGGAATATGCTAATCGCCTTTCAGCTCTGCAGAGCTCTCCTCCTGCAGAGGCTCCTGGCTTTGTGTGCACCTGATGGCAGCGCAAGGACAGCGCTGTCCCCAGGGCCCGGGGCACTCAATGCCCGTTGTCTGGGCTGCACATCCAGGCACAAAACAGCGGGAACAAATCCACCCAGCAGCCCAGCACAGGGAGCTCCCTTGCTGGCAGCCCTCCGTGGCTCAGCTCCTTTCACCTTCAGGAAGGCGGAGAGGGATTTCGGATGGTGCGGAAGGAGCAGAGGGAACCAGAGGGCTTTTCAAAAGCAGCTTTTTGGAAAAGCTGACCTTATCTGAGCTTTTAATCAGCTTTGAGATCCTGAAAATTTGTATCCAGCCTCTCCTTAGTAGGTGATCTCTCCTAAAATCTCCTTAGGAAGATCTAGAGAGGGGTTCACTTGTGCTTTCCATGCCTTGTCCCTCCAGCCTCTCCCTGGGAGGAACAAGGAGATGTCTGGGAAGCACCACTGTCCCCTGAGCACCATGAGAGGCTACTGCGACCTGTAGCCACAGGATTATTGTGGGAGGACAGATTTTGCCCCAGCAGGTTTCTGTCACATAGTTCTGCAGGTAACCCTGGGGATCGAAACTGGGGGGACATCAGCTTTTCCTGTTGAATGCCTCCCTGGAGGCCGAATCCCTCTTTTCTGGGAGCTGCAGCAGTCAGGTGGTGGTGTCCCAGTAGATTGAAGAGCTGGTGCTGCCATGTGGGCTGTGTTTCTGTTGGTTGAGGGACCCCAGGAAGAGATCTAAACACTTGTTGTGACTACCTGGGCCATGGAATCATGGGATCATGGAATCAGGAATCATGGAATTGTGAAAACCCACCTTCACTCTGGAGCCTAGGTGCAGAAGCTGTGAAGGAAGGACATGTTTCAGTACTCTGCTGGTTCAGGGCCTCCAGCGATGGACATGGAGTGGATGAAGGGTTCCTGGATGGAAGATCATCCATGGTCACCTGACAGGCAGAGAGTTGGTGTCTGGTGCACTCGTGCATCTTCAAGGGGATGGTGTTCATTCTCCAGACCCCTTCTGCAACTTGGGCTGGAGCACAGAACCATGGAATCCCAGAAAGGTTCGGGTTGAGGGGGACCTTAAAGCCCATCCAGTCCCACCCCCTGCCATGGCCAGGGACCCCTTCCACTATCCCAGGTTGCCCCAAGCCCTGTCCAACCTGGCCTTGGACACTTCCAGGGATCCACGGGCAGCCACAGCTTCTCTGGGCACCCTGTGCCCGGGCCTCACCTCCCTCACAGGGAAGAATTTCTTCCACATATCTCAACTAAATCTTTCAGCTGGAACCCATTCCCCCTTGTCCTGTCACTCCTGTTCCTGATGAAAAGTCCCTCTTTGGCTTCCCAGTAGCCTCTTCAGAGCCTGGAAGGTGCTGTGAGGTCTCCACACAACCTTCTCTTCCCCAGTCTGAGCAGCCCCAGCTCTCCCAGCCTGACTCCATAGTGGAGGTGCTCCAGTCCCCTCAGCGACTTCACGGCTCTTCTCTGGACGTGCTGCAAGAGTTCCATGTCCATCACCAACCAAAAAAGGCACACCTGGGCAGGGCTGTGAGTTTTGCCAATCTGAGCTGTATGTACTGGGACACAAAGAACACCCAAACACCATCACAGAACCATTAAGGCTGGAAAACACCTCCAGATCATCACCTTTGACCAAGTACCACCATGCCCACTTAATTGTGATACCACATCTGCTTATTTTTTGAACACCGTGGAGTTGTTTATGCCCTGATTTGAGGCAAACGCCACTCCCCAGGGCATCAGGCCTGTGGATTGTTAAGTGGAGCACAGGGATGTTCCCACAAGGAAACGCGAGCGCATGTTCGGTGTTTGGCTGAGCTGAAGGAACTCTTCCACGCAGGATTTTAAAGCCCGAGGAGCAGTCTGCTTGTTGTGCCTGGAGTGCCTTTGTCTCGTTTGTGCAAGTTTTGTGTGGCTCCCTAAATCCTGCAGCTGGTGCCGGGAATTACACGGGCCAGCACGCAGCCTTGGCTTGGTGGGTTTGCTCCTCCCGCTCCTCCAGCGACCGCGGAAAACAAACCCGGAGTGTTCATAGCGGATTAAACACCAAGCCTCCACCGATACCACCGACAGCAGCTCTCCAGCAGAGCCAGGACAGGTGACAATATCCTACAAATATACATAATAAAGCTCTGGAGAAGTGTGCTGGGAGCTGGGCTGGCAGGGAGGAAGGAGCCTGGGAAATAATGCATAATTCACAAGGCAAATTAATCACTCCTCTCTCCTCTGCCTGTTGCAATTATGTGGAACACGAGTAATCACCAGGTTACTATATTTTATTATTATTATTTTTATAGCAGGAGAGTAAACAGTGGGGCTGGTGATATTTGAGTGAGGACAGGCTGAAAGCTGCAGCCACATTTAGAGTGGTGCCTCACCAAGATTTCTATCTGGCTGTGCTTTCATTGTGGAAAGGGCTTTTTTTTTTTTCTAATTCTTTCTCCTTCAGATTGGTGGGGAGTTGTGGAAAAGAGGAGGGCGGGGGGTTGGTGCGCGTTAGAGCAGAGAGATTGGGTAAAATTATTTTCCTTCATGCTTGGCTAGGCCTCAGTGTGAAAAAGGGGACCCAGCTTAGGGCTGGTGGGAGATGGCAGATAAAAGCAGCTTCATTTCTCACTGACCTTCCATGCGTTCGGCCTGGCCGCTCCAGGGAGGGAAGGAACAATGGGAGTCACCTCCAGAAATACCAGCCCTGAGCACCTGCACCCGGCTCCACGGAATCCAGGCGGGGAAAAAACAAAAAGACTCATGGCTGCACCTGGAAAGGCTTTCCAGAGCCCTGTGGGAGGTGGGTGTGGAGTGGCTGTGGTGGCTGTGGGCACAGGGGGTCCCTGGGGGCTGGGGCAGTGTGGGATCCATGCAGCCATCAGGACCCATCAGGAGGATGTCAAAGCAGCAAAAGAAGCCAAATCCCATGGATGGTCTAAAGAAGTCAAATCCGAGTCCCAGTTCAGCAAGAGATTTGTTGCAAGACCATTCATGAGCAGGAATGGGAGCAGGCTTAGAAGGGATGCTTGAGCCCCTCACTCACCAATCCTGCACACCAAAACCCTTTGGAAAACACCTATTTTATATCTCAGGAGGAACCAAAGCTTTGCACTACAGTGAATCATTGAATCATCAAATTCCTTGGGTTGGAAGCGACCTTAAAGCCCATCCAGTCCCACCCCTGCCATGGGCAGGGACACCTTCCTCTAGCCCAGGGTGCTCCAAGCCCCGTCCAGCCTGGCCTTGGACACTTCCAGGGATCCAGGGGCAGCCACAGCTTCTCTGGGCACCCTGTGCCAGGGCCTCACCTCCCTCACAGGGAACAATTTCTCTCTGCTGTCCCATGTAACCCTGCCCTTTGGCAGTGGGAAGCCCTTATCCTGTCACCCTTGTGCAAAGTCCCTCTCCAGCTTTTTTGCAGACTCCCTTTAAGGGAATCTGACATGGGCTGAGCAAAGGGTGTGATGGAGGATGCAGGGTGCAGCTGGTCCTACTTGGCACAGGCAAAGGGAGTTCACCAAAAGCCTGATGGGCTTAAAAAAGGTCTTTGGAAGGGTGAGAATGTTCTTAGTGCTGGGTGGATCCCTCCTGGAGGGAGGTGGTCTCTGCTCTATGCTCTGAGAGGAGATGCTTCTTTATGTTTTGTATCCCTCTCTCATATCCCTGAGGAGCTGGGGTGCAATTTCAAGTGGGAAGGGAGAGAAAAGATGTTCTACACTGAGCAGGGCTGGCTACAGGCTCTGGGATTCTGGTGCCCTGATGATGAAGACTGGTGGATAGTTGTTCTTCCTCGCTCTTTTCTCCACTCTAGTGACTTCCATGTCAAAGTGCATCCCCTTCCTGGTCCTCACATGGTGATTTCATGGTGGGATTAACTCGGTGATTTCCTCACCAAGAGCTTTTTGATTACAAAAAGCTCTTTCCAGCCCCAAATTCTAGACTTTTTCCTCTGCTTTGCATAGTGCCCTCAGCCCCTCGAGATCCTGGGGCGACTTCAAGCCCTCCTTGATGGTAACACAACTCACCCTGCAAGCCCAGTTAATTATCCCAGGATTACTGAAGTGCTGATATGTCATGGAGCTGCTCAGCACCTTTTGTGCATTTGTAGCTTTCCCAAGAGCTGAGGGTTTCCACAGGTCCTGTGACATGGGGAATTCCTTCCTTTCACCTACCTACGGCTCAAAACACAGAGGTGAAATACGTCAGCAGGGCACCCACCGCTGTGCAGGCGGTTTCAGAGGCAGAGCTGAGCTGGAATGTGGCTGTGGAAGTGCTTCCTCCTTGTTTTTCCATGTGAGTAAAATCACAAAGGGAGTTAAACCCTTTTTAAACTTAAATTTGCACTGACATAAAAGGCTCGGCAGCCCTTGGTGCTGGTCTGGCCTCAGATGACTGTTTTGCTGATGAGATCTTCCAGGTTAGTCCTAGATGCTTCCAGGGACACCTGCTCCAAGGTAAACTGGGCACCCGTTAAAACAGAAAGTCTTTATTTAGACAACAGACACCTTTTTGGGATGAATCCGAATTATGGGTGGGGGGAAAGTGCTTTTTGCTTGTCCGTAAATGATGCTGGAAATCAGGAGCTTATTTCCTGAATTGCTCTTTGAAATGCCACTGGAAGCTGCACTATTAATTCCCTGGGAAAGCCCAGATTGCTACCTTTATAAAACTTGAAGTATTACAACTTTAAACATAAACATCAGACACTTTTAAACCAGTTTCCCAGCTGAAGCTTTCCCAAGGAACTTTATTGTGTCTCCCTCAAAAGTCCTGCATGTGGGAACAGTGGACAGAGAGGTGCAGTCAGACAAAACCCTGATGTGAAGAAAACGAGGGTGTCACAAAACGAGAGGTGTCACACTCCCTTCTGGTCCTTCCCGAGTGCTTTTCCAGCAAGAAGCAGCCTCCTGCCATCAGGAACTGGGCTCATCTTTGCTGAGCCACCCAGATGCCTGATTAAGCTGAAGTAGAGTTTGGGGGAGGTTTGCTCAGCAAATGGGTTTTGGGGAGTCCAGGGGTGCACCTGGGTCACCTCCCCAAGCCAACTTATGCTGCTGAGCTGGAAGACACCCCCTGGATGTATTTTTTTGTCTCCTGGTTGTTCTTGTTCCCTTTCAGAATCCCCAAAATCCTGCAAATTCTTATTGCTGCAGATCATCTGTCTTCCTCCTTGACTGCTCCTCACATCAAGACAAGGACTAGCCCAGGGAGTCCTTTAGAGAAAAAAACCTTATGGAGTAGAAATCTTTCTTCTCGTTAAAATAAAATCAACAAGAGGAGGTTTATAATTTCTCCAGGGGGAAAATTGCACCTGCCAGCCTGTTTTCTCAGGCCTCATCTCTTGAAGCACTTGAGCACAATTCCAGCTTGAATTGCAGGAGTTCTCCTCCTGCCTGGCTCCCATCAGATGACTCATGGCTTTCGAAGTTGGTCACGTCCTTCAGGATCCTGCGGAATTGAACGGAGCCTTTCCCTCCCTGCAGCTGGAGGATGCGGAATGGGAGCCATCCTGCCTTCCAGCCCTGCCTCCTGCCCGAGCTCATGTCAAAATGTTCTCCTCGGGAAGTTGCAGCACGGTTCTGTCTGACAGACAGGAACACAGGGATGTGCTGGGTACTTCGCCATGTTTCCCACAGGGAACAGTTTCACATCTCTTCAGTTTAAACAAGGGTGTTCTCCGTGTCTTGTTAACCCCCTTGCTGCCCCGCTGCAGGAAATATTCCTGCGTGCCCAGCATGGCCTAAATCTTTATTTCCAGCCTTAGAAAGGGACTAGAGGCAGAGTTGAGAGAGCCTGGATTTTAAGTTAGAGGGACACTTCACATCGTGTCTTGGAGCTGATGAACTTCACCAGCAGATGAGCCCTGGGATGATGAAGGGCGATGGTTTGAAACTAAAGGAGGGGAGATTTAGACTCGATGTAAAGAAGAAGTTTTTTACCATGAGGATGGAGAGTCCCTGGCACATGTTGCCCAGAGAAGCCGTGGCTGCCCCTGGAGCCCTGGAAGTGTCCAAGGCCAGGAAGGACAGAGCTTGGAGCCACCTGGGGTAGTGGAAGATGTCCCTGCCCATGGCAGGGGTGGCACTGGATGGGCTTTAAGGTCTCTCCCAACCACAACCATTCCTGGATTCCATGACCCTGAGTGGGCTGCCAGTGCCGGGAGGATCCTGCTTTGCCTTCTGCGCCATCAGCACCTGAGGAACATCAGATGGACTTGCAGGCCCAAGAGGAGATTTTCACCAGTGTGAACTCAAATCCACACACTCCGGTGCTACCTCCCTCTGTGCTCTGAAGTTTCCAAGGGAAATTGTAGCTGTTCCCATTTCACTTTAGGTCTTGAGGTCCTTTTAGGAAGCTCGGTGAGCTCCTTTGTCCTGTTCCTTGCAGACACTGGGGTTCTTCTGTTGTTCCTCCTGGGCTTGTCTGCTCTAGCCTGCCATGAAATTCCCCTACCCTGAATTCCTGCTGCTCTTCCTGCCCAGGGAAATTACATAAATGTGTCCTGCTTATGCCACCCTTCACCAAACGAGGAGAGCACAGAAGCCCAGTTGGACTTTGCGGAGGGATTTTGAGTCATGGTCTGGCTTTAGGTCCTAAATTCAAATAGGGGATGTAGTTTCCATCCCCCCACATAAAGCTGGGCAGAGCAGAAGGCCCCTTACAGGTTGCCAGCAGGGCAAATGCTGCCGTTGAGTTTTCCCATCCTGTCCCTTCTCCAATACCAGGAGCCTGCCCCATCCTTTCACCCCACGAGCCCTCTCTCATGGCAAGAAACTCTTCTAGCTCACATAGTCTTCAAATTAAATAAATTACTTGTTATCCATCCAATTTCTCTGAGAGGAAATTCTATTAAATCCCCAGAAGAAAGTGCATTAAGGCTGTACTTTCCGAAGCAGACCCTTGAATAAACTTTTTTCCTTATTTCACATAACTTCCATTATTGCTGTCATTATGAAGCAGATGAACATTTTCTGGAACAATTAGACACGGGTGTGCGGAATAAAGAGCGGAGTTCGCCTGAGATCATTGAAACCTATCTGTTTGGGTGATTCATTTTCTTCCAACTAGGCTGCCCATAATAAGCTTTTCTTCTCTGGCTTTGTCTTGTTTCCCATTTCAGGCAGCCACAATGCCCGAAGAATTGAAAGAATGTCTTTCTCCATGTCCTTGTGCCGTGACTGAGCCTGGCAAACAAAAAAATAAAATATATTTAAGAAACAAAATAAAGCAGAAAAAGAGGAGAAAGAGGGGGCAGAGCAGATTATAAATAAAACAAGTGGTGAGGGTAACGTGGGGCATAAGGGCCTTGAGAAATGTTGTGGTGTAGAGGATGGGAGATGAACTCTTTCTGCTCCTAAACGGAAAAAACCATCCATGTACATAAGACATGGCAGAATATTCCTTGTCTTGGCCTGGTTCTCGTGTCAGGTGGAGCCACGTGCCAAGAAAACTTCATCTCCTGCTTCCACAGCTTCAGTAAAGTCCCCAGTGTTCAGAAAGTGCTCCTGGTGACCCCATGGAAAACGAAATGTGGCTCTCTGGGTTATGTGCCACAAAGGTGACACAGCTGGTCTGTGGGGCTGAGCCCGAGGAAAGGAAATGGTGTAAAAACCTTTACAAATGCAGGGTGTCCTCTGCACATCTTCCCCATGGTCTGGGATCTTCCCCATGCCCCCACCCCAGGGCATCCAGGGCTGATCCCCAGCGTGGGCAGCAGGAAGGGGTTGGGATTCTGCCCCTGTGCCCCGCTCAGGTGAGACCCCACCTGCAGAGCTGCCCCAGCCCTGGGACCAGCACAGGAAGGACCTGGAGCTGCTGGGGAGAGTCCAGGGAGGCACCAGGGTGATCAGAGGGATGGAGCAGCTCTGCTGGGAGGAAAGGCTGGGAGAGCTGGGATTGTTCAGCCTGGAGAGGAGAAGCTTTGGGGTGACCTCACTGTGGCCTTGCAGGGCCTGAAGGAGCCGACAGAAAACATGGAGAGAGAATATTTCCAAGGGATGGAGTGCCGGGACCCAGGGAATGGCTTCCCACTGCCAGAGAGATATTAGTTAGATGGGATATTGACGAGAAATTCCCCGTGAGGGTGGGGAGGCCCTGGCACAGGGTGCCCAGAGAAGCCCCTGGATCCCTGGCAGTGTCCAAGGCCAGGCTGGACAGGGCTTGGAGCAGCCTGGGACAGTGGAAGGTGTCCCTGCCCGTGGCAAGGGTGGGACTGGATGAGCTTTAAGGTCCCTCCCAACCCAAACCATTCCATGATTCCATGATTGCTGACAGAGGTGCAACCGGCTCCCATTAACGCCTTACCCACCTCTTTATTTCCTGCCAGCTTTTCTTTGGAGCTATGAGGATACTTCTGTGGCTCCCAACCCGGCTGTCCCATTGCTGGGGCAGCACAGACCCCAAGCAGCCACAGTGCCTGTCCTGGGGAAGGCCTCTCCTTCTCAAACCGGCTCCTCTTCCTGGGGCAAGAGCTTTACCCTGCACAAAAAAGTGCAGTTTCCTCCTCGGTACCTGACGGACGGCTCTGGTGACTCCCATCTCAAGTGGATCAGCCTGAATTTCCTCGTTTTGATGGTTGTCTCCAAGTGCAGTGCTATGGAATCACAGCTGCACCTCACGCCCCGGAGTGGGTGCTGTGAGGCTCCTCCTTGGAGGGCTCAGGAAGCATTTCCACGGGTTTTTTTCCTGCACAGACATAAACACACCCAGATAATGAGAGATGACTGATAGTACAGGGAGATTTGTTGAGGGGCATGTCACTTGACAAACAAATAGGTTTGTTGGGGGCTAAAATCATCTTTTCCTTGTTCATCCAAAATTAAACATGAGCCTGCTGGGTGATCCCTTGCTGGCTCACCTCTTGTTGCAAGGAGGATGACAGCAGTGCAGCCAAAATTCCTGTCTGATGGCAGGAATGAGCATGTTCCGCTGTGGTTATCACCCAAATCCCCACGGAGCAGCCTGGGATTTTGTCAGCACTGCTGCAAATGCTCTGGAAATCTCCTGGCCACCTTCAAGAATGCTTTGTACATCAGTTTGCAACTCAAGAAATTGTTGGAGAGTGGAGGGAAATAAAGAGCTTGCTTTGATTCTTTTAAAAACAGCAGCAGCAGCTGACGTGGGGTCTGCCCTGGGCTGCTTTTGGATATATATATTAGCAGGGACTGAATGGAGTGGAAGCTACTGGAGAATGTGAGGCAAGGGAAAATGTTTTTCTAAGGAAAAGAAAGGTAAAACTTAAGGGAGAAAGCAGAGAATGCAAGACCTTGAACCGAGCCTCTTTGGGGAAAGGGGGGGGGGATGAAACAGGAAAAAAAAGTGCCCACTTGAATAATAGACCAACTGGCGACCTTGAACATATATGTGTGCATAATGAGAGTGAAACAAAGAGCCTCTGAATATCAGGCATTCTTAGGCTGCAGAGTAATAATCACAAGTGGCAAATGTAAAAAATAAAAGGAAGACGTATAATATAACCGAAGTAATGGGGACCTGAACCAGCGGAGATGAGAGGAACGATGGAGGCTTCAGCGACAGCCTGGGCTCCTCAATGGCCCAGCTACTGCTTGAAGCAAAGCCAAGATTTTCGTGCTGTTCCAGGATTTTTTTTTGATTTTTTATTATCTTGGACCGTGTGGAAACTCCATTTCTTCCGCAGAGCACTGGCCGAGTTTGGGAGAGGGGAGTTTCCCGGGTTGGTTCTGCTCCCCAGCTGTGTCCAGCCCTCCTTGTCCTGCATCCCAGCTGGCAGGGGATGGTGATGCCTGTGGATGCTGAGGGGTGGCATCAATTCTTGCCAGTGAGGGATGTGGCTTGATGCTGATCTCTGGGCTCCACGGATCTGGCAGGGCCAGTGGGCGTAGGGATTTCCATGGAAAAGTGGTAATGCTCCCAATTTGCTCCCAGTACTCCCCACAGCTGAGCACATCACTGTGAAGCAGCGAGTGCTCTCATCCTGCTTCCTGCTGTGGCCCCTCAGGCAATTCCTCAAGTCAGCTTGACCACTTGAGGACTGTCTGTTCCATGTTTTCTTTGCCTGTGGATCATCTGTTCCTTGATTTCTTCTGGATTGTCTCTTTCCGTATTTCACTGCAAGTGCAGTTCAACACAGTCCTCACCTGCAGGCAAAGTCCCTGCCCTCTCTGTGGCTTCCCAGGCTGCTCTTCTCCCTAAGGATGAGGATATTTGATCCCAACCTTGTGCTTTTCCTGCCCGAATCCCATATGCTGTAATCCCTTTGCAGCTGTCCTTCACATCTTCTGGTTTGACTTGAGTACCTCCAGGAGAAACGTCTTAAACGCCTTCTCCAGATCACCAGTGAAGATGTGAGACTCCTTCTGAGGTTCTCCTTGGCACGTGGCCCTCGTTTGGTTTCTTCTCAGTGACTGGGCAATTTGAGATGGACACTGCAGGGTTTCCTCCGAGACCTCCCCTCGGTTTGGGGTTTCTCGGAGGCTGTAGGGGATGTTTTACTTTAGATTTCTTCTTTATCACTTCTGCCCTCAGAGCTTGTGATTTTTCACCTGGAAGTGTTCAAAAAATGTGTAGATGCGGTGCTTGGGGAGAGGGTTTAGTGATGGTAGGACTTGATGTTCTCAGAGGAGTTTTCCAGCCTGAATGATTCCAGGATGCTCCTTCAATTCTACCAAGGGTCACTCCCCAACATCCCCATGAGTGAGACAGCTCCACCACCTCCCAGATCTACCACCTTCCCAAAGTGGGACCCTCTGAGGACTGTCCACATCAGAGATGGGATTTGTCTGGCCCATTTCTCTGTGGAGTTGGATGGGTTTTGGGGCTGAAGCCACTAAAGACTCTTAGAGAAAACTTCAGCCAAGCTTTGCAGGGCTGGACATTTTTTTGTGAGTTTCCATCCCCTGAAGATGCCGGATCCTCCTGCTGGAGGGCCCATTCCTTCAGACAGCCCGGCTGCCCTGGGCCCGGCTCCCACTGCCTGGTGTGGGTCCGTGTGTTGTCCTCATTCTTCACACCACAAAAGATTAAAGATAATACTGATACTAATAATACAAACCCGCCCTTGTGAGAATGGGCTGCCGGAGGTATTATGCCAGAGAAAGGCTCTGTGAAATGGCTTGGGTAATTTACACTCATTAGGAGGAGAATGCAGTAGATTAAAGGTAGCAAGGGTGAATAGCTTCCCATTTTTGTCAAACTTGCCTAACCTTTTATTCACCTGCTGAAGCCATTATTTTATAATAATAAAAAAGAGGAGAAAGAGCCTTGCATGAACTTGGGGAGAAAGGCAGAGAGTGCAAGCTAGGAGCTATTTTCTCAAGAGAGAGAAATGCAGCATTATAGATTAAAGGTGAAAAGACAGCCCTCATTTAAATCAATCCACCTCTCCGAAGCATATTTATTCACAGATTAATTAGAGTTGCAAATGAAAATGATCTGGTTGGTGGGAACATTATTGAGGCCTTTAAAGTGCGGGAGTGAAGATTAAAAGGAAGCACACTTACCCTTTCCTTATGATCTGAAGAGGAGATCAAAAGAGTCGGTGTCAAATTAACAGCCCTGATGATTTCTCTCTTCTTCTAGGCCTCGTTTATTATCTCAGGCTCATGTTGGTACACGCAGGAGGAAGACCTGGTTTCCTGAGCTGCCGGTGCGGGAAGAGTGCGGGGACCCTTCGGACAGCTGGGAGCAGGTGGGAAGGTCTGCAGCTGCCTGGCCAGGGACACGGGGAACGTGTGTGTGCAGGGGAGCCAAACCTCCAGACCTGGCCTGCCGGATGTCACGGGAGGGAGGAAATGTTCATTTAGGTACTGGGGTGTTGTAGGGAATCGTGCAAGCTGCCAGACTTGTCAATTAACCAGCCACGGCTAATTGAGCACCCAGCCTCTTCTGAGTCTGTGGGATGGATTTGGGACTTGCTGTTGGATAAGAGCCATGAGTTTGCTCGGCTCGAAGTGAGGGTAGACAGACTCAATCCTTGTGGGACTCCACCAGGAGCAGTACAAGCACAGCGAAGCCAGGAACGACATTTGAATCCTTTGGGAAGACACCAGCAGAGGCAGCACACCCAGGAAAGAGTGTTCCTTTCCATGGGGTCTGGACGGGCCTGGAGGGGGCAGAGGGAACACAGTGCAAGCTCCAGTGTAGCCTGGCTGGAAGCGGAGAGATGGGATCACGCAGAGCTGTCAGGGAACATCCCAGCAAGGGCCATCCCGCTGAAGCTCCTTTCCCACTGGATCGCAGGAGCTCACTGGGGGAAGGTGGTAACTGGCTGTGCCTGGAGGCAAAGGTGTCATTGAATCCCAGACTGGTTTGGGTGGGAAGGGACCTTAAAGCCCATCCAGTCCCACCCCCTGCCATGGGCAGGGACACCTTCCACTATCCCAGGGTGCCCCAAGCCCCATCCAACCCAGCCTGGCCTTGGACTCTTCCAGGGATCCAGGGACAGCCACAGCTTCTCTGGGCAATCTGTGCCAGGGCCTCACCTCCCTCACAGGAAAGAATTCCTTCCCAATATCCCATCTATCTCTGCTCTCTGGCAGTGGGAAGACATTGCCCTTTGGCCTGTCACTCCAGGGCCTTTAAAATATGAAAAGGGCAAGGAGGGATATTCTGAGAATTTTCCCTAAGCATGGCACATCCTCTTCTTTCCTGATGTTTGAAGGCTGGAAAAGAAACATCCCCCGTAATCCTGTTTTTCTTATACGGTGACCTTCCCTGTGCAATGACTGCTGCATAAACTGATCTCTCCCAGCACAGAGCAGCTCTGCTCTGGTGCTTTGGATTCATTCCCAGCTGTCCAGTGAGGATCACGGCAGTGGCAGTGTAGACAAGCCTCAAAGGGTTGTCCAACCGCGCGGTCGCCAAGAGGTGTCTCACTTTGCAAGCCAATATTAGAGGTGCTGCAGATTTTGCAGTAATGCACTCACCGCAGGAATTCATCGTTTTTTTCTGAGCTCTATCAGAAAGGAAAAATGAGAAAGGGAAAGGCAGCAGAATCCTCTGCTCTCAGCATGGGCACCAGAGAACAGCCCTGGAGCACGGGGGGAAGGAGGAGGAGCAGCAGCCTGAGGTATTTGCTGGCTCTTTCTGCAGCCAGACAAAAGCTCTCATAAAGGACACCAGTTTGGGAGCTTCCCGGTGCTCGGCGCCTGCTCCAAGGGCTGATCGTGGCTCCAGAGGAGCTGGAAGGGCACAGAGAGGGAGAGGCAGCCCAGCAGGCTCAGCTGAGCCGTGGTGTTGTCACCAGGTCTGGACCTGCTGTGGCTCCAAAGGGTTGAGTCCACCCCAAGCCGGGGACGAGGGAAGCCTTGGCTGGTGTCTTGGTGCTCCCAGTGCTTGGCTCAGCGTGCAGGGGGTGCCGTGCTCTGAACTCCCGGAATGTGGTGATTTTTCCTGAAGTGGGAGGTGTGAGCTGGGTGCCAGCGGTGTGGAATGCTTGGGACGGGCTGGCTCCATGGAGCCACGGGCACTGCTCCCGCCAGGCACACTTCCTGGGAAACAGCCGACACGGGATAGGGGATTGTTCCACCTAATTCTGCATTACCACACAGCCCTGTTAATTTGCTGGGTTACCCCTAGGGGGTTTGGCATTCCTTGCGCACTCAGATTTTCCTCGCAATTGAGTTCTTCCTCCTTCAGACACCCAAATTCTCCCACTCTCTCTGTGAGGGACAACACGAATCTGGTGGAGGGGGAGGAGGACTGGCCCTAGTTCTTATTTAACCATTCGCTTTTGGTTTTTTTGGTTTTTTTTTTTTGGTTGGGTTTTTTCAATCCCTGTCCTCTCCACATTCCCTGTTTCTCCACAGCCTCTGCCTCCTGTTTGCCATACCAAGCTACAAATCCAAGCTGGAGGTGCTCAGGCATCAGGGTCTCTGCATGTTTTGGGAACTGTGCTCTGTCCACGCCGAAGCCTTGTCATTCCAAGTCTGAGAGAGGACTGTAGACACCCATTCCCACCTGTGTGGGCTCAGCCAGGATCCCTCCTCTCTGCCACAAGGGGAACAGCACCGCAAGCACGAGAAGAAGCCTTTTCCCAGTGGGTTCAGCTCCTTCCTGAGCTCTTTTGTGAGTTCAGAAAAGCCCAGCCAGGAAGATTTCCATGGCAGGGTCAGCTCTGGCTTGTGCTGGTGACTTGGGAATTGCTCTGCATAGGCTGCAATGGCATTTCCAGTTTCAAACACCCCCTTGAAGCCGAGTTTGCATTTGGATGTGGATGCAAATGAGAACCTAATCAGGTTACTTTTCCTGTAAATATTTTAGTTCTGCTTGGAGGGAACAAAGCACCTGTGTGTGCTGAGGTTTGTGCTGAGTTTTCTGCTCTTATTTGGGTTTGGATTTCGACCTGCCCATGTAGGACAAACGTTTTGCATCCACAAGATTTAAATGAGCCAGGAGACTTGTTCCCCTCCCAGCCCTGCTGACAGGTTCCAGGCTGTTTGCAGAGGCTTTCCTGAATTGATGATTTCTAGGTCAAGGAGAGTGTTACGTTTTTTTGACCGTTTGTCTTGTGCTAATCGCTGTCAGCCCCGAGATTTATGCATGGATAGTGACAGCAGATGGGGTCACTTTTATTAGGAATTCACACACCAGGCAGGGAAAGGGAAAGGGAAAGGCACGGGGGCCTTTGCCAGGTAGGCTGTGGATACTCAGGGACTCCTGCACTGAACATATTTCTGGTTTTAACAAAGCTTCAGCTTGTGGATTTTCTTTATTTCTTGTAATAAATACATTTACATACAGGTTTTTTTCTCTTTTAATAGCTTTTATGGGAAATTATCCCATTATTGCCCAACATCCACATCTCCTGTGTCTGCCTGAGTGGATGATCCCGAGTGGATTCATCCTGCACTACGAATTGGATTCAAAGAGTCTCCACCCGTATTCCAAATACACAATTGCTTCTTGCGATACAGACCTCTAGAACCCAATAGCTATTTACATCCTGTATTTTTTTCCTGGTGGAAGGAAAATTTGCAAATTTAGAGTTGCCAAGAATTCCAGAATAAATCCCTGCACTCAAGTGGCATCTTGTGCTGGGCTGGAGGTGGTGCATCCCCTGGCAATCTTTAACCCAGTGTGAGAAATTTCAATTCCTAGGTAATCCAATGCCTTAATTTTTATTTTTTCAGGACAAGATAAATCACATTGTGTTTTTCTGTGTGGTGAATGTGATCATTCCAAGGAGCAGGGCCAGCGGAGGCTGCGGAGCTGAGGAAGGGCCTGGAGCATCTCCGTGCCCAGGAAAGGCTGAGGGAGCTGGGGCTGTGCAGCCTCGAGAGGAGCCCCAGCCGAGAGGGGCCCTCAGCCCTGGGTGTCCCTGGCTGCAGGGAGGGCTCCGAGCAGGGCCCGGGCTCTGCTCCGGGGGCCCAGCGATGGCACCAGAGCAACGGGCAGGGACTGACGCCCAGGAAGTTCCACCAGGACAGGAGGAAGAACTTTCCTGGGCAGTGCCCGAGCCCTGAACAGATCCCAGAGAGGCTGTGGAGTCTCCTCACTGGAGATATTCCAGACCTGTCTGGACACAATCTGTGCCCTGTGCTCTGGGATGGCCCTGCTGGAGCAGGCAGGTGGCACCAGGTGACCACTGTGGTCCCTTCCAGGCTGGCCCATCCTGGGATCTGGGATATGTCTCCCTTGTATTTCATCCCCTCCGTTCACAGGAATTTCAAACCTCCCATTTCCAGGCCTTTTCTGAGTTTAGATCTCCTCCCTCCCAGTCCAGATTTGCTCTCACCCATTTTCCTCATCTCATCTTTACTCGATCCATCATGTCTTTGGGGCTCAAATCTTGTTCCTCTCCTTTCCTTTCTCCCCCATTTTTCCATACAGGCGTGAGAGCTCTGCAACACCTTTGCAAGTCCTTTCTTTAAGATGGCCTGAACAAATCAAAGAACTGTGGTTCGGGACAACTTCCAAATGGTTTTAGGAGCAGCGCATTGTGATTGTGAGCCACCCAAAAGTGTGTGATACGGGACTATAAGTTTGTATTCTTGTGTTTTCCTAAAGAAACCCCCATGCTGTGCATCAGCCTCTGTTTTTGGGGATGTGCCTCGGCGCAGGAGGTGGAATGTGTTGGCACAGGGTTCACTGGAGGGGTTAAATCAACTCAGTCACTCTGTCACCCAGTGGGTGGATTTGTCATCACATTCCCCAGGGGTGAATTGTGTGAACCCACAAACCAGCCCCCAGCTGCCATGGTTATCCCTGGGACACCTGGAAAACATCCCATCCCGGTCTGGTGGGTCGGGGGTGGATGTGAGATGTCCCAGCCCGAAACTCACCCTGAGAAGAGGAGTGACCATCCTCTCAGCCCACTTGGAGCTGCGGGAAAGGGGATGAAACAGCCCAGAACAAACATTTGGTGAGCAGGTACTGCAAAAAAAACAGGGAAAAGAATCCCTGTGGAAGCTCCTGAGGCCTGGAGTGATGCAGAGCTGTGGTTAATGGCCACTCCCCGAGGTTTCCCCTCCCACGGAGCACAATTGATTGCAGCGAGATTACGATGCCATTAAAATTCACTCTGCCCATAAACCAGCGCCGGGGAAAATGCTGACGTTTATAGCAGCTCCTACAAGAGACATATTTCAGGGCAAAGTGAGTCCTAATGCAGGAACTTTATTTAGGTAAAACAACATCCAGGGAGGGGGGGGAGAGGAGGAGGGGACGTGGTGGCGATTGCAGAGAATTTTATTTCTTTCAACTAATGGGTATAGGGATGCTAAATTTAAAAGACATTTTTAATAAATCTATTGGCCTTTGACAAAATCAATCCAAACCACATAAACCAAGAAGTCACCCACTTGGTATTAATGAGGCTACATTTGCATTTATTTTTCCTTTACACTAGACAAACCATTAATTTCGTGTTTATGCTTCCTTTGAAGTCTGAATGCTTGGAGATAGATGGCCACATCAAGTCTCCTGCTGCTACATTAATATTTTGCTATAAATGATAAATTTGACCATTTTCTACAACACCCCTTTTTTCTTTAAGAAAGCTGAGAAAATGCGAGCAATAAGTCTTAAGCCCCTGAAAGCTTAGCTGTTTTTTTAAATACTCTGCAGTCATTGATTATTAAAGCAGCCATAGCTTTAACTTGGGCTTGCATTTGATGGCACCCAGCATTCCGCTGCTGTAAATTGAGAGATGTTCATTAACCAATCAGGGGCTCCTTTTTTGCAAATCATCTTTCATTTGACCCATGGAAAAACTGGATGCGGCCAAGTCACCGCTGCCTTGCCCCCTCCCTGGCCTCTGAAGGCCCCTCCTCACATCTCTGTGTTGCTTCCATGCAAGTTAAGTACATCCTTGTGCTCCAGCAGGACATCCAAGGTGCCTTTTTCCAGTTTTGCAGTAATTTACTTTTTTTTCGGTAATTATTTTTCTCTTTCAGGATGCTCTATTACCCACACAGGACACCAGGAGCCTCCCCAAAAACCCCAGCTCCTAGAAACAAAGAGAAAGGCCTTCTGAAAAACTTCCAGCGGCCCAGGATGATGGGCAGGAAGGAGATTAAACTCCTGCAAGGGCTCTTGGAAAGGTCTGTAATTTTCCAGAGCCTGGACTCTTCTCCCAAATCCCAGTCTCGGATCCAGAAAAGGGCACAAGTTCGGCAATGTTCCATGTGCCCCTGCCTGACGTGGGTCTCGGGATGGGTTTCATGAGCTCAGTGCGAGGACAAAACCTCTCCAGGGTGGAGTGGGATGGCTGACATCCAAGAGAATTCCTGCAGCCAGTGCAGGGAGTTGTGTGGCAGCAGGGAAATCTTGGGAATCTCAAAAACATTCCAGGTCCATGCTTTTCCTGAGGAGCGCAGAGTGACAGGGAGAGGTTAGATCCGAAAAACCCTGAGGATCCCAGATTCCTGGGCTGGTGTTCACATCTCAGGGATGTTGCTGGGCACAGCTACCTGGGCTGGGGCACTGTGCGGGATAAACCCACTTAGGTGGGATTAGGGAAGGGGTGTCCAGCCCTCCTCCTCCCAGCAGGTCAGACCTTCTCCTGAGACACTCCTGGGAACTGGCCCAGGTATTTCGCATGGATTCTGCACCTTGCAGAACATCAGGATCCTGCCTGGCCAGCCCTTGCATAGAATCCCAGAATCACGGAATGGTTTGGGTGGGAAGGGACCTTAAAGCCCATCCAGTCCCACTCCTGCCAGGAGCAGGGACACCTTTCATTATCCCAGGGTGCTCCAAGCCCCATCCAACCTGGCCTTGGACACTTCCAGGGATCCAGGGGCAGCCTTGCACATGTACTCCAGCAAGGATTTTGATGCTATCAGACCCTCAGCTGTCAAAAGAGAGATTCTGTGGTCTGTGTTTCTTGATTTAGGTGCCTAAATTCTTCCTTCTTCACTGCTGCTATCCGCAGGCAGGGAGGTGGGATGGGAGAGGCAGATCCAGTGGGGCATCTCTGGGGTCCCAGCTGAGGCTGCAGCAAGCCCTGGTGTGAGCTTTGTGTCTGAAGCAAGTTGGCTTTTGGTTCCCTTCCAAATTCCTCTGGCAGCACATCCCCGATCCATGCCCTGCTGCTGTGGGATGCAAACATTGCATGGGACGCAGGGATGTCCAGTGCTCTGCAGTGAGACTGGGGATTAAGGGCTCCTTCAGCTTCAGCCTCTTCCCCTTCCCACTAAATCTTTTATCTGGTGTCTGCCAGGTCTCCCAGCAGCTTTGGTGGTGGAGGATCTGAGCTGTGTTTTCCCCCTCTCCCGAATCCGAGCTGCTCTCTGCACACACTCCCTAAACAAGGAGCAGGGCCCTGAGCATGAATTAGCAGATTAAACATCACTTTTTTTGTGGGTTGGTTTATTTTATTATTTTTTATGAAGCATCTTTTATAGCTATGCTGGGGTTAGACTTCATCTAACCCTTGTTTATTTTCTTTGCCAGCCGGAGTTTATGGAGGAGGGAAGGGATGTTATATCAATAGGGGAGTGGCTATTGACACTTGCTGCTATGAAGTGCCTTTATGTGCTTTCAAATGGCAGGATTATGCTCCGGATGGCTCCGTGCCGGAATTGTCTCCTGCTCCATTAACAGCTGAGAGACGGAGGCGTGAACTGATCGTGGGGGTCTGACACGAAGGAGGGCTGAATACTGAACGGGTGAGCTGCACCCACTCTGGCTCTTTTCCCTCTTTTTTTAAATGAGGAAGAATTCCCACTGCTGCGGATATGCTGAAATTCTGGGATCCACACCTCCCTTCCAGCAGCACAAGTCCAGCGCATCCCTTGCTAAGAATTCCTGAGGGTGGTGAGAAAACCTTGAGACCTGGCTTTTGGCGGTTCCAATTTCTCCTCGTTCCTGTTCAGCTATTTCGCATTCAGCTCCCGGTGCCTGGACTTGGAAGGTTCCCATGTCCAAGCTTTGCACCAAACCAGTTTAATGAGAAACACACTTAAAACAGCAATAACGCCTGGGCTCAGGCCATGGGAGGATGGGATGTTTCAGGAAGAACACGCATCTCAGCAGAGCCCTGTTTGAGTCTCCCAGTTTGGGCAGAAGCTCTGCTGAACTCTCCTAAGGCAGGGTTTGTGCCCACGGATCTCTCCCAGCATCCGAGATTTGAAGCTCGCTGTTCAGCCCCGCTCCAGCTGTTTTTGCCTGCTGTCCTGCCAGCTGCTCACACTCTGCAGGCAGTGGATGTCCTCTGGATACATCCATGGATTTTTCCTTTGCCCAGCAAGTCTGAACATGCTAAAGATCAAGTGAATGTGGTTGGCACTTCTCGCCAATAATTAGAAATGAAAGCAAGCATGAAATAAATGTCTGGGTTATTCTCATGAAAAATTGAGACTCAAACAGGGATTTCAGAAGCCAGGCTTCTGCCTTTCATTTCAGATTTTGGCCTCTTTTTGCCTTTGAAAAAAGAGGAAAATGTAAGTGTAGTGTCTGGGAGCTGGGAACCTCTCCTGCCCCGGGCTTCTCACTGTCATTGATGTCTCTTCTCATGCCACAGGAATACCAGTGCTGCAAAAGGGCTGAATCTGGTGGAGAGTCTGGATCACTGGGGATCCTCCACACCCCTTCCACATGCTCTGGGAAGGGAGGTTAAGTGAGGAGATGTTTCCCTGTATCCCTCAGAAATCCGCCTTTGAACAGAGCTGGGTTTGCAGCCACAAACCAAAGGAAACCTCCCAAGCCGCAAGAACAAATGGAATAATAAAGCCCAGATAATTTGAATGGGGGTGGTTATTAAGGGTTTTGCTGCTCCTTGGACCTGTTAACTCGTCCTGCCCAGGGGCAGTGCATCCTGCTTGGAATAACCAGCTTTGGATCACTGGTTTTCCCCTCCGGCCATCTGCTCCAGCTCCGGTTTCTGTTGCGTTCATGAAAGAATAAAGTTACCAGCACCATCCCAGCTCATCCCAGCTTGAATTCTCTGCCAGAGCTGGAGCTGGGCTGCTCAGAGGAGCAGCAGGCCCACACTGGTGGCCCCTGTCAGTCCTGATGCTGCTTGTGGAGAGAAACGGAGCAGAACCTCATCCCTACAGAGACCAGAGAACTGCAGAATGGTTTGGGTGGGAAGGGGCCCTCAAGGCCTTCTCATTCCACCTCTCTGCCATGGACAGGGACACCTTCCCGCAGAGCAGGCTGCTCAGATCCTCATGGAGATGATCCATGACCTGCAGGATGAGGCACTGGCAGATCACCCTACTCCAGATATTTCCGTGGGGTGGCACCATTGATTAATTCCTTTGTCACTGCATGATTCACTGTCAGATCTTGGGATCCGGATTTTAGCTGCTCCACTGGTCAGACTCATCATTCCCTTATTCCTCGATGGATCAGGAGCAGTTTTTCTTATGCCCATTGCCCCCTGGAGCCAGTACCTTCTCAGCCAAGGAATCTCGGGCGTGGGGGAGCCATGATGTGATCCAGAAGGACACGATGTCTTGGCCCTGCTCCCGCTGCAGATGGCACAGGGAGGGGAAGATCCCAGAGATCCCACGTGCTGCAGGCTTGTTTTGCTCAGGGTTGGATCCCTGCCCAAGAAAAGCCACTCGAGGACTCTGGTGCCACAAACCTTTCCCATCTCCTCGTGAGAACGGTGACCTGGACTTCCCTCCTCCACCCCAGACAGATCCCATGGAGTCCCAGGGGTGAGTGAGCCAGAGCCACGGAGTCCTGCAGCTCTTCCTGCTGGAGGGGAGGTGAGCTGTGATGAGTTCTGCCCATCCTTTCAAACCAGAGCCAGAGAGATGGGAAGGGAGAGAAGGGAGGGAAAGGGGGGAAAAGGAAGGAAGGAGACACAAAGGCTGATGCTTTGCTAGAAAGGGAACACAGCACTCCCCAGTCTAATATCTGCCCTTTACTCTGCATTGCAATATCTGCAGACTTCCAGACTGGACACGACACCGGAATCAAGGCTGAAATTACTTTTCAGCCATTCATTCATAACTGTTGTGTTTAAAAAAAAAAAAAAAAAAAAAAAAAAAAGAGAAGGAAAAAAAGGGGGAGAGAGAAGGTGGGGGAAACAAAAGTAAATACAAAAAGAGAAATGTTAACATGTGTGGCACAGAATGTGTATGGCAGACAAAGCTCTGCTTGTTCTGCCACAAAGGCTTTGAAAAGCAGGTGTCATAGCAGCTGTACAAGGTTAAAGCACAGGGACCATTATGTACAAAATGAGGGAGTCTTTATCCACAGTCTGCTTCAGCTCTTAAGAATGTGCTTCCTATTGTGCCAGTGTTTGCTGGAAGGACTCCATCTACACAATGGAGAAATTTTTCATTCTCACCTTCCCCCCAACCTCCGTTCCACCATCCAAATCTACAGTTATGGATATAATACAGACCTCTGGCATTCAAGGTCCTCATTGCCCCACACTTCTGAAACAAAAGCTATTGTGCTGCACCATGAAAGGCGCCTGCGGCAGAATAAAGCCCTTCAGCAGAGGACCCTGAGAGAGTATTTGTGAGGCTCTCTCCAAAGTTAAAATCCCGGCGAAAACAAAACGTTTCCAATTAAAAATGTTCCCTCACTTTGTTTTGTGTGGTTAGTTTCCTTTGCTCCCTCTCCCCCTCTCAGACATGTTCAGAGAGATGCTCGTACAAAAAGGCAAGTGACCTGTCCTTGTTTTAGTTCTCAGAGGGAAAGATGGAAAAGCAGGAATGCACGGCTTGGGAGACAGGCAGCATTATTAAAAGAAAGAAGTTGGAAAGCAGGCCGGGAAGCATCTTCTTCCCAGTGGGCAGTGGGACAGGCTGATGTGCTCTGAAACGCAAGGTGTGAGCTCAGCAATGACACACATTTTTGGGTATCAGCAAGCGGGTAACAGAACTATCCCACTCCCAGCTTTCCCATATCCTTCCCCACAGCACATCCAGCACGCCTCGGGTGTCTCCTCGAGGGAGCAGGACAGATGCTCCCTACATTAACTGGCTTGTCCCCTGGGCTTGTCCTTTAGACATGGCACTGTCACGGGCACAGAGCTGGCTCCTGTTGCCCGTCCCCAACCCAGACCAACCCTGCCAAAAATGAGCACTCAACCAAACCCTGAAGCCACCAGAGATCAGCGAGCACTTTGCTGTCATCCCCAGGAGATGCTGCTGGGACAAACACAACCCCTTGTTCCAGAAATATTCACAGAATCCCAGGATGGGCCGGCCTGGAAGGGACCACAGTGGTCACCTGCTGCCACCTGCCTGCTCCAGCAGGGCCACCCCAGAGCACAGGGCACAGATTGTGTCCAGACAGGTCTGGAATATCTCCAGTGAGGAGACTCCACAGCCTCTCTGGGATCTGTTCAGGGCTCAGGCACTGCACAGGAAAGTTCTTCCTCCTGTCTAGGTGGAACTTCCCAGGCATCAGTTGCCCATTGCCTCTTATCCCTGGGCACTGAGAAGGTTGTACAGATTCTCCCTCTTGAAGCTGCCACTCCCTTCTTTCCATGGGATGTGTTCCCACCTTTGTGGCGTGGTCCTTACCAGCCTGCACAGCCTTCCTGGGCTCTGGAAGCATCGGGGTGTAGCTGAGGAGGCAGCACGGGGCTGGAATCTGCTGAGTGTGACTGAAAGGAGGGGGTCACTCGAGGAATATCGAGCTGGCAGGGAGTCGATGTCCCCGGGGTGGTGATTCTCCCCCACAGAGGGCACAGTGAGGAGCTAGAGGAGAAAACACCTGGGTGAAAAGGGGGTGTGTGCAAGGCTGGTTGTGTTAGGCACCTAAGACCTGCGCCTCAGACTTCCCACATTTATCAGAGCCTTTGGGATTGGAGAGAGCAGAACAGGGAAGGCAGAGACAGCTCGAGCTTGATTTGTCTGCAGCTGGCTATTTTCTGTACGAATTTTGTATTTAGTGCGTGTCTGGTGGGGTGTGGAGCCAGGCAAGGCAACCTCTGGCTCAGCAGCTCCTGCAGCCCACGGCGAGCACGACTCGGTGTAAATAACGTCCCTTTGAGAGCACTTCCTGGCCGGGGACACCAGCCCCAGCCGGGCTGTGCATCCAGGGTGCAGAGTGCGACTTGCACCGATCAGGACGAGGAATGGAGCCCCAGGACCCCTTGCACTCCAGCAGGTGACAAAGGCTGGAGTTGTTCATCCGTCCCCCTGCACTTGGGTGGGAGCTCAGGCACCAGCTGGGAGTCCCCAGGTAAGGATCCCCCTCTGGCTCCTCTCCAGTGTCCCCCATTCCCTGGTGGCCTCCTCTGCAGTAGGAATGTCTTTTCCATCAGCACCTGCCCAAGGTTTTCGCACTGCCTGGGACACGTGTGACCAGCTGCTGGTGTGACACACCGGTGGTTGAGCTCTGTGCATGCACAGCCTTGGTGACATCTGCCTGGGTGTGATTCGAGTTATAAATGCCAGGAATTAAGAACAGGGAGGAGGATGGGAAACCAGAGAGGGTGTATGGAGGGTGGCCCTCCATAATCAGGATGGTCACAGAATCCCAGCATGGTTTGGGTGGGAAGGCACCTTAGAGCTCATCCCGTTCCACCCCCTGCCATGGCCAGGGACACCTTCCACTATTCCAGGCTGCTCCAAGCCCTGTCCAGCCTGGCCTTGGGCACTGCCAGGGATGGGGCAGCCACAGCTTCCCTGGGCACCCTGTGCCAGGGCCTGATCACGTTCACAGAGAGGAATTCCTTCCTAGAAACTTACCAGCTTATCTTGACAATTTGCCATCAGAGGAGTTATAAAACTCTCTGAGGAGCCTTGTTCCCAAATTGTGAGAAGCATTTGAGCCTTGCTGTGTGTGATCCCAAATGTGTTTTATTTTATTTATGTTGTATTTTAATCACCTGGGTGCTTTTTAAACACCGCTTTTAGGGAGCTGTTGCTGTCACTGTCCCTTTATCAGGTCTATTCCCAGCTGGATTTTCCTCTGGCTCTGGTGTCAGCACCCCACCCTTTCCACTGCAGTGACAGTGGCACCGTGATCCTGGAGGAGTTCATCCCAGCTGGAAGCTGGACCATTTCCAAGAGCAAATTAGTGCCAGGCATGCGGGAAGGGTGGATATCATGGCTTGGCTTGTGGACATGGAGGTCTTTTGAGTATGAAACCCAACGCGTGAGGCCACCGGGGCAGAGGGACAACAACTGCACTGCCAGTTCCTTCTTTGTGACACAACCATCCCCCTTTCCAGGCGTACAAATGTCCTGTAAGACGAAGATCCAGTGGCAAACAGCACACAAACAGTTTTTCTGCCTCTTGGCACTGTCACCTTCCTCGGAAGAGACCTGGGTTCACAGCTCTTGTGTGGTTTGCAGGCAGAGGGAGAAATGGAGCTGGGAAAGCGGCTGATGTCAAGAAATGAGCTAATGAAGGGAGATCACAAAGTGTGCAACCCCAGACGCTTCTATCTTTCTCTCCAGTTACCTTGGTAACTGGGTAGTGATATGATGTTGCTTGGTTTTGTATCCTGCTAGTAAAAGAAGCTCAAAGTACCCACCACTGGCAAAAATATTGGGAAGATATCACATTCATCTACAAAACAACAATTAAGTTGTGGCCTTGCTAGATGCTGTATCGAAGGGGGGATGTATCTCCCCCAAAGCCTGGATGAAATGACTTCTAGTTTCCTACGAGCCAGCAATTTAGTGCAGCTTTTGATGGGATTTCTCAGGGCCAAATCAAAGGGATCACCCCAGGACGGCTCTTTTCAGGGACATGGCCCACTGAGGCTCTACATCCTTTCCTCTGTAGGCCTTTCTGCTGATGATAACGTTGGTTAGAGGCAGATATGGACTCCTGGTGAACAGAAACAGGCTTAGACCACGTGTGATGGACTTTCTTAAGGGGCACGTGGAAAACCCAGCATCTCCCAGGGGTGTGGAGAACCCTCTGACACAAGAAATGACATTTGGTGTCAACAGTGGGCCTGGGCAGGGGTGCATCCAGTGACCTCCGTGGGCAGGGAGCTGTTACGGACTCACTGGAGCTGCCAGGAGTTCATTCTTCCCCTCAGCTCTCAAATATCGAGGCATTTCTTCTCTCCAAGGGGTTCAGCAGTGCTGCTGCACCCCAGTAACTTTCCCCAACGCTCCTCCAGCTCTACTCAACCCCACCGGGTGGGCAAGTTTGGAGTGGTCAGAATGGAAATGGACCTTTTTCCAGCTGCTCTACCTGACCAACCAGCAGCTCTTGCTCCTGTATTCCCCTTTTCCAGCCCCGTTTGTGCCCCCTGGCCCTGGGGTCTGGGGCAATGGTGTCACCCAGGTGTCTTGAGGGCGTGATGCTGTCACACGGCCCGGAGAAACCCACGCTCTGCTTCCCATTGCTTTGTTCTTCCTGGTCCAAGCTTTTCCTTGGTCTCTTTACAAAACCTGCAGCGAATTACTGAAATGAAATGCTCCCTGTAAGTCAAGGGCTCCAGCAGGAAAAGGAGGTGAGAAAAAACAGTTCAAAGGGGAAAAATCCACCCAGGTGGGGAGGAAGCAGCACTCCTCGGCCGAAGGGGGGAAAATACCCAAATAACTTATTTAATTCTGAACATCATCCCCTTCCCAGCCTCTGCACCTGCAGGCATTGAAATGGAGAGGGAAAAGTTAGGCCGGGAGTCTTGACAGCTCTGGATGTAAAATCTGGATAGCTAGAATTTTCCAGGTAAACCTGGAGCCTCTGGGGGAAATGGGAAGGGTATCTTTGCACCAGTCTCTTTTGCCATTCCCTCTCTTCCTCGAGCAGTTCTGCAAAGCCCTGGGAGCAGGACCCGGAGACTTGGATACTCAGAGCCAGAGGGAAGTGGTTGGCTTTAACGAAGAGAGGATATCTTGGAGAAGGGCAGGGCTGGATACAGAGTGTTGTCTCCTTCTGCTTCTAGGTGAAGCCCCAGTGGGGCTGGTGAAGGTCTGTAACTAAAAATCCCAAACCTGGCTTCAGGAAAAGCACACGGCTTGCTTTTGGCAATGCGGCAAAGAAGTTAAATTTGATAAAAAAATCAAATAAACGACATTTCTGGCTGGGTATCAGTTTAGAGACTGATCATGGCTTTAAACAGGCAGAGAATAGGGTGAGATTTGACATTAGGAAAGTCTTCCCTGTGAGGGAGGTGAGGCTGTGGCACAGGGTGCCCAGAGAAGCTGTGGCTGCCCCATCCCTGGCAGTGTCCAAGGCCGGGTTGGACGGGGCTTGGAGCAGCCTGGGACAGTGGAAGGTGTCCCTGCCATGGCAGGGGTGGCACTGGATGGGCTTTAAGGTCCCTTCCCAACCAAACCAGTCTGGGATTCCATGATCATGGGATATCTGTATGCATAATTTATGTCTTATTTCTTCAGTGTTCCAACTGACAGCTGACCAAGGTGTCCAAAACATGGAAATTAAAAAAAAAAAAAGGCAGAACAATTATAATGCTATGGTTACCGACCTTATCTGCCAGCACAAATCCCTAATATTTGCCTTTTAAAGGCAAAACTGAATTGTTATTACAGAGGGAACAGGCAGAGAGACAGGGCAGAGGCAGCAGCAGACATTTCAAGTCTGTGCAATCCCTGCACTCCTCGCACGGCCCCAGCCACTCCTGTGCGGTGAAGCACACGGAAAATGCAGATCAGACATGGATGGAGTGGCCCAGAGCTGGTCCCTGCCACTGCTGGAGGGTGTTTTCCTTTCCCAGCGCCTGGCTGTGCGTTCAGGGCTGCCCAGCCCACGGCCACGGGCGACAGCTCAGCCTGACAAGTCAATAAAAAGGAGGGAAGAGGGAGAAGAGCAACAACGCACCTGAAATGGGCCGGAAAGGCTGGAAAGCCAAAGTGTGTAAAGCTTGGCTAAGCAGAGTTTGGGGGGAGAGAGCAGTGAGGAGGAGGAGGAGGAGGAAGGCGGACTAACAGCCTTTTCAAAAAACGTGTTTATGTTGTAATCAGTGCTCAGTGGTTGTGCAGTGTGTCAGAAGAAGCAGCAGAGTTCTCCCACCAATTAACCCCAGCCCTGGGCTGTGCCCTCGGGGGTGCCCGCGCCTGTGGGCACCGCCGTCCCTTATCTCTGTTGCCATCTCCTCCGAACGCCGGAGCAGGGGTCTGGCTGGAAAACCGCAGAAATTTCCTCCAGACAATAAAATGATTCAATTTACTGCCTGTAATAGAGGAAGTCCATCAGGCAGGGTGAGGATGCGGGCTTGGTGCCGCATCGCTGAGTTTCTGCTGCCATCCTGTGGCCGCCGCCGCCCTCGCTGTGCCTGAGAGGGTTTTGGTTGGAGGAAGGTGGGAACAGATCACGGAACCATGGAATGTCCTCGGCGGGAAGGCACCCGAAGGGCCACGTGTCCCTCGTGTCCCCCTGGCCTGCCCTTAGGGCTGGGGCTGCTGCTGGCCCCTCCCTGCCATGTGCGCTCAAACGCTTGCTGCTTTTGCCGTGCCCACCTGATGGTTTTGCAAAAATCTTTTGCTGGGGAAGTTACCCCCGAGTTTGGATCCGCAGGGTTATTCTGTGCTCTCCTCTCCACCATAAAAAGTCCTTTTTTTCCACCTTGGCTTGGTGTGTTCCTATCGCTGCTGCAAATCGTGAAACCTCCGTGGACTGTGCAATTTCCAACAAGACAAAATAGTTATAAAGCTTTGTGCTTTCAGGTCAGGGCCAAGAGATCTCTTTTAACAGAATCATTTTAAAGCCAGACGCCCTATGCAGGGCCAGGCTGCTCCCACAGTGACACAGTGACAAAGTGAGAGGCTCTGGTCACAGCCCATCCTCAGGGTCTGCAGGATCCCCTCCTTCAGCCTGGCCTCAGCGGGAAATTAATTCCTCAAATGTTTGTGGGTTGCTTTGCAAACACAGAACCCTGGAAGTGTTCTGGATATGGCCAGTGACAATATTTACAGGGGCTTTTTTCTCAAAGTGGTCCTTGCAGGAGAAACTTTGTCATTACTTTGGATGTGAAGGTTTTTAGCAGTTCTAGCACTTGAAAAAATAATTTAGAAGAAAAGAGGAAAACGGGGAGAAAGGAATAGGGAAACCCAGAGGGGACTCTGGAGTTTTGCCCTGGTTTGCCCAGTGAAGAGGAGGAGATGGGAGAAGGTAACTGGGAGGAGAACAGGCTGCACAAATCTTGAAATTCCCACCTGAGGAGGGAGGTTTGGCCGATACAAATGCAGTAATTTGACATTCATGTCTTTTTTTTTCCTGGAAAATCAACATGGGGTGTGTATTAAACACCGTAAGACTCTGAAGTGGGGGCTCAGGCGGCCTCGCATTAAAGGGATTGCAGAGACACATCTCCGCTCTGCTTACTGGAATTATGTGCCAGCCCCACTTCGGTTGACTTTCCAGAAAAGTTTACCTAAAAAACCCAGTTGAGGAATTTTATAAATAGAAAATAGAACATTTTATTAAAAAAATAAAAAAAGCATACCCGCTTTCCTTGAAGGAGCAACAGTCAGCAGCAAAGGATACAGACATGACAAAAACAAGGGGAAAATGTATTTTTCTACAGTGAAACTACACTTTCCTTTGTGAATTTCTTTTCTACCTACACGGAGCATCAATGGATGCTTTTAGTAAAAAAAAAAAAAATTCATTACTAATGATTTTAAAGTGCAAATATGCAATGCAAAGGATCTGCAGGCACAACCCCTAATGGGCTGGGGACTTCTTTTCCTTCTGGGTGAGGACTTTCCCTTCTCTTGCAGCACAAGCACAGCCACGGCTTTGGAATTCCTGGCCTGTGGGGAAAGCTGACCTAGAGAGGGAAAATAAAGCCTGACTCACTGAGGGGATGGTGGTAGAGTTGATTCCTGGCCCCTTGTCTGCAGTGGGCTTTGCTGGAGCCTTTCAGGGGCATCCACCCTCGTTCCTCACATGCTGCATCTTCCCTCCTTTATTCATCCTAAAATCAGACTCATGAAAACCCCTCCTTGTTCATTTTTTCCCTTTATGCGGAGCCCTATAACACAGACTGAAAGGCACCTTGAGAGGTCTTCAGTCTGGCCCACACAGGTTTTCTTGGAAGTAAGAGGGAAACAAGAAAATAATGCTTAAAAGAGGATGATTTAGAGGAGTGTCCAGAGTTTTTCCACCCCTCAGTGCAGGAGAGTCTTGCCAGGGTAAATTTTGTCTTTCCAAATCAAATGGAGACAGACACAATTGTTCTCTTCAATGCCAGGCTTTAGGTCCTGGGAAAGCTGGGGCCTGTATTATTTGCAAGCACAATTCCTGAATTTCCAGGGGGAATCTGTTGGTGTCAAAGCAATGAGAAGGAAACAAAGGCTTGGAGAGGAAAGGCTGGGAATGCTGTTTGTGACAGATGTGCCTGAGCCTTTCGATTCTGGCCACAGAGCCTGACACAGGAATTTGCCATCTGTTTGGGCTTTGGATGGTAAAAATCACCCTCGTCTCTCCCCCACAATGATCTGCTGCTGCTGGAGCAGGTTTAACATGGATTTCTATGTGTAAGAATGATGGGGTTGGCACGTGATGGCATTCCAGTAGGTCACCTCATGGCTGCGGCATTCCGCGGGTGGGATGGAGCTGCAGGGGTCATTCCTGCTCCTCTGGGGAGCTCTTGGCCGAGCAGGAACACTGATCCACGCTGGGATCTTGCAGACAGGTGAGACGAGCTGGGATGCCGCTGTGTTCACTCTGATTTCCCTCTGGGAATCACCTCCCAGGGGATCTCTGCAGACTTCTTGCTTTGGTGGGAATCCATGCTGCAAAGGGAGATTTGGGGATAGAGAAGGTTTTCCAGGAAGGCTGAAGATTAGGATTTGGTCCTGGGATGGCTCAAGTGGATTTGAGCTCAGAGATTGCTGGTGGGGGTCAAGTGAAGTTTTTTTGGTGGTGGCCAAGAGGTTGAAAAATGCCGTGGTTTTGGGGAATCATGGAGAAGTAGAGCACCAGGACATGTTTTTAGGAAATCCTGAAGAAGCAGAGCACCAGGACACGTGGATGAGCACTGACACCATGACACAGAATTGTGTCTCCTGTGAGCCGTGGGGAAATCCATTTTGCACCCTGGAAACCACTGAATGGGAACCTCATCCCTGTGATCAGCTGATCCTGGTTCAGTGTTAGCTCTGTTCCTGCCTTGGATGTGGCAACCTGAACACTCCAGCTCCGGACTCCCCACAGCCTGTGTGCTTCCAGAGCTTTCCAACATCGACTTTCAGAGCCTGGGATTGAGAAACCGTTCACGACTTCTTCAATACATGGAAGCTGAAACACATCAGTGCTCTGTGGCCCAAAACTGTGTTGATCTGACTTGTCAGGTGACCACTGCACATCAAATGTATATGCTTTAATTTATATAATATGCATTTATTTACTTTATTTAGTTCTTCCTGTCTACTTCTCACAAGCAGAAAACTCTTCCATGGCTTGTTTCCAGTATGGAAATAATTGAAGATGGCGGGATTCAGCACATCAGAATGCCTCGGGATGTTTGAGGAGCAGCGTGACACCACCTCTGATATCCTTCTGTGTGTAAAATGGGACTTTTCCAGGCAAGTTCTCCTTCACTGAAGTTGGTGAAGTCTGAATGTCTCACAACAAGATTCTGAAGTTTCACTTGACTTCCTACCCCAGCCTCTGCTTTGCTTGGCTTTTAAGTAATTAAATATTTACCCTCAGTGGTTTATCAGCACAAGAGAGTTTGTGGCGAGGGGTAATAATAATAATAATAATAATAATAATAATAATAATAATAATAATAATAATAATAATAATAATAATAATAATAAACCATTGTAGGCTGGATGGGGTTGAAATTGTGTAACAAATACAAGATTAGTGAATATAATTCATAGAGTGACATTACAGAATCATCAAATGGTTTGGGACAGAAGGGACCTTTAACATCCTCTTATTCTTCACCACCTGCACTAGACACCTTGCACTAGCCCAGGTTGCTCCAAGCCCCGTCCAGCCTGGCCTGGAACACTTCCGGGGATGAAGGGATAACTCCTGTGTCACCCAGAAGGAGGACAACGAAAGTGGCACACGTGATATTTGCATACTAATGCAGGAGGGGAAATGACATAAAATGATAAGAAATTATTTCGGGTGGAAAATGCCTGTCCATTCAAACCTGGGAAAGAAAGGAAACGAGGCTGGCTGGCATCAAGAGCATCCATTTCTGGACAGGTAGATTACGGAAAGACGCTGTGTGGTTGTAGGAGCTCATCCCCAGGACCATCCCCACCTGCTACATCGAGGATACCGGCGCTGTTCGGATCACACCACTTTTGTCATCACTCAAAGCCACAAAGTTAAAGCTAGAAAAACACACTTGTTTGGGCAGTACTTATATTCCTCCTTGGAAAGCGCTGTTGCAGGAGATCCGCTGCTCAGGAATGTATTTAATTGCAGTTAATTGAGCAGGTGTTTGCCTTGTAATGGTGTCAGGGACACGAGGTCCTGGGTCTGCAGCCTGCTCCTTGCTCTTCCGTGCTCGCAGATGTCTCTGTCTGGGGTCCCAGACTGGGCTCATTGGGTTGCCTTCCTACAGGGACTTAACTTATTCCCAAATCTCCTGTTCCCAAACACCAATAGACTGGGAATTGGTTGCCCAGACTGGGGAAGTGTTCCAGGCCAGGTTGGATGGGGCTTGGAGCAACCTGGGCTAGTGGAAGGTGTCCCTGCCATAGCAGGAGGTGGAACTGGATGGGCTTCTTCCAGCCCAAACCATTCCATGATTCCATGATCCAGAGAAGACACATTGGCCAAAGCCCTCCCAGCTCGGTCTGTACACGTGTCCGGGTGCCAGTTCTGGGTACTGCAGCCCCTGGAACCCCCTGGTGAATGCACCTGATCTGAGAACCCGTCAGTGGGGGGCAGCTGAAGTCTCTGGCAGAAACAGGAAAGGCTGCAGACTTGAGCTGAGGTTGGGTGGGAAAAGGGCTTTCCCTAAATCTTCCAGCAATACCTCTGGTGTGGCTGCTCCTTAACACAAACCAGGGAAACAACCAGTGATTCATGAGTTCTGCTGAGCTCTTTGTGGTGGACCAAAGCTCCTCCTGCCCACACATTTCCCCCAGCTCCTCCTGGGGATAGGCAGGGCAGAAGCAGTTGAGAGGTTGTGCGCAGTTCACCCTCCCTGAGAAGCTGCTCGTGCTTGGACTTGTCCAAAGAGCTGTCGTGGTGGAGCTCATGAGCTTGTGCAGGGAAAGTGCTGCTCGTTGCTCTTGAAGACCCTGAGAGCGGGAAGCTGTGGGTGGTGTTGTGATGTGTTGGGACAAGCAGGGTGACACTGCTGCCTGCGCCCTCCTGTCTGACGCTGCCCCTCTGAGTCACCCCCTCCACCCAGCCCTCCCTTGCAGAATTGCAAAACATCCTCTCTCTCTAAATTTCCTGGGACAAAGCTGGCTGTGCTGTTCTGTGTTGGCGGTCACATCATGGTGGAAGGAGTGGCTTTTTGGTGTGGTCTGGCTCTTTTATGGCAGCTGCCTTTCTCACCTGATGACTGACACTGTCAAGTCAAACTTGGTGACAGAAGTTGTGGCCAAGTAACACTATTAGAGCTCTTCGGCCTCGTGTAGGTAATGAAAATAATAAATAACATTTTGGAGGCATGTTGCTAAAAAATTAAAATCGCAGGAAAATACATTTTGGCTGGACCACCACATTTTTTCTGAATTTCCCTCTTCCTCTTCCTCTTCCTCTTCCTCTTCCTCTTCCTCTTCTTCTAAGCACAGTTAGAAATGGAAATGCCATTTTGAAATGAAAACTAGAGAAAGTTTTCACTTGGCTTAATTTTATATGAAGATCTCGGCTTTTCTCTCCTCAGATGTTTAAAACCAGGCCTGGCAGAAACTCCTCCTGAGCTCATCTGCTGCCACACTCCTCCCAGTTGTGTGTTTTCTGGTGGTTTTGCTCTTTGCAAAAGCCCCAGACAAACTGAGTCCCCTCCAGCCCCCCAAATCCTTTGTAAATAACTCCTACAGTACCTCTTAGCCCTGGGAGTGGTTTAAGCCACCGTTCCAGGTGGGTTTACCTGATTTCAGGGCTATTTGAGGCTCATAGAGCTTTCCAAGCTGGTTTTTCCTGACCTCTGGCAGGTGCTGTGGCTGGCAGTTTATCTTCTTGGCCACGCAGGAGTTCAGGAGGCTGGAAAGGGGGGATGCAAAGAGAGGTGTTATTACCATGTTACTTGGCTCTCAATGGCCAGAAGAGATGCAAGACTCTTTTGGCACAGTGGTACTTTTTTCCTCCAAAAAAAAAAAAGAGGAAAAAGGACTTTAATTGAAGCCTGCAATGTTGTATAAATGGAAGATCTAAGTTTTAATTGAAAAATAATTATAACCACTTAATCATTTTAAATGAGGGCTGTAATTGCAGTCAGTTCATAATAGCCAAATACAGACACTTAGATTCCTGCAATAAAGCAGGGATGGTACAGCTTGATTTGCTAATAGCTCTTCCACTTCTCTCCTCTTTTGTCTCAAAGATTAATTCAGGCAAGGGCTATTAGTGCCGTTAATTGGTTCTGCAATTTAGACCTTGTGCTTGTGAATGAGTGACTGATGCAGACCCATCAGCCAATAATGTGAACACTTTGTCAATGTGTTCCTCATTGTCCGGCTCCGCAGAACTCCTCCGGCAGCTCCTCCGCCACCCAACCCCGGCTCCCCGGAGGGATCAGGAGGAGCGGGGCTCCTCCGGGGTGAGGGATTCACTTAGCTTTAGATAGGTCACCCAGATGTCTTTGAAAGCACGGCCGGCTTATGAATAAAATAATTAGGCAGTCCAGGCGTCCTCCTTGGCAGGGACAAATCCCGTATTCAAGAGAAATCTTCGCCACTGTGCTGGAGGCAGGAGGTTCAGTGGGGTTGTGAAGGTGGTGAGGAGATGCGTTATAGGGAGAGTGGACCCTGCAGGTGGGAAAGGACTGATGGCTCCAGGCGGCACCCCGGGAGGGGCCCCCTTCCCACGGGCAGCAGCAGCAAGGCTAAAGAGAGGCTAAATCGCTTAAACCCCAGAGAACAGCACAAACTCTACTTTTTAACAGGTGGTATTTCCCACTTAAGCAGTCGCAGCACCGGCGGTGGGCAGCGGGCACAGCTGGAGGGACTCGGAGCAATTTGCTGTGTCATTCCTTAGAAAAACACCCAGGGAAGGCTTTGTCCTTGCTATATCCCTGTCGTGTGAGGTGACTGAGATGAGGTACAGAAGTCACATCGAGATGGTGAGTTTAGGTGGTTGAAGGAGTTCAGTCTTTGGCTGCTTTCACTGTGAGATCCTCCCAGCAGAGAAAACTGTCGTTTTTGTTAAGGTTAGGAAATTTTTGGTTGGGAATGCTGCTGCTCACACACAAAGACCCTGCTCTTCTGGCTGCTGTACACTGGCACATTTTGAAATACACGGGTGATAATTTGGACAAAACCTGTCCCTTTGCAGGTATCTGGCACTCCCCACCCAGGGATCGACATGAACCAAGTGGAGACGCTTTTTCCAGGCCTTCCAAGTCGATCGAATGCAAGGTGAATTTATCCTTTGAGTTAATGTATTGAACACAGTCCTTGGCTGCCATGAGGCTTTTCCGTCTCCAGGCGATTCCGGTGGTGACAAACACAGGGAGTGTGTTTGTGCTCTGGACTCAGGCTCTATATTTAGCTACATGATACTGGGAAAGCTTTCCGTGATTAAGTTCTGTTGACCGATACCGAGAGTAATTAACAGCCCCAACATGGAGCGGGTGAGGTGTGGCACCAGCACTGGGTGTCACTGGGCCCAAAAAATGAATGGGAGAGACAGTGGGTTGTGAAAGCACATGAATCACCAATCCCGTTCTTTTGGGGAAAAAAAGGAAAACGGGGTAGTTCCATTTAAACCTGAGGACTGTTTGGAGTTGTCTTTTTCCCTGGCTGGTGTTTAATTTTGGGCATTAATTTCATGAACGATGTGTAACAAACTTCGGTGCTAGACACAACATTTTCAGAACTGATAACTGAGGCTCTGGGACAAAAAAATCTTAAGTGGGAGTGACATCTCCCTCGGAGCTTCGTGAGTAGGGCTGCTCTGCTTTGGACATGGGAACAGACTGGGCGACTTCCCACGGTCCCTTTCTTGGTTCTCTCAAAAAGGTGCAGGACAAAAATAATCTCTTGGAGATTTTGCTCCCACAACAGGTTGGATCTTCCTCAGAAGCAGCTTCACAGGGAAGTTCTCAAGGCATTGAGCCCAAGCACCCCGGAGAGACTCCAGGCTCCTTGAGCAAGGGTAAATTCAGCCAGGTGATAGAGGTCCACTCCTCCATGTCTCCCTCACCACCTTCCACTTCCACCACCTAAATGTCACCCCACTGAGCTCCACTTCTCCTGAAGGTCCCTCCTTGACCCCTCCATACGCTCCATGTATCTGGCACTGCCGAAACAGGGCTCCTCATCTCCTCTTCTGCATAGTCCCTGTTCCTCTCCAACCACAAACAGGCAGGTGCCTGTGGAAAACTGGGCTGGGAAGAAAGTGATGAGGAATGGAGCAGGATGGGCAAACAAACATTACCCCACAAAGGCGTTTTCTGCAATATTTCTCTTAGGGTCTTGCAGCAGGTCTGTCCTGCCATCTTCCTTTGCCCATGGAAACAAGTCCCAATTCCTATTTGGATGAGGGGTATAAAACAATAATAAATGAGGATATGCAGTTTTGTCTGTGCTTTCCCCTTGGTCCTCCCACAACGAACTGCAGGTTCACACCTTTCACTCTTCAGCAAGTGCTGCCTTTCCCGCGGGCTCCCAGCCCAACCTTCCCAAGGTCTGCCCAAACACCCATTGCTACAAGATTCCCTCTTTTATACATTAGCCTCGGCTTAAATGTTTTAATTGAGCCAGACGGAGCTATGCTAATAAATCATGGAATCGTTTAGGTCGGAAAAGCCCTCTAAGACCATCAAGTCCAAGTGTTCCCTCAGCACTCCGAGGTCAGTCATGTCCCCAAGTGCCACATTCACACATCTGTTAAATCCCTCCAAGGATGGAGACTCCACACTTCCCTGGGCAGCCTGCTCCAACGCTTGACAACCCACTTCATGAAGGAATTTTTCCTAATATCCAGTCTAAACCTCTCCACTTGGCTCGAAAGCATCATCTTGCCAGGAAAGGATTAGGCTCTCCGTAATTTTTATGTTTCATCCAAGTTAAGCCCCTCTGTGCTTTGTGTCCTGAAGCGCCCCGGTGTTTCTGCGGAAGCTCTCCAGAGGGACCCGCTGGTCCTGTCCAGCCGTGCCGGCTGCACCTCTGCCTGGA
This sequence comes from Rhagologus leucostigma, assembly GCA_013397725.1. Classification (NCBI taxonomy): domain Eukaryota; kingdom Metazoa; phylum Chordata; class Aves; order Passeriformes; genus Rhagologus; species Rhagologus leucostigma. The sequence goes on along the minus strand of VZTD01005785.1, from coordinate 398,562 downwards.
GGGAGAAGGTAAACAGAGAGCAAGGTGGAACAAATGGCTCTTGGTACCGAGCGAGGAAATTATCTCACCGAAACAGATAAAGGCAAGGGGAGGTCTGCGTGGTGCACCCAGAGCTCTCCTGGCTGCTGGCGTGACGTAGGCAGTGCCTCCAGCTAAAAGTCCCTGGTGCCCTGGCTGCCTGCCCCAGACCCGGCTTGTGGAGGCTTGTGCGCACCCAGGACGTGGCTCCCGCGCGCCTGGCACCATGTCGGTGACAATCTGCCAGTCCATGGGCTTCGTGGTGTCCGCCCTGGGCATTGGAGGCATCATCGCGTCCACGTGCATGGACCAGTGGAGCACCCAGGACCTGTACAACAACCCTGTGACGGCCGTCTTCAACTACCAGGGCCTGTGGCGCACCTGCGTCCGGGAGAGCTCCGGCTTCACCGAATGCCGCGGCTACTTCACCATCCTGGGGCTGCCAGGTAGGGCCTGATGGCGCCAGGCAAGAGGTGGGAGGGTGCGTGACACAATCTCTGTGTGAGCAGTGGGGGATTTTCAGTGGGCAACCCAAATTTCAGCCAAAAAGGACAACTGGTCCCTTGGAGATACCTCAAGGCAAACCCCCTCCCATGGCCAAGCTGAGGTTCAGCAAAACTCATTACAACTAATCATGCATCGGGTTCCTGAGGTATTGTCCGGGCTGCTCCATGGGGAGATTCGTCCCCTGTGCCGTGGGTGGCTCCGGCTCAGATTCCTGCCCCAGCTGTGTGGCTCTGTGTGGCTTCCCACCAGAAGCCACTAATAGTCTTGTCACTGGAGAAGATCCTTTCCTAAGAGGATATGTCACAGTTCAGCTCACTGTATTTCTATTCGGGCTAACACCACCAGGCTGGATTTCTCCCTAATTCTCCTTTGGTTCCAGTTTTTTCTGCCACGGGAATCATTCCTGCCCCGGTTGTGCCCAGAGTATCTCGGGGTGCAAACAATTAGGTTACAACAGGATTATCTGGGGTTTCTTCTTGCCTTAATACAGTGGGAAAAAAGGCACTTAGACTCTTATACCCATCTGGCCTCTGTGCTTTGATACAGCCAGAATGGAAGGAAGAAGCCAATTATATCAGGAAATCACTGCAGAACTTCTGCAAAATGGCATTTCCAAAACACACAGAAAGGGGCATTGTGCACAAAAATTGCTTCTCTCAAGAGAAGGCACAAATCAAACCAGTATAAGCCAGTGTGGCTGTGGCCTCAGATGCCAGCTGGGGAGGTGTTCCATCCCCTGAGCTGTGTTTTTGTGTTGCTCCTCTCTGGATCCTCATTCCCAGCTGGTGTCTGGCTTTGGCTGTGCTGCAGCTTCCTCACGCGGGTGCCAGGGATGTCCCTGAGCATCGTTCTCTTGCTGGAGCTGCGGCTTGGAATGTCCCTGCTTGGGCTCTTGGGTACAGAGATGCATTTTCCTAGAAGGACATGAGCCTGATCCTGCCTGGGCATCCAGCTGAAGGATGACATCCAAAGAAGGATATTTGTGCAGGGCTGGTATTCACACACCTCTCTCCCAGTCAGCAAAGCTGAGCAGCTTCGCCAAGGGAAGACTCAGGGAGAAAAGGGCAGGACAGGTTGGTAAAACTCACTGGGTTAATGGTTGGACTCGATCTTAGAGGTCTTTTCTGACCTTAATGAGTCTATAAAGAGATCAAAGTTGCCATGTGAGGAGTAAATTGAGGTGTAAAAGCCAAACCCTCCCCACGCAGGTGCTCTCACAACACGCTGCAGTTCTTCCAGTTCTTGCAGTTTTCAGTTCTTCTGCTCAAAAAAATTAAACTGACAAAAATTGTAACTCTACAGAAGGAGCAATTAACCTTTTCAAGTGTTCAGCTCTGGGAACTGTTCTAATCGTTGAAGAAATCAGAATACTTGAGATTTGGGGGGTTTGTTCTTTCAAAATACCTTTGTCGCTGACCTCAGCCCTACAGCAAAAAGCAGAAAACTAGGGATGGTTTTTTTGCAGTTTCCAAAACCTCCAGACTGGTGTCTGTCGGGTGGGTTATTAATATTCTGAAATGGGAATGTTGAGGGGATGGATTTCCTGCATTAGCAGGATTTTCCTGCCTTTAGAGGGGCTGCTGGAGATCGGTGTGTCCGTGTCCCTGCCCACAGCAGAGGGTGGAGCAAGATGTTCCTTAAAGTGCCTTCCGACCCAAACCATCCCGGGATTCTGTGTTTCCATGATTCTGCAGCTCCATCCCACAAGCTCCGTGGATCCCTCCAAGCCATGGACAGACATGAGCATCCTATCCTAAATGTTGGGGTTTCTGATGAAACCCTCATCTTAGAGTGGAATTCCCACTTGTGTTTGCCAGGTTTCTTGCAGTTACCTACAAAAAGGGATATAAAAGAGCCCAAGGAATAAAGGACAACCATAAAAAATAAAAGTGGTGGATGCCTGAGCCCCCCAAAGTTGCCGTCCTCACCCTCAGTGGTGTCGGGGAGATGGTGTGGGCTTAGTGTGTGGGAATATGAATATTTATGTGCTTTGTCCCAAATGATCCTTTTTGTTACCGGTGCTATCAGCACTGCCCTACAAAACAAGGTGGAATTTTTCTCTTTCTTTTTAATGAACTGGGCTTGTTCTTCTGTAGTCACCCCCCTCCCTGGTCCCGTTTTTCCCTCCTGTTATGGATTGTCTGACACTTCCAGTCTCTGGAGAAGCCGGAGCAAAGCCTCGCGTCCCGCTGCTGTGCTTTATGGATTGGCTCCGTCTCCCGAATCCAGCTGCTCCCCACCCACCACCAGCAAAAGTGGCACCCGAATCGGGGGGGGGGAATGATGCTAAAAATCCTATTATTAATTTGTTCAGATATTATTTAGATGCATCATCCCCATGTTTATTTTAAGTGTGCAGCACCTCGATCTCCGTGAAACCCCCCTCATGAACCACACCAGAGTTAATGGTTTGTCAGCATTTCCATTATCAGCCCCTATTTATTATCCTGACAATGGCAATTTATATTGGGAACAATAGTGCCAGAGTGAATAAAAATAATAGGCAAAGCAGCGAGGTGACCCGAGCACATCGAGGAAGTTTTGGGTTCCAATGTTTTTTTCACCTCAATCCCTCGCTCCCACAGCAAAGATTAAACTTGTCTTGCCCATCATCTGTCTTCAATTTAGCTGGGAATTTTAATTTCAAATAGATTGAGGAAAAATCAAGATAATAGATAGAAATGAGAAATAACCCAGGCAGTTCATGTCTCTGGCTGCTCAGCTATAAACAGTCTCTCTCTGCTGAAATGTGGCACTGGAGGACTGAACATATTTGTTCTGATTTTGCTTTCTCCTGTTATTTTTTGCTCCTTGCTTTGACGTGAGATGGTCTGGAGGACACAGCTGGAAACTGAGCCACACGTAAGGGATAAATAGCAGAAGCTGAGCTGGGCAAGGCTGGTGGTTTCACCTTGTGTGGAGATCACGAGCTGCTTTCTGCTCAAAGCAGAATTTTGCAGTTGCTCCCAACTTTGCTGAACTACAATTGCACGGGCAGTGATTTTCCTGGTTTCTGTGCTGGTGTCTTTTTTCCACACCCGTTCAGGGAGACTTCTCCAGCAATTTTTCCAAGAACATTTCTCCCTCAGGTCCAAAGCCCTTTTGACCATTTCAGAAGGGCTGAGATATCTCTCTGCTGTGGCCCAAAGGGCAGGTGGGACTATGAGAATATTCTCGCTTTTCCAACAGCAGACTTTGACAATCTGAGAGCAGCCTGTTCAACTTCTCCAGCTGATAAAAAATGCTCGTGTTCTTAGAGTGCCCAGAGGGAAAAGAGCCCATGGGAATGCAACCACGACTGCCCAGATTTTCCATAAATTTCACTTTGGCTGGTGCAGGGTAGCAGCGGTGCAAAGATGTTTCCCGAGGAGAATTCATGTCTAGGAAGCATCAACATTGGCTTCTCTGGATTTTTCCCTTCTGTATCGATGCTCTGGCAAGGTTTCCTTTCATTTCATACAACCCACAACAATTTTGTGGCATAACCATAGCAAATAACCTGATTTTGGAGACAGGGCAGCCACTGGCCAAGGTGACAGCATCTCTGCCCCCTGGAACTGTTCCATGTCCAGAGTTTGTAAGGATGGGAAGTGCTAATTGCCATGTCATGATCTTCCACCAGTGATGGCCATGGCAAGGCCTCTTTCGAGCTACGTTTGCTGCTTGAAATCCTTTCACCCAGCCAGGTCAGCTCCAAATTTTGAAGCATCTGCAGCCAACTGCTGTAACCTGCCTAAAGTCTTTTGAGGTCCAGTTTTGGGCGCAGAAGGATTTAGGTGGCCCAGGTGGGCTGGAGACTTGATATATTCTACCAGGACATGTGTGAGGCTCCGATGGGTTTGCACTGACAGCTAGAGCTGAGAGAGCTGTGGGGATGGGGAAAGGGCCAGTGGGAGACCTTTAGAGAAGTCTCAGGGACCCCAGTGACACTCAGGGTGGGAGGAGGTGGCAGGGAGCTGGGTGTGTGTGTCACATTTATTGTTTTGTGCTTTTACACCATGAAAGGATGAGAGACAAGAAAAGAAAATCCTGAGGGATCTGGGATGAGGGCCGGAAGAGGAGCAAGGCTGTGGAGATGTGGGGCTGGGCTACAGCTCATAGATGCGTAGGCAAGGACAGCCTCATGCACCCCAGCTCTACTGAGGGACCTCGGAGCACCCTCTGGACCACGCAGTGGTGTGGATCTGAGCCGGGATGGGGTCCTTCCACGACCCACTTCCCTCACTGAATTCCAGAAAGGCCATTCAGCCCTTCTCATTGCGGACCACACATTCCTGGAGCTTGAGGTGGTCCCAAAAATGGAGGGGCAGGAAGAAAAGGGTGGGTTTGCTTAGTCTGGGCCTGAGCAGGCTGGGCTGGTGTGAGCAGCTGGCAGGGTGTGAGCTGTGTTTGCAAAATTGAGAGCAAACATGAGCTGGAGGTGATTTTTGTGGGAGAGGCGGCGATAACATTCAGGAGCTGCCTGGGCCCAGGGACCGGTTTTGAGATAACACAGAGTCAACGCCTGGAGAGATAAAGCAACTATGAAAAGGAATAAAGAGGCACAGGGGAGTGGTCACAAAGCCCCCTTCTTTTCCTCGTTTGGATAAACCACCGGAGTTGTCCCGGAGCCCCGTTCTCTGCTCCTTGGTGGGCTGCAGCCTCGCCATTCCCCTTCCTCAGACACAGCTCAGCATTTCCACATGGATTGGGAAAGCCTCTGGCCAAGCATTCAACCACTGGAGACAATCCACAGATTGCTTGGAGAGAGATTCCCATCCTTCAACCAATCCTGGCTGTGGTCATCTCCATGGGGTGGCTGGAAATGAGCCTCAGGTTGCAGTGAAGATGCTCAGACTTGTTCCACAGCCTTCCTCTCACCCAACCCCTTCTTGGGTTGTGCTCTGAGCCAACAGTTCAGATGAAACTCCCAGGAGATCTTCTGTTATCTGGGAAAATGGGATGAATTTATTTTTCCCTAGCATGGGTGGCTCAGAAACAACCATTAAAAATAAGCTTAAAATCTGAATGTTTGAGAAAGGCAAAGGAAATGTGCTGGGGAAGGGTTGGGAAGGAAACAAGTTTGGGTTTTGTCTCCAGAACTCTGCTTCAGGCATCCACTGAGGAGGGTGTGGGAGCTTTGAATTCCCACTCTTTCCAAGTATGGTTCTAGTCAGAGCAGGAGAAGCAGCAATGGGATGGCTGGAGGACACCTCCGCCAATACTTTTAGGGATGAGCAAACAGAACCCCCCAAACCAGAATAATTCTTCAAAGATGACAACACGTGGAGTGCTGAGCATGGTTGGGTGTTTAACTGTTAACTGAGGACTGCAGATGACCGTCAGCACCAAAATTCCTTCCTCGGCTCCATTTTTGGGGACAGCACACGAGGCTTCAGTGAGCAATGTCCAGCCCTGTGTTGGTTTATCTTCTTTAGAGACATGGTTCCATCTGGCCCTGCATATCAAGGCCAGACTGGTTCTCCTGGACTTTCCTGCACACCTGGAGAGTTTGATGATGTTTTTTGACTGCTCCACCACTACTCTGGCGTTTTGATGTCCCTGAGTAAGACCCACGATGAGAAACAGTGTCTCCATCCACAGGAGAAAATTCCATTCCCAAGAAAATGTTAATGAGGTGACAGACTGGGCAAGGGCACATCCAGGGATGGCCCTCTTTCCAGTAGGTGTCTTGGGTGGATCAGCAGAGCTCGGGATGCGAAATACTGGAGGAGGAGAAGGAAAGATCCCTGTTGGTTTGAAGAGCAGCTCCTGCTGCGCGTGGCTGGAACCAGCGGCCAGGTTGGAGGAAGGAGTGGTGTGTCCCCTCCCACCAAAGCAACTGTGGATATAGGGATGGAAGGGCCACCACCACTGGTATTCCTGCAGCCACCCAGATGTCCAACTGAGCAGAAAAAACCGATCATTTAAAAGGTGGCAGAGGTGTTTGGGAAAAAAAAAAAGCTGGAAAAAATATGTTCACCCCTTTAATAGTTAAAATTTTCCTTCCCTTTCCCTCCCCGGGGGTTATTTTTAACTATGACCAGTCTATGGGTTCATTTCTCTGTGCATTGCTGCACACACTTGGGAATTTGCACCCTTGGGAATAGGGGTTATGTCTCAAAGGAATATTGCTCCCTCTGACGTGTTCTGAAGAGGTTCAGCCCAGAAAAAGAGATGTGGGCACTTACCACTGGATGGCCGGAAACAAGAAGGCAAGTCCTGGGGCATGAGAAGGACAGGAGTCATCCTGGAGAGCTGCTGAGGAGCATTAGGGCTTGGATGCAACTGGATTTTCCAGACTGGGACACAATTCTGGCTGTGGGACCACAAGGGATGAGAAGGAGAACTGACCACATTTCAGCACTTTTTGTCCTTCCATCTTCCAGGTCCTCCTCATCCCTAGTTGTTGTCTCAGCTTCTAGGTCCTCTCCAGCCCTGATCTATCACAAATCGTTATCCAAAATGAGGAATTTTAGTCAGCATTCCCTGTCCCTCACAGAGGATGAGTAGCTCTTTACCACCTCTGGTTCTTGAGGGTTCCCGTCTATGGTTTTTTTTCACTTTATTATTTTTGCTGGCAAATTTAGGTAGGTCAGAACTGACCCTTCCTCTGATGTAAACTTTCCAAAGTGAGTGAAAATGATGAAATTCGCATAAAACTGATGGAAGCAGAGACATTTTGTGCCTGACCTGAGAGGGCTGTGATTGCCAGGAGACATGGAATTGTGCTCTGGCTGCTCCAGCAGAGCCCCACAGGCCGAGGGATGTCCTGGGTCCTTGCTCTCCAGAAGGCAGGAGCAATATCCAGGGTGTAACAACCCCGCTGTAGCTCGTCCATGGACACAAATCAGCCTCTCCTCTCTTCCTGGTGGCTTTCACATGGCTTCACATGCAGGTGCTGGTATGGATGGTGCCTGTGGCGTGGAGAGGTTAAAGTAGGAATTGGTTTCTAGGTCAGGGCTGAAGTGAATCAGTTGGAGGGGGATACTGGATGAGAATGGATGAGAGTAAAGTCTGGAAGGTCCTTGTACCTCACTGGCTCCATTGGCAGAGTGGCACAGTGGATTTATATTGCCCAGCACCTCTCCACCGTGATAATGAATTTCCCATTTTTCACATCCCCCATCCCTTTCCCAGGATCATCCCTCCAGTCAATACGGACAAGCATCCCTTCAGAAAGGCCATTTCCCAGTGGTCCCTGCACTCTCCTCCCTCCCACATGGGTTTCAGTGTGTCCTCGTGACGGCAGTGGGGATGTGGGCGGGTGGAGAACAGCGCTGGAGGAGCTTTGCTGGATCAGTTTGGGGCTCGCGTCTTGGTGCCATGGTCAGCATCCAGTGGAAGCTCAGTGACGCCTGAGGGCACTGCAAGGAGCAGCCACGTCCCTGGGCTGGGCTGGTGGCCTCACATCCTCTGACAGAGCTCTGTCTCTCATTGTGCCTCTTGTGCGGACACCTCCATGTGGACAGACTGTCTGGTGGCATAAGCAGAGGGATGGGGAGGTGGTGGCCCGGGCCAGGTGCTGAATTCCCCTGGGGACGTGGTCCTTGCCCCGTGCCAAGCAGGCAGGAGAGGCCCAATGGGCAGCAGAGGGTTTCAGGGGGCTGGCCAAGCCCCAAGTGGGTTGCCCAACACTCGGCAGAGCGTGGCTGCGTAAACGTGGAAGGACAAGCACTTCTAAAGGACAAAAGCTCCTATCTCCAGCCCTGCCGGCACAAACCTCCCCGGCAGCGAGAGTGAAACTGGACTATCTTGCAAAAACACTTTGAGCAAACAGCGCTCAATGGAAAGCATCTGATAAGAGCAGCTGCACTTCTGGTGGCTCAGGCAAGAGGACTCCGGTGCCCCATTAGGACTGCGGCTCCCTCGGGGCCGTGTCACCTCTGCTCTCCGGGCACACACCATGTCCACCACCCTCTGCCAGGTGATGGGGTTCCTCGTGTCATCGCTGGGCGTTGGGGGAAGCATCATGGCCACGGCCATGGACACGTGGAGCACGCAGGACCTGTATGACAACCCGGTCACGGCCGTGTTCCAGTACCAGGGGCTGTGGAGGAGCTGCGTGCGGCAGAGCTCCGGCTTCACGGAGTGTCGGCCGTATTTCACCATCCTTGGGCTGCCAGGTAGGGGCAAAAAAGCACCAGGTGTCACCCAGGGGCTCTCCTGGAGCTCTGCACAGTTTTCATCTGAAAGGAGGAGCAGGTATCTTAAGGTACCTTGCGAAGAGTAACATTTCCAGTGTACGAGCATAAAAATAGGAGCGTGTTTGTTGCCAAAATAATTTTTGTGGTGGGGGTTATTGGTGGGGGTTACAACCTGGAGCATGTGTGCGGGGATCTCTGGGTGAGCATCGAGGGTTCAGCACTATTGCTGGCATAAATCAGCACAGCTCCGCTGAGGTGAGGAGAGTGAGGGTGTTTAACTGCCCAGGTATTGTCCCTTGGAGTGGAAACACAAGGAAAAGGGCTGTACGCAATTGTGCCGTGTTATAGGATAATGGAAATAACTGAAATGTACTGTTTTTCCAAAGAGAGAACTGGCATTGGAGAAATCTGACTGTGAGAGGCGTGGGCAGGAAGGGCGAGAAGGGGAAAGGTGTGTTCAGTCACTCCCCATCACCTGGGCAGAGTTAGTGCCTACAGAAGCAGAGTGCACAGGGGTATTGCTGTCCTTTTTGCTTGCTAATTTTCCCAAAAGAGCTGTTGTTCCCACCACCACCGCATGTGAGGGTGTTCCAGTGCTCCCAGCCCAGCAGTAAATTTGGCGCTGGGAGCGTTTCTCACTCCTGGTGCACGATCACAGACAGGTCCTAGCAAGCACTGCTGTGCACGGACCTTTTGCAGCTGTTGATCCGAGCGTGATGTGGGTTCCAGCCCCGTGTCCTCAGGGCTGCCATCCTCAGGGACGCCATCCTCAGGGATGCCCTCAAGCTTTGCTGAGGACCCTTGACTCTCTGAGGGGTGCCATGGAATAAATGTGTCTCTGTGTACCCAGCTTCAGGATTGCCAAGTGAATTCTTTCACATTTGGAAGAGCAAACCTGATATTTAGAGTCACTTCTCCCATGGAAATATTTATTTTAAAGACTAAAAATTAGATTTATCCAGCTATCTCTACAAAGTGTTGACCACTATATGTTCTCATAATACTCGAGCAGGTGATTGTGTTTTAAATGAGCCATGAGGAAATGAGAACCATCATTTTGATGTCCATTTGTCCCAATCAAGATTTTACTTTTTCAGTTATTATTAAGTAATATAGCAACAAAGAAATGTGCAAAGCAGTTACAGTTTCAGTCAGAGTTATCTTTATGAATCCATTTAATTGATTAATTCCTTCAAACATATAGAAAAAAATGCCCCTGCTGGAATTGACTTAATTTCCCTAAAATTTCTATATCCCATCAATCATTACTGGTCATAAAGTCAGATTCCACCTTTTCATTATATATTAGCAACAGAAATGCAGGTGATGGTCATTTAAATCACTTGAAGTTGTTTTACTTTACTCACCCCTCACCATTCACCCTAGGGAGAAAGACAACCATCCAGTTTCCCTTACCTCTGGAAAACAGAGATGCAGGCTGCGGTTTCACATCACTGGCATTTATTTTGGTGGAGAAGCTATTTCTGTTGCTGCTTTTGCTATTCCCCTGTTATGGAACAGCAGCCTTTTTGTGGAAGCCAAGTTATCCTCCCTCATGCAAAAGCTGTGTGCCAAAGGCAGGTTTGTAACTCCAGGGCTGTTTGCTTCCTACTGCTCCTGATACTGTTTTGCCTCAGTCTCCCACTTTGTTTGTCTAAGCCCTTCCACGCCTTCCTCCAAGCAGAGGTCGTTCACCTTTGGAAAGCGGCTCTTTTCAGAGGACTTTCAATGGATGCCAAAACTCCCTTGAAACAGCAGTGCTGCCTTTCCAAACAGCTCCCACGTCAAGTCCCGTGAGCCAAATGGAGAGGTCTTCGTGCCACAGCAGGCCTGGGAAAACTTCCTTCTCCTTTCCATCCCTTAGTGGAGATGGCACATAACTCAGTCTCATGGAGGCAGGAATGGCTGCTGATGGTTACCTGGCTTTTTTTCTGTCATGTCCTGCTGTGTTCCTCTCCCTCCCCTTTCCAACAGCTCCTTTCCATGGAGATTCACTCCAGTGCTCCAGCAAAAGTGGAGCATCCTTGGCTGCCTGGCTTGATCTGCCTGTTGTGCCCTTCCATGGGCACCCAAGGCACTGGAACACCTCTCCCGGGGACCAACAAACTCTCTGTGGGATCTTTGTTTGGGTTCACTGCTCCATGGGTTGAAAACACCCCAGTGATGACACCCAGGAACCTGCAGGAATCACCGAGGAACGAAGCACTGTCTTGGGGACAAGGAGCTTCCATCATGATCCATAGTCTTGGATTATCAGCCTCTCCCGCCCGCCCTGAAGCAAAAGCATTTGCGAAGAAACTTCGGTGGTTGCAAAGACAAACGAGGATTGAGATTTCCTTCTCTTTCTGTTTCTCATCAGGTGCTGCGGAACAACCTCTGATAAGGCGTATCCGCCATTCCCTGATGGAGCATAACTAACGAGCTCCTACCTGGGGGCTGATGAATGGGAGATTGAAAACCCCCGGCTCGTTAGCACTCGTTATCAGCTGATAAGGGCAAATTGAGTCATAAGAGCTCAGGCGGTGGGACTGCCGGATGGGAGAAGGTGGTGTATTCCCGGCCTGTGGAATGGCAGCCCGCCCGCTTCCTTGTGCGCCGCGAGGCCAGCGTGGTTCCGCACGGCTTCCTGACACCCCACAGGCCAGGAGAGGCACCCAGCACCCTCCTGGGAAGGGTTTACAAACCCTCCTCCCAACCTGTGCAAGGGCAGCAGGGGCTCTGTGCTCTCCTGCACCCGTGGGCACCACGGTCACCCAGAAAAGGGGTGACAGACAGGGCAGAGAAGACCCTGGGGCTGTGGAATGTGTTTTCCACCTGTTTTTGCTCCATCACAAGCCCACTTTCTCTTCCCTGAAGAAGGGCAATCATGCGTGGGGAGCACCAAAGCCAGACCCACGCCTGTGGGAGCTCATGGCAGGGCAAGGAGAGGCTGCAAAGTGTCCCAGCCAAATCCCAACAGCCCTTGAAATACCTCCCAGCACCCCTTCCAGGGCTCTGGCGCCTTCCTGTCTCTGCTGGGGTCTCGTGCACAGGTGGGGAGGGGAAGTGTCTGGAAAAAGATGGGATATGTGCCACCTTATTAGAGAATCACCTTGGTATTCAAGTACTCTTTTCCCCACCACTTCTCCAGTTTTAAAGGTGCAAGTTTCTCTTTACTTTTCCTTCTACTTTTCTGCTCCAGCCAAGAGGAGTCTGAGGGGTTTTTGCCTCCTTCAGGCCTCAGCTCCCATGGGCATGACCCACGAGCATTCCCAGCTCATGGCACACTGCTGAACGAATTCAGGATCGGGGTATTTGGATGTTTTATTCATGAACACGGACAGATTTATCCAGGGCTTGTGTTCCAGATAATCCTGGGAAGGATGTGGTGAGGGAGATGGTTGCCAGAGCTTTGATGCTCTGTCCTGGTCTCTATGTAATGTTTGTCAAGGTGATTTTGCTCTTTTCCATGTGCTTTCCTGGGAAGCAGGAACATACAGAACCGCATTTTTGAGTCATGCAGTAGTTGGAAATATCCCGGATAGCTGGGTGGAGCTGTCTGCTCCCATTGCTGACTGGGGAGGAAAGAAGAGCCCTTTCTCAACCACTGTGGCTATGGAACAATCCATGCTTATCCCAGCTCCTCACTAGCTCTTCTCCATGAATTTCCCGACTGGTGCTAATGAACATTTCTAAAAAAATGCTGCCTAAACCATCAAACTCTTTGGGAAGTTAAGTCAAACAGCCACACTCCCAGAGGTGCCACAGATAATACAGAGCAGATCCAGTGCCCATTTTCCAAGGCTATCATCTTTAATATTTCTATTTTCAGACAGAGGCAATCTTTGAAAATCCTCCAGACTGATAAATCTCATTTCAGCCGCTCAGCGAGGCTCTTGCTGTTTGTTTTGCAGCGATGTTCCAGGCTGTGAGGGCCCTCATGATCGTGGGGATCGTCCTGGGAATCCTCGGCCTCCTCGTGTGCATTTTTGCCCTGAAATGCATCCGGATTGGGAGCATGGAGGATACTGCCAAAGCCAACATGACCCTGACCTCCGGCATCATGTTCATCGTTGCTGGTAAGTGGGAACTGTCGTGTCTTCCATGTGGAAAGCTTTGCATTTCCCTGGAATTGAGGACTGGGCAAGTCTTGGTGCATTTCTGAAGTTATCGGCATTGTCCTCCAGTCTGATCTCCTGGGGTCAAGTGGTTTTTACCTCTGATTAAGGAACAAAATAATCTCTGGAAACCAGAAGTTTGTATGGACAAAACATGAAAGGCTGAAAAAACGTCCCATGGACGATGGAAAAGGAAACACACCTCTCGATTTGTTTTATATATGTTGTTGTCATTATAGCCTTTATTTATATAGAATATTTTTTACCAGTTTCAGGCTTTATCCATAATAATTTTAGGAAGATTCCCAGGGTTGTTGTAGTCTGGTTTGTAAGTTTTAAATACCAGGCTACAAGGCTGCAGGAATGCCCAGCTCCCTCAAAACTGCAAATGCTTAATACATCACTTCGTTGTGATGTTTTCCTACATTATTTTGGAGATAAGAATCAGATGAAATCTATATCCTAACAAAGGGAAGGAGAATGTCCCTATTTAAAATCCTTCAAATCTCAATGCTTAACTTTTGTTGAGATATGAGACACTCAACGTAACTTCAATAAGTACAAGCTGGAAAGAGGAAACCACCTTCTGCCACACAGCTTTAATTTTGCATTTTACATCTATCATTTTAGAATCCTGGAATCATGGAATGGGTGGGGTTGGAAGGACCTCAAAAATCATCCAGTTCCACCCCCTGCCTTGGGCAGGGATAACTTCCACTGAACCAGGGCTCCAAGCCCCATCCAACCTGGCCTTGGACACTGTGGAAGGAAGAACAAAACAAAACTGTCATGTGAGGGATTTTGCCAAAAGTTCCGGACTTCAGCTCTTCTGGACATCCCAGCTCCTATTTATCCTTGGTCTTTAAGGTCCCTTCCGACCCAAACCAGTCTGTGATTCCACGTTCAAGTGTTCTGTGAATTCCTCTGCTGAGGAAACCCAAAGGTTGGCATTGCTGCCAGGATTGTCAGGGATGGCCATTCCAGACATCCCCTGTTTGGATGAATGGAAGAAATTCCCACCTCCTGGGGCTGGTCTTCCACATCTGGTAATGAACAGGCTGTGAACCAAAGACATCTCCTCTTTCACGTGACAGAGAGTGTGTTTCCCAATTTAAAAAAAATTCTGCCAGGGAATCTTTTGTCCATGTTTTTCACTGTAAAACAAATGTTTAAAATGAACCACTGGGTATTTTGTACAAAGATCTGTTTGTTAAACTCATTTGTGTGACAGAACACACCAGGAGAAAGATTCCTGTATGCTGGTCTGACTCGGGATTGCGTTGTGTGACATTGTATTCCTGATGTTGGACTGTAAATGCAAGGAAAGCCTGGAAGAAAAGTGTAACACATTTTGGGTCCCCTTTTGTGCTGAAGGCCACAGAGCAGTGTCTCACCCACACTTCCAGAGCTGTGAGGTGCTTCCCTGAGGCCCCAGGTGACTTCTTGCACTGTGTGGCTCTCACTCTGTCCTTCTGTCCCATCCCAGGCCTGTGTGCCATCACTGGAGTGTCCGTGTTTGCCAACATGCTGGTCACAAACTTCTGGATGTCCACCACCAACATGTACCAGGGAATGCAGAACGTCCAGAACAGGTGAGTGCTCAGCTGGCTCCGGGTGCTCCACGGTGGAAATCTCCCTCAGGGCTGCAGCCGAAGGATTGGCAGACTCTGGGAGTATGTTGGGATGGTTGCAGGACTTGGAAGATTATTCTTGGGAGATGGAGCCTCTTGTCTGCACCGGAGATAACCAAATGGGCTGGGATGTCTCTGTCCTTGCAGCTCAAGAATGAGATAGGGAGGCCATTGGGGTTCAGACCACAGGTGGGACTTCTGGGAACTTCCTGGGGACTCCTGGGAACTTCTGGGGACTCCTGGGTACAACTGTAGGGCCAGAGGGAGGATGCCAATGTTCAGTGTGTCTCAGAAGCAGCAGGCAGGACCTGTCACACCCTAACCAGCCACGCCTGTTTTGCAGGTACACCTTTGGCTCAGCCCTCTTCGTCGGATGGGTGGCAGGGGGCCTGGCCCTCGTGGGAGGCATCATGATGTGCCTTGCTTGCAAAGGGCTCATCCCAGAAGAATCCCGGTAAGCTGAGCTGGGGTAGACATGGGAAGGTATTGCAGGAAACCTGGGCTCTCCAGATGTCCCACAGCTGGCCCAGGACGTGTGGATGTGTAACACCCCTGTCGTGATAGTTCTCGTGAAGATGGGAACACAGAGTCCTTTAGGTTGGAAAAGACCTTTAAGATCAGAGTCCAGCTATTAATTCAGCACTGCCAAGGCCACCGCTACGTGAAGTCCGTGATTAGTGAGTTGCCCTCTGTGGGTCCAAAGTGAGCATTTCCCCTCCCTGACCCTGTGACTCACACACGAACAGAGAGGGCATGAGAACCGACCTCAAAATATGGCATTTGCACTGTGCTGGTGGATTCAGGCCCATGAATTGCAGGTTGCACAGCAGATCATTAGCAGGGGTAGATTGCATCAACTGAGCCATGATTTACACGGCATTGCAGAATCCTCGAGAGGTTTCGGTTGGGAGGGACCTTAAAAACCATCCCATTCCACCCCTGCCATGTGCAGGGACGCTTTCCATAGACCAGGTAGCTCCAAGCCTTGTCCAGCCTGGCCTGGAACACTTCCAGGGATGGTGTAACATCACTAGGAACTTGTACCCCGACATAGTCGGTTGTTGCAGGTGGGTTCATCACTCCACAAAGGATTTATTCAAGGGAAAGAAAGTGTAAGTTTATGAAAGAACCCAAAAGGGACTTGCAGCCTGTCCGTGGATGATGGGCTGAGCTCTCTGAGTGCCTCCAAGTGATGACACAGCACAAAGTTCCCTAAAGCCCACCATGAGCACAGGGCACAATGCTGGGCAGGCACAGCCCCTCCAGAGGCTGATGTTCCTCTTGTGTCTCTTCCAGCTACAAAGCCGTGTCCTACAACGCCTCTGGCCGGAACATCTCCTATAGGACGGGGCCCTACAAGGTTGGCTCGGGGTATGAAGCTGACCCGAAGACCAGGAAGGGCGCAGGATATGAAGAAGCTCCTCGAAGTGAGGATGGGAGACGCTCATACCCTTCGAAATACGACTACGTCTAGCAGACCTTCTGGCCTCGAGTTGTGCTATCAGATATTTTTAACTTCACAAGCAAAAAGTGCAGCAAACTGAGCAGTCTGTAAATAGGATTGTGTTTTCTAGCAGGTTTTCTCTACTCTGAGGTTGCATCTTTGTTGTGAACATCAGTTTTACTCGACTGTCCGTTAGTATTAATAGCACCAGGAGGTCTGTGACCAAAGTAATGCCTTGTGCTCTCAGAGTGGAACATTTTGCTCCTATTTTCTGTATAAACTCATATCCAGGAGTAGTGCCTTGTGTCCTCTCCTAATTGCTCAAATACTGAAAATTCCCCTTTGATAATAGCTGTATATTTGAAGTAAATTCAGTTGTGTCCCCTTGGCGGTGCCCAAAGCAAACAGAGCCTGTGGTCAGGGCATTGTCCTCCCTGGTGGCTTCTCTACCCAGTCCCACCTTTGCTTTGCTGGTTGTACTCCAATGCTGATCTGCTCTGATATTTAATCTGATTTCTGTTACTTAGACATTTGCTGGAGCCTGTGATAGCAAAGTGTATTTATTTCTTCGGATCTCTCCAGGGAACGCGCATAATCCATTGTTATTCCTGCACTAATGGCTCCCAACCTCGGTGCTCCCGCAGATGTCATCTTTAATGGAGCCAGGAGAATTTCTCATTTAGAATTAATTAGAGTTACCTTTGGAGCAGGAATCCCAGGGAGCATTAGATGTGTAACTCCACACCGACACCAGGACCTCCCTGTGGTAATTCTCCCCCCAGCGATGGGAAGATTAACTCCATAGTGGGACGTTGCCTCCTCCAGCCAATCCATCAGACAGGAAGTTTATTTGAAGGGAGGAGAGGCAGAGATGTCAGAACTTCTGTGGGAAGAGAGAGCTGTGAGCTCTTAGCAGGTCCTCCCACCTGGCTCCAAAGCGCATCCTAAAAAAGCTCTAGACAATGCCTATGAATAGAAAAAAGGGATAAGTTAGAGAGAAAAAAGGGGTCCAGACCCTCCAAAATAACCATTTTAACGGCATCTGCAGAGGGCTTGAGCACCACTCCTCAGGATTACAAGTTCTCTGCTGGAGTTCAATTCAGGCAAAATTGTTTTGGTGAAATGCTGGTGTTCCCTGAGTGTTTGATATCCTGGAGGGATCAGAATCTACAGCTGAACATTTCTGCAGAGTTGGACCTTTGGAAGGTCAAGTTACCACCAGCCGAGCTGGCATCTCTGGTGGCTCCTAGGATTGGATGGGGCAGGCTGTGCTCCCAGTGAGCACAAACTGCATCTCCCACCTCCCCATGTCCACCACCGCTCCATAACCCTCAGCTCTCCATAACCACCAGCTCTCCTCCACCACCACATGGACGCAAATCCCCAGCACAGGTCCAGGAGATCCTGGGGAAGGTCAGCAAGAGGACGAGGGAACACCTGGCAGGTGGCTGGAGGAAACAACCACTGTGAGGAGGGTTGGGAAGAGCTTCCGGCCAACAGCAGCTCAGGCTGGATGTTGGCCACCTGGGATAAATCCCTGCAGGATGTCAGTACTGACCCTCCCTTTTGTTCAGGCAAAGGACTTGCTTTAAGGACTTGTTTTTAAAGGGGAAGAATTTATTTTGCAGAGGTAGATGCTGTTCTATTTTAAAAACATGGCTACTCTTTTCCATGGTTTGTATCTCTCAGTATAAATTTAGATTTTCTGCCTTTTTTTTCCCTGCTGGATTTTTTTTTTTTGCTTGTTTGTTTTGTTGGTTGTTGTTTTCTTTTTTTACGTGAATATTAAAAAAAGAGAAAGTCTTAAAGACCAGAATCACAGTTTCCAGTTGTTCTCTTCTTGACAAAAATCAACAGCTCCAACCTTCCTGCTCAGCCAAAGCCCCCCCAGCTCGTGTTCTGCATGTTCTTGGGAGGAGTATGGACACAGCTGGGTTGTGGAGGGAAAAAAGAAAAGATTTGGGTCTTTTATTTCCTTCGTAAGATATAACAAGTCACATGATGAGAGAAAATACCAGAAAATCAGATTAATAATTATTGGGGGACCCCAAATCAGTGATGTGATGAAGTCAGAGATCCTTGGTGGGAACCTGAGCTTGCTGAGGAGTGGAGTGCAGCAAGTTTCAGGGTAGAGATTAAACACTTCTAAACACTTAATTGTTCTTAGGAAGGCAGAAAAATTGCGGGTATGTTCTCAGCCTCCACTGGAAAGGGGCTGAAAAGCCCAGGAATGTTTAATTTAGATAGGAAACACATAAGTGGTGCTGAGGGAAAGGTACACAGGGGGATGCAAAAGGCAGGAAAACGCCCAGAAAAATTAGAAATGCACGTTTGCGACCAAGTCAGATCTAAAAAAATTCCTGAGGAAACAGCTTTGAAAGTTACATTTTATTTTTCTGCTACACAAATGCTGTGACAAAGTCCCCGAGCCGGCTATCTCTCGGTCACACTTTGATGTGTGCAGGCGTGTAGATGACAAGATTAGGGGCAGGAGCCTTGTGGGGAGCTGAGAGAGAGCTGTATCCGGGAATTCCTGCCCTCGCCGGGCTCCTAATCTTCTGGCATCAGTTTTCATTTCCTTGCCTCGGCCGAAAACATGCAGGATGAAGTATTTTAATGCAGTGAACTCCACTGAAAAAAATCCCATTCCGGAGCAGAGAATCATTTATTTATGAGCCTGGTTGTGGCATAACTACACTCAGTGTTGCAGCTGCTCCTGTGTTTGTGGCCCTAAGGGACCTTATCTTGTGCTGGGCACCACGGAGGGTGGTGAACATCATTGTTGGGAATGACAGCAGCAGGAGAATCCGCATCTGCAACCATAGAACCGTGGCTCCTGCTGCAGGGAGAACTCGGGGTTTGGACTTGGAGCTGCTGGAGAGTCCAGAGGAGGCACCAGGATGATCAGAGGGATGGAGCAGCTCTGCTGGGAGGAAAGGCTGGGAGAGCTGGGATTGTTCAGCCTGGAGAGGAGACCAGGGGTGACCTCACTGTGACCTTCCAGTGCCTGAAGGAGACAACAAGAAACATGGAGAGAGGTTATTTGCGATGGACTGGAGTGACAGGACAAGGGGAAACGACTTCAAACTGAAAGAGGGGAAATTTAGGTTGGATATGCAGAAGAAATTCTTCTCTTTGAGGGTGGGGAAGCCCTGGCACAGGGTGCCCAGAGAAGCTGTGGCTGCCCCTGGATCCCTGGAAGTGGCCAAGGCCAGGTTGGACGGGGCTTGGAGCACCCTGGGCTAGAGGAAGGTGTCCCTGCCCATGGCAGGGGTGGCACTGAATGGGCTTTAAGGTCTCTTCCCACCCAAACCATTCCGTGTTTCTGTGATTCCTTGTCTTGGACACCGACTCCAGTATCCCCTTTTCAGCTGAGCTGATGTCTCCTCTAAGCCCTGAAGCCAAAATCATCTGCTTGGGAAATCTCTGGGTCTTTACTGAGGCCAAAGTTCCCTTTTCCAAGCTTTTCTCTGCAACCCAGCAGGCTAAAAAAAATAATTATGATACCCTAATTATTTTTTGGACTTGGAGATCCAGAAGCACCCTCAGGATCAGCCAATGTCTTGGTGACAGCTCGTCATGTCCCAGCACTGTTATGTGAAGGACACAAACCCCTGAGCCACATCCACAGCCCCCGGTGCCAAGGGAAGGGGGGCACTTGCCCAGGTGCTGCCTGGGGACCATCCTGGGGCCACCCACCCCAAACACAACCCCCGCTCCCACGCCATGCATTGCAGGAGGACACTTCAGCTCAGGGATGTGAATTTAGGCTCTGAGATCCATCACGTGAGGCCGGAGCTGCTGGAAGGCGCAGCACTTGTGGAGCACATGGTGCTGGACCAAATCCATCCTGCCTGGCTGTGGGCTGGGAGGAGCAGTTCCATATTTGCTGGGCTGAACTGGGATTGCTGGTTTGACCAATTGCACGGCAACAAGGAGGTTTGGGCCTCTGGAGTTCCTTGGCTGAGTAAAGCCTGGAAAAAAACAGATCCCAGAGACTGCAGAACACATGGCCCTGTGAGTTAATCCAGTGCTTCCAGTTCCTGGTGAGGGAGGGAATCCAACCTTCTCCCACCTTTTATTTGCCTTCATTGACCCTAAACTGCAAGAGATGGATTTGGTAGAACCGAGGGAGAGGAGTCAGGGAACTCATGAACAGTTGATGGGGTTTTGTTTCCATAAATTTGACCATCCTCTGAAAAATGCATTTCTCATTCAGAGGAGCTAATTAAATCTAGGCTTGTCTAGTAAAGCCGAGCCTGCAAAGGCTGGGTGCATTATCTACCAGCTCTGAACGGGTTCTTCCCGAGCCCCTGCAACATTTGGGGGAGATGTGTGTCTCAACATGTGTGAGAGCACGCTGGATTTGCATGGACTTTGACCAAGGGACCATAACTGGAGCTACAAATTGGAGTGGGAGATAAGAACTCTCCTGAAATCTATATGCAATTAAAAGCCCAATCTTCCTCCCTATAGTGACAAGGTTATTGCTTTTATGGAGCTGAACAGAGATGAATGAGTCTATGGATTAATGGCACTAAGATTTATGACACTGCGCTTGCCCCAAATATTATGGGAGAATAGCTCTCTGGGTGAGATATTCCAGCTGAATAAATTTGATAGGATTTTTATTTTCCTTTATTATTTTTTTTTTTTCAGCTTTGGGAGAGCTGTGCTGCATTCAGAGCTTGTTAGTGCTGTGGGTTGAATATTTCCTGATATTCCCTTGTATATTCATGATTTATAAAAGTATTACCAGGAGCCCATGAAGAAAAAGTCATTGGGAAAAAACAAAACCCACAAACCCACTGATTTGTGTGATTTCTCCTTCATTTAATTGGCCAGTTCTTCACCTTGCTGGCTCTGGGCTTGTTTTACTGTTCCCAGAGACTCCAGAGAGGATAAAGCCAAAGGAGTCACTTCTGACAGGAGAAATGAGGTGTCAGCAGTTGGTGAAGACCATGGAAAACCCTCTGCGCTGTGCTGAGCTAAACAGCTAAAAAATTAGGGGGAGGCAAATAGGAACCTGTGGGAATTTAAGGAGACCAGTTTGGAAGGGATGGAGTTACACACCCAGGGCAGGGCAGAGGGGTGAGGACTGAGGGAAAACCATGCCCAGGGAAAACCAGTGGTGTTGGACAGGCCCTGCTCCTCCAAATCCCGCCAGGATGCAAAGACTGCATCATCCGCCACCTAACAAAACTTTGGGATTTGTTTTAAGCCAGGTTGGACAAGGCTTGGAGCAACCTGGCCTAGAGGAAGATGTCCCGGGGGGTGGAACAAGATGGGATTTAAAGTTCCTTCCAACCCAAACCGTCCTGGGATGTTCTGGCTTTGAGGCAAAGCCTCTGGGTGTTAAGCAGCAAGGACAGGGACGTGTTTTCCAGCCCACGGACTGAGCCTGACCCATCACCCTGCAGCACCTGCAAGCCCCAGGCTGGCAGGGCACGGTCACAGCACGGATTTGGTCCCATGTTGCCATGGAACACGCTGGCTTGAGATGCCCAATCTGGAGCAAAACCTCTTTTTCCACATCTGAGCTCCCTCGCTGGTCAGGGTACGAGTGCCACCTTCCTCTCAGCACAAGGCTCTCAGCTGTTTTTGGACTTCCCCAAACTTAGGAGAAGTTTTTCCCCACTTTTCCAGCACCACCTGGACTTGGTGTTTGAAGCTCACCAAAAGCACCTCAGGCAGGAAAACTGCTGGGAAAACCAACAGAAAAGCGATTCTTGCACTTGCTGGCAGCTGAATGAGGAGGCACCTGCCTTGGCACTGGGTTTGCCACATTGTCCAGGCAGAACAGCTCCGGCTCTCTGCCCTTTTCCTGCCTGTTTGCTCTTTGGGGAAGGAATTTGTTTTCCAGTTGGTTTTGGACGGTGACAGCACCAGCGCCCAGCCTGGGTTTCCTGTCACCCCCTCCCAAGAACAAATTCTCACTGCCACCTGTAAGTTTTTACAGGTAAAAAGGGTTTTTCTGCTTATTTGTGAACAGTTGTGTGGAAAACTTTTTTTTTTTCCTAGAGGAATTAAGTTCATTCCCCTTGTTCTGCTCAGCCCCACTTGGGTGTGTCCTGCTTCCTAATATTCCTAATATAAATATAAAATAATACAATAATTATTCCTATATTATTCCTATTATTATATAATAGAATAATAATTCCTAATGTAAAACCCACCTGGAAATGTGGGAAATAGGGAGGGGTAAGAGTCTGAACCAGAAGTGGAGTGGGTTGGAAAAGAGAAGAGGAATTGAATGCCAGTTTTCCTGTTACATCTTCCCAAATTCCATACTTTGAGGAGACCAAGGTCATAAATGCACTGCTAGAAATGTCCAAAATACAGAGAGAATTAGGAAAATGAACTTAATTTACACAGATGAGCTCTAGAAGGGATCAAGATGACAAGGTCACGTCCACAGTGCAAAGAGTCATCCTTGGGGTTGGATTTCCCACCAGTTCCAGAAGGAAAGGAGGGAGGACACGGCAGCTGTGGCTGGGTTCTCTGTCCGAGTGAATTCAGGCCAGGTTCCTCCTGCAGCAGAAAATGAGGCTTTTTCCATCCCCTTCTGGAGCTTTGGCAGAGAGGAGAGTGAGGAAAGAGGAGAAAGAGGAAAATGGGAAGGAAAGCTGCTAAAGAGTCAGGAAGGCACACACGAGTGTGTCCAGTGTGTAGGGCTGCCCTCAGCCTGTGGCATGCCACATCCCATGGCAAGGGGGTCGTGACTATGTCCAGGGAGGGCTGCTGAGGCTCCAGAGCTCCTGGCACTACCAGCCCCTGTCATTGCTCACGCGTGTGATGAAGGGAGAGGGGAAATCACACCTCGGAAATGTCCTTTATGCTCCTTGGAGACTGACCGGGTGGGTCCCAAACCTCGGGAGAACCCCAGCATTGGGGTCTTCCCGAAAGGAGAGCCCAGGAGCAGCCCTGAGGGGGCTGCAGAGCGGCTGCTGCTCGTTCCTGGTCCTGTGGCACCATCCAGTGGCTGCTGGCAGAGCACTGTCACCTCCCTGTCCGCGGCGTGTGTCCCCTCCCCGGCATCGCTGGCGCGCAGGGAAGGGCTCCAGGTCACTGCTGCCACCTGCAACCGGGAGGGCAGCACAGAGACGGGAAAAGGGGGCAGAACCCCACTTTTGCACCCTGAGCCTCCTTCTGCAAATCAACAGGGATTTCTTCTTCCTGACTTCCTACAGAAGTTAGAGCCGAGAGGGCCAAGCACCATCGCTGCACCAGGGCACTGCAAAGGAGACCCTTCCTCTACTTCCATGGCTTGAAAATTGTCCCCAAGTCCTCATTTTTATTTTGAATTTGCCAAACAAAGGCCTGGAATTTCATTTTTATTGCAGTAAGGAAAAATAAATCTTCCCAGGGTTTGTGCCAGGCCTTCCTTGGGTAAAATTTTTGTAAATTTTTTTCCTGTGTAAGAAGCAATTTGATTCTGACACTGCCACCACTGTAATTACACCAGTTCTCCCCATAAATTGAGGTTATTTTAAACCCTGTTTTAGTAATGCCATTATTTCACCATTGCATCACTCCAATTATCTCTAGATTCATTCCAGAGAGCTTTTCCCAAGCTGATTCTCTGGCAGTTACTGTTTTGCTCCCAATTGCATGAATATTGATGTTTCTCCACCCCCAAAAAAGGGCGAATGGACAAACATTAGGGAAAGGACAGATGTGTGCAGCTGGATGAAGGGCCACGGGCCACGTCTGCTGCTGTAGGTTTGAATTCCCTGTTCCCAAACCCTTCCCTGTGGCCCTGCTGATGGGCAGGAGCTGGGAAGAAGGTACCACATGACTTTTCCTTTAATTATTTCAATGTGAATGATGCCCAAAAGCCCCGCTGCGGGTTTGCATGGGACACCTGGAGTTTCTCGGCTGGCTTTGGGCCTTGCCGAGCTCACACAGCAGGAAGTTTCCCCCACCAGGTGATGTCTGTGCCTCGGCATCCCGGGGTTCTTCCTGTGTGGGTGTGGCTGCAATCCAGTCCCACATTCCCCACGGACAGGCCCATGTGTCAGAGACTGGAAATAGTTCATGCCTCAAACATTGACAGAAAGTTTTGCTCATTATGAAGAAGCTACAACCAAAGAAGCCCTCCTGAAGACTGGGACTTTGGGCTGAAAGTCAGACCCACGGAGCGGTGATATTCTTTTTGTCCTGTCTCTGCCCCTCTCTGTCCCCCCACCGCTTTCCCTATTTCTCCCTTCCTCTCTTTTTTCTCTCTCTCTCATATTTACTACCAAATAAAACCCATACTATTGACTGCCATATGGTCTCGTTTACACCTTAATTCGGGCAGGGGTATTTCTAAGAACCTTAATAATCGGATCTTGATGCCATCACATCCACTGACCGCGCACAGCTGGCTGCTGGAGTCTCCAGCGGTTCCCACTCGTGCCTTGGCTGTGTTCGGTATTGCTTTGTTTGAGCTTAAAACCTCCTCCTGAGCTTAAAACCTCCTCCTGAGCTTAAAACCTCTTCCTGAGCTTAAATGCTACTCCTCTTGCTGTGGGACAAACAACTCACTCCTCTTCCTCCCCTGCTCCTGAGCTCCTCTTCTTCTCTGCTGCCACCTCGTTCTCACCCCAAGTTGTTCCTTACCCACATTTCTGCGCAGTTTCTCCAAGTTTTTATTTTATACCTTTAGTGCTTTTGTTTCCCTAGCCCAAGACAACCCTTTGCTGAGGTTCTGGGAAGGGAACAAGGAGCCAAACCAGAGTGGGAAATTCCATGTTTGTCCCCAGTCCCACACGGTGGGCAGAAGACTTGGCTGAGTCGTTTGAGTCATCCCATACGGGCAGGGAGTCCCCAGGAAAGTCCTTTTGGGACTTCTGGGGTGTCACATCACCCACCACTCAACAGCTTCCAAAGGTGTTTGGGCAGCACTTGGAATACTCAGGGCCAGGGCGTGCCTGGAGACCAAAAGGATCTGGTGGGACTCACTTCCACCACGGGACAAGTGCTCGGTGGGGGTTTCTGGCTTTGGAGATCCAGGGGATGCTCCAAGGAGTGCCGAGAGGGCTGTGGGTGCAGCGGGCTCTGCTCCGAGGAGCAGCTTTGGGGGTCAGCAAGGATCAGCTGGTGTCCCCATGGGCTGTGACCCTCCCAGGGACCTGGGGGGCTTTGGGATTTGAGCTGGGAGAGAGCAAGGAAATCCCCATGTCCTGCTGGGCCTGTGGGCCCACCCGGCATGGGGTTCTGTAGGAAAAGGGGGGAAAAGGGATTTGCGAGCACTGCCAGAGCTGTATTTCACCCTGCTGGGGTTTTGGGAGCAGCCAGTGGTTTTTTCTGAGTACTGCAGCTCAGCCCACATGGGGTCAATACGCAGAGAGAAACTGCAGAGACTTGCACCACCCCAAATGCCCTTTCCTGGGGCATTTCAGGGGGCATTTCTGGGGCACTGCTCCCCAGGTCAGGGCACAGCATCCCACGGCCATGGACACAGATCTCCCGGTCTGTGTGTTTGGAGGACACGATGCCCCCTCACCTGGGACGAGGGAGAGCTGTGGAGGCAAAGCTCTGCCGGCCCTCTTGCACTGCCTGACTTTCCCCATCCCTTCTGGACCTGCTCATCTCTCGGGTGGAGCAGAGCAGGGATTTTGTCACCCTCGGGCTGCCGCTGATCCCTCACCAGAGCCTGGAGTCTCTGGCGGGTCCGAGTGGAGATTCCCTTCACAGCCTGGGGCACTGTGGTCCCCCAGGGCAAGGCACAAGCCCTCCGCAGCAGCACCCATCTCTCAGAGCATCCTTCGAGCTCCAAGCCCTGCCCAAACCCCAGGGAAGATCCCAGGCACCCAGCATTTCCCAGCTACACGTACCCCAAGGTACAGCCCATGTTTCTTTTGGGGAATGACAGCTGAAGAGTCAATCAGCCCTTCTGGGAATTTTCAGGCTACGGGGCACGTGCAGCGTTTTCTCTTGGGAGGTGTTTACAGCTCGAGGGGGTGCTGTGACCGGGAATGTCCTGGAGATGTAAAATATGAGAAGTGAAGGGCGGTGTGGGTCTGGCTCTGGGTACCTCTGCTGCCTCCCACGCCACCTCAGCATCCCCGAACTCCGTGCCAGGGAAAGGGGGACGCGCCACGCAGTGAAGCAAACCCAGGAGCGCTCCTTAGAAGCAGCTCCAGGAAACATTCCGGGACAAAGTCACTGCTGTTTCTCTGTGCTTTTGGCACCCGGAGCAGAAGTGCTGCCCTGCTCTGAAGCACGGATCCATGGAGCACCCCGGCTGCGCGTGTCCCTGCAGCAGCCCTGCGCGGTGCTAGGTGGTGGTGTTGCATCGCCGGCAGCTCGGGAAGGCTCGCAGGAAGCGCTGGTTAATGTGCTTGGCATCAAGAGGGCTCGGACGGTGAATGTCCCCCTGAAATCCCCGTGCCAGGGGCTGCCGTGCCCTCACACACCCCCCTCCCCTCAGAGAGAAGGAGCCCTGGGTAATCCAGCACAGAGAAGGCTGCCGGAGAGGCAGATTTGCTGCAGAGATCCTGAAAAGCAACCTCAGAGGTGGGAGCAGGGAAGTCTATTCCCTGCGTGGCCCTGCGGTTCTGCCCCCACCAGCCCATCTGCCTCTCAAAGGGGCATTTTTCCAGATGGGTGGGTTTTTGCTGCTGTTTGGGTTGCTCCCCCCCATTAAAAAAAACACTTTGGAGCAGTTATTGTGTCCCTGGAGCAGCTCAGGGCTGGTGGCACTGGAAGGACAGACTTACCCCGCTGACCCCCAGGCTCTCCAGCTTTTCCCCCAGCACACCCTCCAGGATGGGGTGGAACTGCTCCGGGAGGTTTGGGTTTCTCTGCAGGGCTTTCAGCAGCTTCCCTGTCGGGGTGGCCTCCCCCCTGTCCGAGCTGGGTGCTGGTACCAGTGCAGCCAGGACTGGGGAGGGGCTGGGGGGACCCTTCTCCCCCTTGATGGGTGTCAGCAGTGCCAGAGCCAGGAACTCCTTGCTCTCACAGCCTACATCCCTCTACGAAAGAGCAGCTTCCTCCCCTAATTCGATTAATTCCTGCCCACAGCTTTCCCAAAATCCCAGCAGCCGCCTGGAGCAGCTTTCCCAGGGAAGTGCTGGTCACGGNAGAACCCCCCATCCCCACCCACACAACCCCCCGAGCCGGCTCCATCCTGGTGCTCTCGGGACAGGGATGGCCCCAGCTCCGGCACCACCCGATGGATCTTCACCAGCACCACTTTGGCCACCTCCGGGGTCCCTGCAGGGAGAAAAGGGTAAAAAGCAGCCGTGGCCCCAGCGTGGAAGCAAGCCCTGATCAACACCTGCTTTTCCCATATGGAAAGCATGGACATAACTGTCCCTTTGGGGGTGGCACCAGTCCTTGGAGAACGGCCTCTGACCTCCAGGCCACTGGTTGGAGCATGTCAAAGGGGTCGCGATGCCCCCCCTTGGGTATTTGCCAACAGCCAGCCCTGGTTTAGGACTGGTTTTACTTTCTGCCCGCATCAGGGAGCAGAAATCCCCAATTTCCTTCGCCTGGGCTGCAATGAAGGATCCACAGCACGCCAAGGTCCTTGTTCATATGCAAATAACCATTAGCATCGTTTGAAGGAGGCAAGGTCACCCCTTTGCTGGGAAACTGGATGGAAATCTCATGGAAATCTCATTCCTTTGGGATCCGGCTGCGATGCCAAGGGACAAGTTTGGTTTGTGAGCCGTGCTGACAGTGGAAGGACTGGAAGTGTCCCGTCCATGGATGGTGTGAGGGGAAGCACTGCCAGCTCCCTGAGGGGACTGCATGGCTGTTAGAGAGGGAGACAGAGAAGAGATTGTGCTCTGAAGGGCTGGAAGCTATGAGAAATGTATCTACATCCAAATTGATTCACTTCAAAATGCCATCATTACCTCCAGCTTTGCTGAGAGCAGCGGGATCTGTAAAGAAACAGACTGGGCATCAAAAACCATTTTTTTGGGTAATTTTTGGCAATTTTTCCTCTCTCTGCAGAATGTGCTTATGAAATGCATTCAAAACCAGAGCAGAAAAGAGCAAATTGAGCACGGAGATTCCCCAAGAGCTGCGTCCCTTCCGCTGACCACACCTGGGAGGGACGGGCTCAGGGCCTTTCCTTCCCACAATCACCAGGCCATCTATCAGATGCCATCCTGTCACACCCCACGTGTCAGTCGGACCTGATGACAAGGGAAAGATGCTCTCCACTGGAATTTACTGTTGCTCTGATGGATGACGCCCCGGTGGGTGACTTGATGATATTCATGTGATACTTTGTGTTTAATGAGTGCCGAATAGAGTAAAACATCACAGAATGGGCTTGAAATGGGGCTTGAAATTAGGTTTAGTCTAAGCTCAGCAAATATTTTAAGGCTGCTTAGAGTTAAACATCTGCTTAAATGCTCTTAATGAGCCAAGGACTCTTTTTTTTTCATTATTATTATTTCACTTGTCTTCTTTTCCTGGGTGCTCGTGGCCTTGGGCTGCTGCCCAGGATGGGAGCTGAGGGCATCCATCTCCCTATGGACATGGTCCATAACTGCCTGATGGTCCTGGAATGGGGTGGCAGGGAATGTCTTGTTCTCTTTCTTCACCTGAGGGAGGCAAAAAAAGGAATGAGAAGATGGGAACATGGTAAAAATGTGTTTGCAGCCACCTCTTGCCCTCACCAGCCAGGGAAGCTCTCTGGATTTTTATTCATCATCGGGATGTCCTCCACAGGGCAGAAGATGTGCCACCAGATAAAAGTCTAGAGGTGACAATCTTGGGTCTTCTCACTGGCCATGATAGGACACAACTTCGGTCATTTTTGATGTTATTTACCTTGGTAATTTAATCCTGGAATCCCAGACTGGTCTGGGTTGGAGGGGACCTTAAAGCCCATCCCGTTCCACGCCCTGCCATGGGCAGAGACACCTCCCACTATCCCAGGGTGCTCCAAGCCCTGTCCAGCATTGTGGGTTTCTTGTGGCCGTGGGCACAGTCTCACCCATGCTCAGAGAGTAGATTTAGATGGGATGTTGGGAAGAAATTCCTCCCTGTGAGGGAGGGGAGGCCCTGGCACAGGGTGCCCAGAGAAGCTGTGGCTGCCCCTGGATCCCTGGAAGTGTCCAAGGCCAGGCTGGACAGGGCTTGGAGCAGCCTGGGATGGTGGAAGGTGTCCTGAGCTGAGTGCAGACATCCACAAAGCAGATGCTCCCAGAGCTGCCTGGACGTGCGTCCATCTCTATCCACAGGCACGTCCTGGAGGGCACAGGAGGGGTGAGGACACGGGCACTGCCCTGCTCACCTGTGCCACCCTCTGCTCCTTCTGGCCTTGGCTCAGCACCTGCCACCCTGACTCCTCGCTGTCACTGTCCCCCAGCGTCCCCAGGCTGGACTCCACCACCTCTCTGCCTGCAGCTCCTGCACTTTCTGGTCTGGGAGGAGGAAGGAGCCGTGTGTCCCATGGGAACCCGGCCTTGGGCAGCCATCTCTTCCCACCCCAAAACACTCGTGTGCCCCACGAGCACGGGGAGGAGGCTGCTCTGGGCTGCCAGCCTGTGGCTGACCCTGGGCAGGTGGAGCAGCCGGCTGGGACACCCCATCCTGCCTTGGGGAGCCCGTGGGGTGCTGCTCCCCCTCCACGGCACTGCTCCTGCTGGCCCCGGCCCGGAATGCTGCGAGGAAGAGCTGCCCCAGGCCCTCCACCTCTTCACACAGCTTCATCCTCTCCTCTTGCCACCTTTCCAAACCCCTCCTGCTCTCCTCCCCTGGCTGGCGAGCTCTCTGTTTCCTAAAGGCAGTGGAAAATTGGGACAGGAGAGGTTTCAGCTGCCAAGTGAAAGCACCAAGGGCTGGGGCTTCAGCCCTGGTGCCACTGGGATGAGCATCAAGGGCATTCCTTACACCCATCCTGAGTTCCATTGCTCCTCCCCAAATCTTTTCCAAGCAGGCAGCAGTGCCCTCAACCTGGACCTGCCCTCTTCTCTTCTCTTCTCTTCTCTTCTCTTCTCTTCTCTTCTCTTCTCTTCTCTTCTCTTCTCTTCTCTTCTCTTCTCTTCTCTTCTCTTCTCTTCTCTTCTCNCTCTTCTCTCTTTTTTTTTTCTCTTTTCTCTTCTCTTTCCACTTCCAGCTGTCTCCCACAGCTTTGGCCCCAGCTCCTCCACCTCCTCCTCCTTTTGCTCCACCTGCTTCTCCTTCTGCCTCTCTGAAAGCTCAGGGAAGCAGAGGCGCCATGAGCAGTGGTGCCGTCTGCCAGCTCCTCCTGGGATTTAGGGATTACCGGGATTTTGCTTTGGGTGGGATGGGAAATCCTCACTAAAGCACCAAGCAAAGCCACTGTAGGGTTTCAGGGTGGAGCAGCAGGTAGCTGAGCTGCAGGAAAAGCCAGGACAAATGTGGCCATGTGGCCTCTGATTATTTTATTGCTTTATTTATTGAAAATTTGAAGAGATTGGCGGCTCCCAGAGCAGTGTGGCTTTGCCCTCTCCAGCATGCCAAGTGCCGTGATTGGATCCAAGTGCAGCATGGAAAATGCCTGTGGAGCAAAGCTCAACCTGTTGCACTTTCTGGGTTTGAAAGCTGCCAGCAAAGAGCAAAAGCAGGTTTTTTATCTGCCAAGTTCCAGTGCTGGTCACAGGGGGAGCTGTGATGAGGCTCCAGAGCTCCCACACCTGCAGCTTTCAGAGTCACAATTCCTTGCCGAAAAAAGGGACACAGGGAAGGTGCACCCTTTCCCACTCTAACAAAACCTTGTCCCAAACTCCCCAGCCTACCTCCATCCCCACAGTCCCATGGAATCCTTGCGTGGAGGAGATCCTTGGGGAAACTGAGGAGCTGTAAATGCACCTGAGGTCTCATATCTGGCTGCATGTTCTGCCTGTGAGGCAATGTCCTTCCCTTGAGGGAAAGGCAGTAGGCAGAGAGAATTCAGACAGAAATGTGGAAGAAAGAAGAGATAAGAAGTTGCCTCCTGTGGTCCATCTGGTTTCCAGCATCTCCATCCCAACCTGCTTGGGAAAGTGAGAGCAGGAATTGTCTCAGAGCTCACCTGGCTCAGGGTGAGCCTCTGTGTGCTGGCACTGCACATGGGCTGGCAGGAAGGAGTTGGTCACGAAGGGTTTGAGGCAGAGGTGGCACTGGAGAGGAGGGAAAAGTCAGCGGAAAGACTGGGATCTGCAGGGAGGGACATTCCTCGTGCCCCCACTGGCAGGGCTTTGGTGCTTTAAAGCAAGAGGGAAGACCTCCAAAGACATGGATGTGTTGGGAGGATGGAGATGGAGGGGCTCAGGAGCTGCTTGTCTGAAAGCAGTGGGGCAGGCAGAGGCCAGGATGGGGCAGGGATAGTGCTCAGGGAAAAATGCCGCTTTTCCAGTGGAGCAGGGAAATGAGGGGAGCAGAGCATCGGTGAGGACCCGGTTATAAGGCGGTCCCATGCTTCAGGGATGGCTGGGCTGAATGAACATAAATGATCCGGTCTGGGTGGATTTACTCCCCAGGACGGAAGGAGGGAGATGGTTTGGTGACTGGGCAGAAGCAGGCAAAAAGAGGCACATGCAGGAGGCTTCCTGATGGAAAGGTGGGGAAAGAAAATCATCACCAAATCCAGGAGCATCCAGAAGCTTTTCACTGATCTGGAGGATGCTTAAATTCTCCGGCATGAGATATCCACCAGGACACAGGATCCCATGAGATCCCTTCACAGACCCCTTGTCTCACACAGCTCCGACCACCTGCAGCTGGCACCTCCCAAAATACGGATTTTCCCAGGGGCTGGCAGGGAATTTGCCATTTCCATGAAGGTGAGAAACCAGCAGCAGGGCTGGCTGGCTCCTTTTGTGGGGCCAGAGTGTAGGATACACAGGCAGGATGCGGCAACAAGCGCCGTGCCCGGGGTGTTTTACACCCTCCCTCCATGCACCTTGCAGCAGCTCTTGGGGCCAGCTGCAGGAAGAGCTGCTGTGGGAAAATCAGCTTCTTCCACCTCCTGCTCTCCTCCTTTTCCCTCTGGAGTTGTGCTGCTCCATCCCAGCTGCTGGGAGCAGCCAGCTCAGTGTGGGCATCCCACAGGCACTGGGTGTGGGTGGCCAGGCTGGTGCCCGGCGCTCCTGGCAGTGCAGCAGGTACTGGAGACCCAGGCTCTGCTCAGGAGCTGCTCCAGCAGCTTCCCCACCTCCTCCAGACCCTTCCCAAGTGCAGCCAGCACCTCCTGCTCTTTCCCAGCTTCTCCTGGGACTCACAGCAGGTGAGTGCAGGAGACATCCCCAATGCGAGAACTTTGGTGAGGCTGGCTGTGCTTGCTGCCCTGCTTTGCTCCAAGTCCTGGCAGGATTTCTTCTCTCCTGGCAGGATTACTGCCCTCCTGTCAGGCAGGAGAGAGAAATGGGACGGGGTTGGACTCATCTGCAGAGGAGCCACCAGATAACACCGCAGAGCCTTGGAAATGCCCCTTCCTTGAACTCACTTGTGGAGGCAGCTTGAGTGGTGAAGTCCTCCAGCCCCATCCCTCCCCTCACGGACACCCCCAGAGAGTCGAGTCACAGGGCAGAAAAGGCAAATCCTTACTTGTTGCAAGAGACAGAGAGAAACTGGAGAGATGAGGATGGGAGCAGAGCGAGGAGTGTGGGTGGTCAGAGGGAGTGGGGAGCAATCGGGGCTGTCCGGTGCCGTGTGGGAAACAGGGAGGACTTCCTGCGCTGTACCACTCCTCCCCTGCATCCCCTCAGAGCTGGGAGGTCAAAATCAAGGAGGAAAATCCGTGGACAAGAAAATCTTGCTCTAACAGAGAGTGGAGCGAAGCTAAACCAGAGTGGACGGTGCCAGAACGTGAAACTCATGGCTGGGGCTGAGCCGTGAGAGAGTCGCCCTAGGGAAGGGAGAGGAAAATATTCCCTCGTGTCACGTTCCTGCTCCAAGAGTCCCCAGCACTCGGCTTGCCACCACCCAGCCTCACACCGGAGTGACTTTGGGGGAACACAGGGCAGGAAGGAGCCCTTTGTCCGAACACGGGAGCACATAAACCCTGTGTGCAGAGGGCTCCCTTCTCCTGCTGAACCCCAAACTCCGAGCTGCAGCCGGCTCAGCAGCTGCTGTGTTTGCAGGAGATAGCATTGTGAACATGGCAAACATTGGGTGACGGAGACTGATCCCCACCTTTCTGCTCCTGAGTTAAAACCAGCTGTTCGGAGAGACTCGGGAGAGATCTGCAAGCTGGGCTTCTCTTTGGGGAACTGGGTGGATTGGCATTATCCTGGGAAAGGGAGAATCTGGAAGGGGATTGCTCACTGGGAGCCCTGTGGGGATTGACCGGGACTTTTGCACAGCTGGACATGGGTGACCACCTCATGTCCATTGAAATCCATTTACTTAAAAGAGATTTGGGAACCTGGAGGGCCATCCCTGTCTTTCCTTGGTGTCTCAGCATCCCCTTTCTAGGCACGCTTTCTACAGCCAGGACCGACCTGGGAGGATGAGGCAGCACAGCCGCTTCCTGGCAAAAGCCAACGTAAAAGTGCGGGAGAACAAACCTTTGGAAAATGTGACTCATTTTTCAGGGAGAAGCGAGCTCAGAGGAGTGGTGGTTTATGAACTCTTTTATTTTCACTCGCACTAAAGTCCCTCTCAAAAACGTAGGGTGTAAAGTCCATGTGAGGAAAACACCAGGAAAAGATGCTGGTTTGGGTTTCTCCTCTTTCGCCCTGGAGGCTCCAGTCCAAAGCCTGTTGTGCTTCTAGCTTTTCTGATGTGGGACGTTGCCGGCAGTGCCAAGAGAAGCAGAGACAATATTCCTCCTGGGAGGCCGTGCCTCTCTTTAGGAACTTTTCCCTTGGAGAAGCTCATGAAAAGGTCCAAAGTCTGTCAGATTTGGGAAGGTTTGGTTCATGAGCACCTGTCAGGAAACAGAACCGAGGCAAAGGTGTCCTTGGAGGCTACGTCCGATGGATACCCACCACCATTCTCAGCCTCGCAAGGGAACAGGAATGGTGGTTATGGAAAGTTCTGTCTTTCTCCTACAAAGCCGGATACGGACAGAGTGGGGATTGTGTTCGGCTGGAAGGATCACCCCTCTCCTCCTTGCTCCGTGTCACTCAACGTCCTCAGGGCCTGGGAGATCCCTGTGCTTGGCATTCTGGATCAGGTCCTCGTAGGTGGTGGGGCAATAGGTTTTGTAGAGTTTCTCAGCCAGGGTGTTGCTGCCGGCCACCACCACCTTGCGGTTGCGGTTCATGAAGTTCCACAGGTGCAGCGCGTAGGAGTGGTTGAAATTGGGGCTTTTATCCCACACCTGGTAGTACCGGCCCCAGGCTGGGTACGGGATGGGGTAGAAACGCTGGGGGTTGAGGAAGGAGATGTTCTGGCAGCTGTGGTCCTCGGTGCCTTGGAAATCTGTGAGGTTGCAGAGTGTTTTGAGCATCCTTGTCATCAAAAAGGGGCCCTGGTTGCCCCAGATGTTCCCATTGTACTTGAGAACGAAGTTCTCCATGCAGTCCCAGATGAACTTGTGGCGGGCAGGGAAGCCGAAGATCCCGTTGCTGGAGAAGCGCGACTTCTGCGCCGCCAGGAAGCTCTCCTGGGGGATGGGCCGGATGGAGATGACATCCGTGTCCATGTAGATGCCCCCGTACTTCCAGATGAGCGCCAGTCTGCTGGCGTCCGAGCTGACGTGCACCCAGTTCTTCTCCTGCTCTGGGACCACCTGCGGAGTGGGAAAGGTGAGATGTGATGCCGCGGGCAGGGAACGGATCCAGTCCGTCCACGGGGCTGCAAATGGCACCATAAACCTGCACCTGCACGGCTGCAAATGTCACCGGCAGCCTTTGCTGCCTCCAGCCATTGGATTTTACTGGGAGAAGACAAGGAGCTGGAGCAGAGCAATGCTTTGTTCTCATCAGGAATGCAGGAACATTTCCCAGGCGGTTTGATGGCACCTACAGTGTTAACCCAATGCCACCATGAGTCATTCCCTGCTATTTCAGTGGGACACAACCCACTTAACACACTCCCGGATCCCTCCCAGCTCTTTGAACCAGGCTGGAGGCTTTTCATTGGCATTTGTTGGCATTTGGAGTAATTTTTTCTTGGGAGAAGAAAGAGTTAGGAGGAAATCTGCCTGCCCTGCCCAAGCAATTTGACCAAAGCTACTTGTGGGTAGTTTGCCAGGAACTTTTTCCAGGGTGGAGCTCACCAGATCCCACCTTGGCTTTGCATGTTGCTGTTATAGAAGCTGAAATCTCTCCCCTCTCTTATCTCTTGCGGGCTCTGTCAGAGTGAGGCAGCTCTATCAAGTGCTCAGGCAGCACATTTTGTTCAACCAGCTTCTGTTGGGGAAGATTATTAAGGCTGTTTTCTCAAAACACGTCTGCAATCTATTTTTACCGGTGTTTCCTTTGCCAAAAATCCGATTCTCCAGATAAGGGGGAAAACGCCGATCATGTATTCCATAAACAGAGAGATGAATACACGGCAAAACGCGGCCAAAACTAATCTATTCCCAACCAAAACAATAGAAGTCACTAATTTCACACAGTCCTGCGTTCCTAGTTCATTTTAAAGCCTTTTCCCACCCCTATTCATAACTCTTTTCCTGTTTTCCACTTGTTTTAACACTCACCTCGTTGTACCACTGGAGCAGAGGGGTCTCCTGGAAGACGGTTTCCATCTGGAGAGGGAAAATGAAGACATTCTTCATGGAAGACAGGAGGGAGAAGGCTGCGTAGCTGGTGTTCAGGTCCAAGGCCGTCTCGTTGGTGAGTCCCCTCATGAAGAGGATGATGGGCCTGTCCCGGTAAATCCGGGCAGCAGATTCCACGGAGCACGACACCAGCGGGGGCGGCTCCAGGCGCTCCGTCGTCTCCAGGAAAATGATGCTTTTGCCAAGGTTCAGCACCTGCTCAGGTGTCAGGTAGTGCTGGGCCATGGGCAGGTAGGAGAAGACACAGCTGGACAAGAGGGAGATCTCGTACAAAATGCCCGAGACAAAGCAGAAACAGAGGCATATCTGGATTTTCCTCAACATTCTTGCTTTCCTGGAGCGTTTGGGGGCATGCCTCCGACATGGATGCTAAGGAGAGACAAGGAACAGCAAAAGGAGGAGCCAGTTATTACCCAGCAGGACGGGGAAATGGAAGGACGTGGCTTTGGACAGTGAAAGGTGAAGGCAGTTTGGTGACAAGCCTGGTGACAATCCCTCTAAAGGTACAGAGGGCTCTTCCCCCTGGGATGAAGATCTGGAGTCCCACCTCCTCGGCCCCAGCCAGGCAGGGGGAACCAGGAGAGGTCTTGGAGAAGGGATGGGCAGCCGTGTCCCATGGTGCAGGCATGGGCTTGGCAGACAGGGAGGGACCCAGGGAGAGCAGGTGAGAAGGGTCACCGTGCCAAGGCAAGGAGCCCCAAGTCCCTCCCTGGGGCAGGCTGGTGTGGGAAACTGCTCCCAAGCAGTGCAGTGCCATTCCAACACGTGCTTGTCCCAGGGAATCTGTGGAGCCAAATGTGCCCGTGGAATGAGGTATCCAAGGGGGCCGTGAGTGTCACGGGAGAAAGGGTGTGATTACAGCTCGGGGTGTGTCACCCGGAGCTAAAACATCAGCACACCAAAGGCTTTTTCCCAATCCATCCCTTCTGCTCACACTTCAGCCCTGAGGGGTGTGAGGGATTTGTGTCCTGCAGGGGTGGAGTCTTGTGATGGACCAGAGAGAAGCAGACGAGGATAGGAAGAGGATGGTTTCATACAAGGAAGGAATTAGGACCTACCCGGATTATAGTCCTGACAAATCTACATTTCCAGCTCCTTTTCTTGCCCTGGCGGTGACGGTCGGACTCCTGCAAAGCCCAGCTCCCCGGTGAGGACACCCAAACCGTCTGGAGCATGCAAAGGGATTTCTGGAGGTCGGACAATGGTGTACGGGGGAAAACCAGCTCTGCTGCCGGCTCAGCCTCAGTCCCAGAAAAGGTGTGGGATCCACCTAAAAGGACAAAGAAGGGACGCGTTTGGTGGGACCCATCTTGTGCCTGGCACAGCTCCCCACTCCTGATCCCAGCAGGACACGAGGCCATAGAGCCACGGGGAGTTCCTGCTGGTGAGAGGCAGGATGGAATGGGATCTGCACTGCACTGGCTGGTGACACAAGGAAACTCCCTCCTGAAATGCCACCTGGTTGCACCTGAGTGGCTCTGCAGGGACCAGGAACCAGGGTCCAGCAGACGGGACACACCTGGAACGACAGCCCAGGGTCCAAGAGGCCCTGAAAGTGTCCAGAGCTTGACTGATTGAAGAGAATGGCAGGAAACACAGCTGTGTGTGCTGGGATAATTAATGAGCCTCATTCCGTGTCACCCTTCCAGAATACAGATAAGTCCAGAGCGGAGCAAACCCCATGGAAATTCCCTGCCAGCGCTGGGCTTGTGCTTGGAGCTGTGGCAGCTCCCAACCCATTTCTCAGAGCTGGATCTCATCAAATTAAATATTAAAGCGGTGACTGTTCCCATCAGTGCTGCTTCCCGTGCTGCATAACAGATTCTGTTGTTTTGCATTCCAGCTGCACGGGGTTTCTCATCACATCCCAGGTTCCCAGGACAGCACGGGAGTTTGGGGAGAAATTCTTCCCTATGAGGGTGGGGAGGCCCTGGCACAGGGTGCCCAGAGAAGCTGTGGCTGCCCCTGGATCCCTGGAAGTGTCCAAGGCCAGGTTGGATGGGGGTTGGAGCATCCTGGCCTAGAGGAAGGTGTCCCTGCCCACGGCAGGGGTGAGACTGGATGGGCTTTAAGTTCCCCTCCAACCCAAACCTTTCTGGGATTCCATGTAATTCCATGTTAATTTTTTCCAATCCCATTCCCAGTTTCTCTCGTTGCCCCAGCACTCTGCACTCTGCTGTGAGTGGCAGCGCCCGGGGCCTCCCTGCAGATATGGAATTTGAACGGAAGACAGGGAACGGAGAGCAAATATCCGCGGTTTGGAAAGGCCATGTTCCCAAGCCTGCAGATAAGGCAGCCTGTGCTGCCCCGTGCTGCTCAGGTGGAACACACGTGGCCAGCCCAGCCCAGCCCAGCTCCGCAGGGCTCGGGAGACATCAGCGCTGACATTAAAATAAACTACAGTGCTCAATCTCCAAATTTCCTCCCACCTTTCCCACCTGCCTCGTTCTCAGACAGGTGCAGTTAATTTACTCTGGTCGTTTGAAAATAAAACAGAAAGAAAAAGTTGCTCCCTGGCAGCTCCGTCACAATCTCAGCTTGGCCAGATTTTCAGGCTCCTGGTTGTTGATTCTTTTCCAGCCCAGAGCGGTTTGGGTGGGAAGGGACCTTAGAGCTCATTTTGTTCCAACCCCCTTCCACTGGAGTTCACACCCCTCGGACTCCAGGGCCAGGAAAGCTCTGGGGGATCCCTCCAATCTGACCCGGGTCATCCCAAGCCTTGCGGGCACCCAGTGGTGCTCCTGTACCCTTAAAGCAGGGTCACCTTCCACTATCCCACCTTGCTCCGAGCCCCATCCAAGCTGGCTGGGAACACTTCCAAGGATCCAGGGGCAGCCACAGCTCCTCTGGGCACCCTGTGCCGGGGCCTCCCCACCCTCACAGGGAGGAATTCCTTCCCAATATCCCATCTAACCTCTGGCAGTTAAAGCCATTTCCCATGTCCTGTCACTCCATGCCCCTGTAAATCATTCCTGCTGCTGCTCCAGTGCCGACCAGGGGCTGGAGTCCCTCTGTTCCTTTTGAAATCTTGATGCCACTCTCCCGAAGCAGAAACCTCTGGCTTTGCTTTGATTAGAATTGGGACCATGAGGACATTCCCATTACTGGATTCATATTTCTCCTTTGATGGCCGACAGATCGATGTCTCAGGCCTTTATGAGCAGCCCAGCAAAGCCGTGCTCGCAATAGTCCTTCAAATTTAAAACAGTCCGGGAGGCATTTTATTTGCAAATTGTGGGCAGAGAATGAGGAGCCACTCCAACACGTCCCTGCTCTGTGCACTGTGAAGAGAAACGCGCATCTTCATCGGCTCATTCCGAGAAATTGTTTTGCTTGGTTGGTTTTCCAAAACCCCTGTGTGGCGAGTTATGAATTCTCATCACATTTGACCTGGAGGCTGCTGTTATCAAAATGTTCCCTTCCCTGCTCGAGTTAAAAGGACTGCGGAGCCGAATGTTAAAAATAAATCCCGGCCATTGAATAGATTACCCTGCTGAGCGGGATGATTCCGGGATGCGGCTGCTGCCTTGATGGCCCATCTTGTAAAGAGATTTCTTTTCTTGGGGCAATTTCCGTGTTTCAAGTGCAGGATGAGAACGGCTGGGAGACTACAAGGGAGATTACTACAGATGCCTGTGATAGCTCCTCGAGGTGGCCGTGAGACACGGGCACTGGGAATACAGTGGGATTTTGCAGTAAATGCCACCAAGGAGGGGCGATGATCCTGCTGGGTGCTGGCCCTGCACCCCCTGCACATCGTACCCCTGGTGTCCCTGCGGATGTCCCAGGGATGTCCCCAGGACAGCCCACGGGGCACCGCCAGCCCTGCAGGGACTCGGGCTCAGCTTGAACAAGGACTAAAGCTCCTCATTTGCTAAAAAGGATTTTAAAAATAAACAAACAAACAAACAAATAAATAACCCCAGCACCTGCAGCTCGCGGTTTGCCCAGCCCTTGAGCCCAGACCTCATTTCAGTTTTAGGCTCCCCAAAGCCAGAGCTGCATCACAGACCGCGGTTCATGCACCACAAGCAAATGTTGCACATCTCACCGTCCTCTGGCAAACCCCACTCGCCACTGAATCAGCATTCCCACAGCTCCTGGAATCCCTCGGGATCCAAAGCAGAGACCTTCATCCTCTTGCCTATCCCAGCTCTGCAGCTTTTCTCTGAGAGCCGGTGGGACTAGCCTTTGGGATGCACCCACCCTGTCCCTGGGAATAACCCAGGGCAGTCCCTGATTTCCACACGAACAGCACCTCCTGAACACGCACCGGTTTATTTTTGTGTCTTTATGGGATCTGCTCGAGGGAATCACACCTGCAATCAAGCTAACGCACGTGCACACGCTGCAACCCCAACCTCCTCACGTCTAACACCAGGCACGTCTGGAAAGCGCTTTCCGATGGAAAACCTGTGCCAGGAATACATGGGATTCACAGCAGATTCATTCATGCAGCCGCTCTGACGCGAGCGAAGGGGCTTCTCGCTGTGCTGTGCCACACCTGCCTTCCCATTCTCCACCTCGACAGGTTTAGGGGTAGAGCAGAACTCACCCGAGGGCTGCCAGTGGCGGGCGAGGCGTGCAGGCTGTTGGGAAGCCCCACTGGGAGGGATGCACAGGCAACGGAGAGCCCGAGGAGCTGCGCTGCCTCTCCGCTGTGTCCTGCCCTGGCAGGGCTCGGAGCAGCCTCATGGCTCGCTCTGCACCGGCTCTGCTGTTTGCATTGCCGGGGTGCCGAGATAAGGCTCAGCTGGGGCCGTGCTCTCCCAGCAGTGGGCAGTGCGAGGTCCTCCGCTGGCCGAAGGTGAGTCCCCTGCTCTGCCAGCGTCACAAAGGATGGGTGGGACGGGGAAAAGGCGCCTTTTGGGGGTGGTTTGCAGCACACTCAGCCTTGTCTCTTTGTATCCAGATCCGCGCTTAGGGAGGCTGTTACAGGGCAGAGAAGAACTTTGCTGGGTGGGATCGGTGCTCTGGATACTTCCAAGGGAGGCAACAACAGGGCTGTCTACACAAAACGCGTCCCAAATAACACTGCACATCCTGAGCCACTGCCTGATGGGCTCCCGGGCCTGCCCAGGCAGGTGGGGAGGTTCTCCGATCCCTCAGAGCCTCTGCTTGTCCCCAGCAGGATGCCTTGAGGGGGACAGGAACGGGATTGGGTGACCCACCTCACGCTGGAAAGATTCCCCCAGAGCTTTCCTGGCTCTTGGGTCTAAGGGGTGTGAACTGCAGTGGCCATCCTGTGCCGGGACAGCAGAATTTGGAAGGAGAGGTGGAGCTGTGGCATCCCAGAAAACTCCTCAGTGCATCCCCCCCGATCCAGAGCTGCTCAGCCCATGTGAGGACACCACAGCATCCAGCTGGGACGTGACCCCTGGCTCCAGCCACCCACACCAATCAGGTTCTCCTCCTCCTCTTTTTCCTTTCTCTTCCCTTTTTTGGCCAAGCCGTTTATCCAGAGATGCCAGGGGAGCTGGAAGCTTTGTCCAGCCAGGGAGTGCTGTTGCACACACGCAAACATAGCAAAAACACCCATTTGCCACCCAACCCCCACCTCTCTCCGACACCAGTGCTTGGAAACCACCAAAAAACCGCTCAGCGCTTCCTGCCCACAGCCTGTGATGGCACCGAAAACCCAGCCAGCTCTTCAAAACCAGCCACGAGCATTCCAGGGTGCTCCCTTTTGCTCTGGGCCAGCCCGGGGGCACCTCCTGATGCTTTAGGTTTTAACTTTTGTATTTTTCAAGTTTTGTACAGCTTAGTGTGTAACTTTGAAGTTTCCTGTAGCCTGCTACCTTCTCTCCTGCCAGTTAGACACAACAAAGCCTCTCCAAGCCTGCTCTCCAAGGACACCCAGACTGTCCTAGGCCTAAAAATGTGTAAACCAACATCTTTAGAAGGGGGGTAAGCTTGGGGAAATTACAATTAATTACTTACTTAATTAATTACATCATTAACTGAAGCTTTAATTGGAGAATTAACCCTGATATGCAAACGGACCAAACTTATAAAAGTGTGAAGAACTCGGGACTCGGGGTCCATCTTGGGTATAGGCTTTGGCCTGCCCAGGGTGTGCCTTTGAAGGCCCTTCAAATAAACACCTACCTTTGTTCCCTCATTCCTGTCTAGTCTCTGTTTTTTAGGTGGCCGCCTCAGGCATCACCCCTCGGCAGGGCGCAGAGATCCTTCCCCCAGGTACGTGATTCCTGCTGGGAGGGCTGGCGGAGGATGTGAGAGCTGCTAAGGCTGCTGCAGGCAGAGCAAACAGCGCCCAGGGTAAGGCAGCCCAGCGCTTAATCAGCTGATAAGAGCCCGGGTAAAAATGCCGGGAGGGCTCCAGTTGTGAACAACATCCCCGGGGCAGTGACGTGGGTGAGGAGCCCGGCACACCCCTCGCTGAGGAACCCTCCCCTTCGGCAAACACCGCTTGGGTCCATCGTTTGCAGGTGACCTGCAGGGAACTGGGCTGGACAGCGCGCAGGTCCGAGGCTGGCAGCTCCTCTGGGGGTGAACACATCCATCCGCCCGTCCAGCACGTCCATGGCATCCTGGCCCGTTGGAAATGGATGATCTCCAGGGTGCCTTCCAACCCAAACCATTCCATGATTCCATGGTGGTCCATCCTTCCCTCCCTTCCCAGGGCGCTGGGAAGTGTCTGCTGAGCCTGGAGGATGCAGCAACACCAGGACAGACAGAGCAGCTGATATTAAAAGTTCCAGCTCAGTTTTTATCTTATCCATAACATGGAAACTTCCCCCTCCTGCCCCAGTTCTCCCCGTTGCTCTAATGCCCTACTGAGACTCCTGGCGCAGATTTAGGAGGAGATTTTCCCATGGACCTCACTCCAGCAGAAAGTTATAGCCTGGAGCAGCCTCATCCTGCCCCTTAATTCCAGAGGAACTGAGGCCAAGCTCTTTGTACCCCGCTGGATGCTGCGAGCTGAGCATCCCACCAGGACTCTGCCCATTCCTGCTCCAGGTGCCCCTGCCCTGGCCTCACCGGTGCCCTGCCAGCCCAGCAGGGGAGTTTGGGTCCCCAAAAGTCTGCTGAGGGGACAATAAGCAGGGTGACACATGCCACAGCTGGTCCGCAGCTGGAGCTTGGGCTGAGACCCCTGGGCGCTTCACACTCACACACACTGGCACGATACACGGGGAGCAGCCAAAATGCTGCTGCTGCTCTGCATTGCCCTCTACGGGAGCCTGTTTTCCATAGAAAAATGGGAGTCTGGAGGCAGAGCCTGTGCCTGGACCTCCTGCATCTCTGAGGGCTGGGTGGCATGGCTGGGGGAGGCCGAAATCACCCCTCAGTGTCACAGAAGCAGGCCCCAGCTCCCAGGGATGTGACTGGGGCAAAGTCAGGCTTTCCCTTCCCTTCCCTTCCCTTCCCTTCCCTTCCCTTCCCTTCC
>VZTD01005785.1:328572-354601 GCA_013397725.1 Rhagologus leucostigma | reverse complement strand
CTTCCCTTCCCTTCCCTTCCCTTCCCCACAGTATCAGGACTGAGTCCCTCATTATAGCTCAGACAGTACCACTAATTAATAATATATATATTATAATAACATTACATAATAACGTTATATTTCTGGACACACTCTCGGCATCACCCAAACCAGCCTGGCTCTGCTTTCCCTATAAACTCTTAAATAGTGAGACACTGTGACCAGACTCCCTTTTCCTCCGCTGTTCTGAGCATCTCCCTCAATCTCTCCTTGCACACTCTCTGTGAGCGTCCTGATGGCCCTCCAGGAGCACCTCTCCTATGGGGAAAGGCTGGGAAAATTGGGATTGTTCAGCCTGGCGAAAAGAAGGGTCTCAGGTGACCTAACTGTGGCCTTCCAGTGCCTGAAGGAGCCAACAGGAAACATGGAGAGAGACTGTGGACAAGGGATGGAGTGCCAGGACACAGGGAATGGCTTCCCACTGCCAGAGGGCAGGAATGGATGGGATACTGGGGAGGAATTGTTCCCTATGAGGGGAGTGAGGCCCTGGCACAGGGTGCCCAGAGAAGCTGTGGCTGCCCCTGGATCCCTGGAAGTGTTCCAGTCCAGGTTGGTCGGGGCTTGGAGCACCCTGGGCTAGTGGAAGGTGTGGTTCTGGGTGGGCTTTAAGGTCCCTTCCCACCCAAACCAGTCTGGGATTCCATGACCGTCTTGGTTATAGAGGACCACCCTCCACACACCCTCTCTGCCTTTCCATCCTCCTCACTGCTCTTAACTCCTGGCATTTGTATCTTTTGGTACTTACTGAAAGCCTGTGGCTTTTTTTAGAATTATGTTGATTCGGTAGAAAAGTCTTTTGTTCCTTTTGAGCAACGGGGAAGTTATAAATTAATGTTTTCTTAGTTATTTCCTCAAAAATCAATAGCTGTGCTTGGAAAACAATAAAGCACTTAGAGCTTACATGCAGATGAACACAAAAGGAGAGAAGCTCATCTGAACGGACCCAGAGTTACATCTCCCGAAGGAGAGCTTGGCAGTCGATTCACAGGGAGGCAGGGCCAGGAATGCACGGAGGGAAAAATATCAGGGGAAGGAACGCAAGGAGCTGACCCGTGCCACATTACAGCCAGTTGTAAAGCAATATCTTTGTGCTGGTTTGGCCTGGGGTACAGTTGATTTCC
Source organism: Rhagologus leucostigma (assembly GCA_013397725.1). Taxonomy (NCBI): domain Eukaryota; kingdom Metazoa; phylum Chordata; class Aves; order Passeriformes; genus Rhagologus; species Rhagologus leucostigma. The sequence continues at coordinate 353,441 of VZTD01005785.1, read as the reverse complement.
CTCAGAGGAGCTGGGATGGGGCTGTGTTTGCCATACGGAGCTGGGGGAAGAAGGAGGAAGAGAGGGATTCTTGGAGGGGTGGCATTTCCCTTCCCGAGCCACCTGTCCGTGTGACCGAGCCTGGCTTTCCTGGGAATGGCTGAACACCTGCCCATGGGAAGTGGGGAATGGATTCCTTGGGTTTGTGTGCTCGTGCACAGCTTTTACTTCCCCTGTCGGACTGCCACTATCTCGACCCACGAATTTTCTCACTTTTGCCCTTCCAGTTGTCTCCCCACCTCCAGAGCAGAGGGAACTGGATTAGCCAGGGGTGCTCCCAAATCTGCCTCTGCAGCACCAGGGATTTTTGTGCTGCCAAATCAGAGTGCAAACACATTAGACCGGGGAGCCTCACTGGGCAAAGCCACTTTTTTTCTCCTCGCATTAAAAACAGATCTGTTTCCCCTGAGCAGGGCCAGTGCAAACTGCCACTTTACCTGCTGCAGATTGTATTTGAGCCCCTGAGATTTGCGTTGTGCCAACCCTGAAGTCCCTGCAAGGCAAAAAAAACCCCAGCAACCTGAGCTCATCAGAAATTTGTAGGGTTTATTCTTGTGAGCAGGGTGGGCCAGAGCAAAGCCTGGTTTTACAGGGCCACACAGAGATCCCAGCCCCTAGAAAAGAGAAACACCAGGGAGTGGAAAGCTCCAGATTATTGGTTGCTTTGCTTATAAGAAAAAGTTTATTTATAACACAGCAAACATTCATAAATAATCGTAAATACCAGATATTGAGAAGAAATTCCTCCCTGTGAGGGTGGGGAGGCCCTGGCACAGGGTGCCCAGAGAAGCTGTGGCTGTCCCATCCCTGGAAGTGCCCAAGGCCAGGCTGGACAGGGCTTGGAGCACCCTGGGGGGGTGGAAGGTGTCCCTGCCTGTGGCAGGGGATGGAATGGGATGGGCTTTAAGGTCTCTTCCCACCCAAATCATCCTGGGATTTGCTGTGACACTGTCAGCACGGTGCCCTGAGCAGGGTGAGGTGCCCCAGGCCGATCTGCCCTCCCTGTGCTTCAAACACCCAGTGGGGCCAGGAATCAGATGCTGAGAGGTGATGGACGCACATCTGTAGCAATGGCATTAGAAATCTCCAGAAAAAGTCCATCAGGAAATCCTGTTCAATTCCATCACCAGTCAGCAAACAAGAGCTTTCTATATTCATGAATTCATCAGAGTCATATTTCAAAAATAATAAATGCTGTTATTATTGTTATTATTGGAACGGATTTCTCCATTATGTACTGAGTGATTGTGAGCACTCGCTGCCTCCAGCACAGGAACCACCTCAGGAATAATCCAAGCAAATGATATTTGTGTCGTGGCTGCCACAGGGTCGTGTTCGGGGCTTTTTCAGTGAGGAAGGTATTAACCAGAACAACAGCGACAATCATAACAGAAAGAAAGTCATTACAGGGTGGTGTAAAACACCACCGAGGTGGTTTTTTTTCCCAGGCAAATTTAGTTTGGGGCACACGACTCGTGCTGTTGTGAGGTTTGTCCTGGCTTCCTGGAGCTCTGCCTGTACTCAGAGCCTCCCGCTCTGTGCTTGCTCTGCTTGTGTACAGAGGAAGGGAAGGAAAACAGAGCTCGGGGAATGACTTTCCAAGGATTGGGATGGAGCACGACAGGGCTGTTTGCTCCAACCCCCTTATCACACCTGTTTGTCCCCATGGCCACTGTGTGCCTCCTTGGCTCCTGAGCCTTAGGGGTGGAGCTTTCCCTGCTCCTGGGCCCCTTCCTTGGATTCTTGGCCATAAAATGCTGCAAAGGGCAGAGGAGATGAAACAACCGACCAGGAATGATGCCCTTCCAAGTTAAATCTGGATAACAAGTGGATGCAGGGGATGGGCTGGGGTTGATGGCTTTCCTCTGGGAAACTGGAACCTGGGATGCGGAGGAAAGGCAGGAGGGGCAGGCTGGGAGCACAGCCCAGTGTCCCCCGCCATGCCAGAAGGGTTTGTGGTAGAAGCAGAGTCCCTCTCCACCCTCCGTCCCCCTGAGTCCCCTCCCTGGCTCCATCAGGCTCCATCCTGACCTCCCTTTCCCCAGGATCCAAGAGCTGCCGTGGTGTTGTAAAATACAAAATGGGAACAACCCAAGATTTTTCCAAGAGGCCCAGCCGAGCTGTCAGCACGTTTTGACACCAGGCCAGTGCGATGGATTCCAAAAAGATGGGATCCCACCATGCCAGAAAGTAACATTTGGTTGAGCATCTGCCAAAACAAAACTAGCAGACTGCTGGGAAGGCTGCATTTTCCAAGGATTTTTTTTAGGTATGAGGAACGGCAAAGAGGATCTCTGGGAGCATCTTCAGCTCCCCAGGCTATGAGGGCAAGGACCCATCGATAGCTGGAGGGGACATTGGCTCCAAATGGTAAGGCAAAATTTCAACTTCTGGCCCTGGTGGGATGGCAAATTGCGCTGCTGCCACACTGGAATAATCTCAGAATATCCAGAATTCAGGATTTTCCCCTGGGATAACGTGGAATCATCTGGCGAGCTGCAGACCCTTGGACGAACAACTTCCAAACTGCCTTCATTTCAGTCATGTCATGTCTTTATCAGTTAAAAAAATTTAAAATTTCATTTTGATGGCTAAAATTCCTGGGGGACTTGGCCTCACTAACTCCCGTGTGTCCATGACATCAGAGATGGGAAAAGACCTTCCCATGAGCAACAGTCTGGCTCCAGATATTAAAGATGAAATGAAGAAATTATTTACAGTGAGGGCAGTGAGGCCCTGGCACAGGGTGCCCAGAGAAGCTGTGGCTGCCCCTGGATCCCTGGAAGTGTCCAAGGCCAGGCTGGACGGGGCTTGGAGCCACCTGGGACAGTGGAAGGTGTCCCTGCCCATGGCAGGGGGTGGCACTGGATGAACTGCAAGGTCCCTTCCAACCCAAACCACCCTGGGATTCCATGATTTCCACATCAGAGAGATGACAGAGATGGACCAAAATGCCAGGACAGCAGAAAGGTGCATCTTCAATGTGAGGGGAAGTCTGGAGCCCTGGAAAGCTTCTTTAGGGAAATACCTAAATGCAGGCAGAAACAGGGACTGCCAGGACCTAGCCAGGACCAGGCCGGTCCCTGGTGATCCAGGAATTCAGGGAGAAGGGACACACGGTGTGCAGGGAGGACAGCAGAGACTTCTAATGAGCTTTGTGGGTCACACAGCACTGGTTGAGCCCCTACAAGCAACTGGATTATAGGGAAAGCAAGGAAGATAAGGAAAATGAAAAGCAGGAGCATCCAGCTCTGGATGTGTTAACCCGTTTGTAGTCAGACCCGGCATTGCAGGACAAATTCTGAAGGAAACATTAATTAAAGGCACTGAGAAAAACGAGATAAAGTGCAACCCAGGTTTACCAAAGGCAGTTTGTGCCAGACTGTGCTGACATCTTCCTTTGATAAGATAATTGGTTTTCCAGACAAGGGAAATTTGGTAGATCTAATCTATCTGGAGTTCAATAAAGCATTTGATATGGGGCCGCATGGGAAATTATTAGTGAGGCTGGAGAAAATGAGAATTAACAGAACTCAGGGAGCGGGGAGAGCCGGGGCTGGCGCAGAGACCGCGGTGGGACCGGGATCGCCACGGGAAATCAGGATGGGCGCGAGGATGAAGATGGGTGTCCGGAGAGCCTGTCCTGAGGCCGGTCCTGGGAAAGCCCCTCCATCTCCAAGGCTGGGAGTGAAGTTTCCTGGCTTTCCTGGATTTCCTGCAGCGACTCCCGTGCGCTGGGGAGCTGGCGACCTTGAGCGCTGGGAGCGGGAGCATCACTGCAGCGTTTGCAGGCGAGCAGCTGCACCATGAGATGGCAATGTTGGTCCATGGAGGAGCATCCCGCTCCTCATCTTCCAGCTCCAGTTCTCACCGCCTGGACACATTTCGGTGCCGGCTCCAAGAAATCTGTGATTGCAACTGTGAAGCGACGGTGGTGGAAGCTAAATCAGTCCAAGAAACGTGGCTCTGGACGGGCAGCTTTGGTGCCACGGGAAGGGAAGCGGTTTAAATCCGTCAGAGGGGATCAAGGCAGCGCTGTCCTCCCTGCACAGCCAGCCCAAAGAGCCTTTCCCAGTGCGCAAAAAGCCCCAGCCCACCCAAAGCAGGCACAGTTGCTGGGGGTAAGCGCGAACACGTCCGCATGTGTGCATGGCACAGGGAGAGGGGGAGACGATTTTATATAGAAATAAAATCTGCTTATCCCTTGCCTGTATTTTTAGCTGAAATTACACCTAAATGCCATCTGATCAATTCAGCTGAAATGAGCCCTTAATCCTAATAAGTCTTGATCACCTTTTTAAACCTCGTGAAACAGCAGGGAGGGTGTTTGCATTAAGTATTAACACCTTGATTCGGATTCCTTTGGCATGGAGCGAACTTACATAAGCACGAAGTGCTCCTGTTCATATTAAACAAGGACTTGGAGAGGGCCACAGGAATGCCTTGGGCTGCTTTTTCTCCCCACGCATCACACCTGGTCACTCCAGCTCCATCCTCAAGTATGGAAGGCACATGAAATCTTCAGGAATTCACCAGTCAAGGCAGCAGCTGGGATAACACACTCCAGGCAGGCCATTCCTGTTCCCCAGGGATGTTCTAATCCAAAGGAAAGCGGAGGAGATCAAGCAAACAAGGTTGGACTTGATGATCTCAGAGGTCTTTTCCAACCTTGATGATCCTATGGTTCTGAGGACACTCCACAGGGAAAGAGCTGCTGCTGGATTTCACACACCTGTGCTGCAGCAGATTTAGCCACGGATGGGACTCATGGTTTTCTGTAATTTTGCACAAAAAAAATCTTGGAGGAGCTCGTTATTCCTCAAACCCAGAACAACTTTGTCAGTTTTAATAAATCTTCAGGGGGACTTTGAAATACTGAATTGCCAAAGGATGCTGTTTCAGGGAAACGTGGGCGGCACCACCCACTGCACCCCTTCCTTCCATCATTAGCCATTATGATGCCTCCTGAATGCTGGAATTTTTACATTCTTATTGTGGCTTCCCAGATTCCTTCCCTTTTTTTAGCACCTGCGCAAGCACTGCTCTGCCAGTGGTAGCCTATACAATGAAATGGTTCCTTTCTCCCTCTCATTTTCCAGCCACCCAGGAATTTCTTTAGGTCACCTCTCACTTGGTAAATTACGGGTTAGGGCTGTAAGAGAGCAGGAGCTGGGAGGCAGAGGCTCTTTTTATAGGAGCCTTGAACAAGCCTGGCCCCAGCTGCTCCAAATTAATGCGGATCCAGTGGTGTGAATAGAGAGACGTGTTCACTGGAATGCAGCTGGGATTTTAGTTCCCAGATGAGTGTTTGATGGGGGGTGGTTCTCCTGGTAACCTGCTCATCCCTAGACCTGGTGCTGGGCGTGCTGGAGGTGTGGGAGCTTCCCTGGAGGAAGAGGGAAGGTGTGGGGGAATCCTGAAGGTGGTGGTGTTTCCATTGCTAACCAAGAGCAAATTCGCTCTCAGCAGCGGCTGGGAAAAACAGGATGGGGCTGGAGGTGCCGCACGGAGACGGGGTCAGCTGGAGCAGGGCAGGGGATGGGATGCACCATCCTTGCAGGTGGCTGTGGGGGTGGGGTGAGGGGAGCAGTGCAAAACTGACTGCTCTGGGAAAAAAGGCAGTGGGAAGGGAAGGAAAATTGGGAGTGCAGCCTGTTCTGCAGCTCAGTGATTGAAGGTGGGGGTCAGGAGAGTGGGAGCCCCTGCTCAGGTGTGGTTGGATGGGTGGGAGCCCATGCTCAGGTGTGGATCCAGTGGATGGGAGATCCCACTCTGGTGTGGGTCGGATGGGGGAGATTCCACGCTCAGGAGTGGGTCAGGTGAGTGGGAGCCCCACACTCAGGTCTCCAGCTCAGTTTCCTTCTGGGAACACCGAGTATGATCCGTGGGGAGTAGATGTCACCCTTCATGTTCACCTCCAGTGCAGGGCGGTGGTAAAACGTGTCCAGGACCTCATTTTCTGAGGGATTCATGGAAATGGGGCTCCCTCCTGGGATCCACCGGAAAGGCCACGCTGGTCTCACACCCCTGAGCAGGACCAAAGGCTGGCTTTGTGAATCCTTTGGAGCTCCATCCCGTGGTGCCTCCTGGCACTCGGAGCACGGCGCAGATCCGGGATGTGGGTGCGCAGGTGTCCTTCCTCATGTCAGCATTTCCCAGCCGGAGCCCTGGGATGACTGCAGAGCTCCCCTGCCCTTTATGAATGAAAGGATCAGGGTCCTGACCTCTGGAATCTCCCGGTGACCTCGGCATTGTGCGGCCACGGCCAAAGCTCTGCACGGAGCTGGCAGGGAACATAAATCTGGGAAGAACTAATGAAGACCCCCAGGACCACGGCTCTCCACAGCTGTCTTGTTAACATGATCTAGGAAAGACAGGGGGCCCTTCAAAAGATAAAACCCGGGGATAATAAGTAACTCATCAATGTCAGGGAGAGCCAGAGCGTTGTCAGGGAATGCTGGATGAAGGATTGCAGAGCATCCCACTCCCAGCCCAGCAGTGCCACGGCCAAGGGGCTGGGGGGGGCAGTTATGCCCAGAACCTCACGGCTCACCAAAAATGAGCATCATGGTTAAAAGGCAGTGAAAGGTCCCCCACTTTGGCACATCCCACTGGCAAAAGCCCTTTTGGTTTTGTCTTGATGCCAGCAGGGACTGAAGCCCTGTGGATGGTGGGATACTGGGGTCTCTCACTCATCCCAAAGGCCCGGGATCAATATTTTATGAGAGGCAGAGGAATTCTCAGAGGTCCCAGGGTGGTAGCCTCAGGGCCAGGAGAGAGGGGTGAGTTGTTCTCTCGGTAAAATGAGCCCCTGCCAACCCACGATCCTGAAGCTGGAAATGGGACTCAGGGTCTCTTGGCAAGGAAGGGGCACTGACAATGATTTTGGGTTCAAATGTCACCTCTGCGATGGCTGGTCCAGGCAAGAGTCCGGGTGGGGATGGCCAGGGGAGGGAGCCTTGGTGGCCAGGGCCAGCTGTCTGTGGGTGACAGCAAAGCAGAGAGGCAGCAGTGAGTCTCAGGGCCCCAAACTTGCACGTCCTTGCTCTTGACCTTCCCAAACGACTGGCAGATGGATGGGAAAATTGCATGGGACAACAGAGAGTCAGGTAATGATTTTAAAACTGTTTCCAAGCCGGCTGCTCCATCCCAGTTCTCCAGGGCTGCAGGACAGAATCTCACTGCCTTTCCAGGTACTGCGGGTGCTGATTTGCCCTAAAATTGTCTTTTGGCTGCTCCCGATGCCGTCTCTGTCCCAGCTGCCATTGGGGATCCCAGTGGCCCCAGGAATCAGGTGGGTTCCCATTGTGTTCATCTGTCGGCCAGGCCGATGTGCCAAGAACGGATTAGAGCTCGGCACCAGAGACCCGGGGAGCCTGGCAGCAGCCTGTGTCCCTGCCTAATCCCATTCCCCATTAATTTGTTATCCCATTAACACCTTGCACGTTCCTCTCTCTCACTGCCGCGCTACCCTGAGGGACTCCTGGGGACCTTGTAATGTGGTATTTTGTTGTTTAGAGCTCAAGGCAGCGAACTCTTCTCATCTGAGCCCAGAAATCCCTGGATAGAGAGAAAGAAAACTGCTGCTTTGTTTCTTCCAATCAATACCATCCATTAAGACCCGTGTCTAACAGAGTGAGTAACTGAGCGAGCACCTCCTGCTCCCTCAAACCTTTAGAAACAGCAAATGCTCCTCGAGAAAGAACAATTGGATAGCGCAGCCCTGGCTGGAGCAGGCAGGGGGGAGCGGGGGCAGCTTTCTTCTCAGAGGTGTGGAAACCAAATTGCTCCCGACTTCCATAGGGAAGGAAGTTCTCCGGAGAGCAGGCAGTGGTGGGTGATGGCAGCTGGGGCAGGCTCCCCTCCCCAGCACTCCTGCACAGACCACGAGGTGTAAAATCCCCGGCATCAAGCCGTGGCTGGTGGGAACTGTGCCCTTCCATGTGCTTTGGGGGTGGGCTGCGAGCTGAGCTCGGCCTCGCTGCGCTGGCTGGGGGGTGTGGGATGCAGCAGGGCATGGGATCACCGGGAATATGGTGCCTCTGTATCTCCGGAGCACAGCTGGATCATGGGGGCTGCACGCCAGCACGGGCAGGATCCTGCTGCACTCTACCCACACCAAAAGTGAGTTTTACCCTCCAGAAGGCCTCAGCTCAAGTGTGGTTAGAAACCTTCTCATTCCATCCTAAACCTGGCCGAGTCCAGCTCTTACCCCATCGTCCCTGTGCCTGTTCCTGCAGGGAAAATCAGTATTATCCCAATCAAAGGAGTGCTGGTCCTGATGGCCCTCTTCTCTTGGGAACCCCAAACCAAACTGTGCTTGAAGAGGGAACCTGAGAGAAAAGGACCTGGATTTCAGTCTGGTACGGCAAACTTCAGGTGATCCTGCTGGGAAACCATACACACAGCCCTCAGACTGAGGCATTCCTGGTGCAGGTAGGGAAATATTCCTTGCCCAGGCAGCTGCAGGGAGCACTTCTCCCTGTCAACATCTCAGAGAGAAATTCCAGCCACAAACAGGCTTAGCAAAGGCTAAAAGGGGGATGACAGCAGTGGAGAGCCCGTCTGAGGAGTGCTACGGACACAAATCCATCAGGCAGTGCCTGCTGTGGTGTTTGCAGAGCCTGGAGCTCTGGAATGTGCCCCCTTGCCAGGCGCTCTGCCCTGGAGCGTGGCACCGGGTGAGCAGTAAGTGAGAGCCGCGGGAATGTGATCTGTGCTCGTTATTGATCGCGGGGTGCATCGGCTCCCGGCACCCCGATCAATACTGTATTATTCCACCCATCGATCCCCGCTTTGTTTGTGAACTTTACCCCACTGATATCCATTAAAAACTTTAGCAGCACTGATAAGGTTTAAATCTCCAGCTCCAGATGGGGAAGAAAAGCTGATTTTAGCCCCAAGCTGCCAGCCCTGCCACATCTCAGGGGCAGTGGGACCTGGCAGGCAGATTCTGCTTGGGTAACCTGGGATGCTCCTCTCTCCAGGCTGGACAGGGAAATGACCTCTTGGTCTCTTAAAGCCTAATTAGAGGTAGACCCTGGACTGGAATAAGGTGCAGAGGTTCAGGAGGGTTTGTACATCACTCAAGAAGTTTTGTTCCCTGGTTGTGTCTCCTGTGGTCCCTTCAGGTCTCTAAGGTGCTGCCTGGGGCGTGGGAATGGGCATCATTCTCCAAAGGACAGCTGAGCCTGAGCTACCAGAGATCCCATTGGATTGGGAGAGTGATGCTGGTGTCCCTCAAGGAGCTCTCTGCCAGTCCAGGCTCAGTTCAGGACATCCTGCTATAGTTCTTCTAGTTCAGTCCTAAACACCCTCAGGATGATCCTGGTAAGTAGAGTCTGACATGAGGAACAAGAAGTCTCGCGACAATTGAGGGAATTCAAAATTCCCTGCAGTCCAAACCTGCACAGAGGCCTTGGAAGGAGTCCAAGCAGCTCCTGGCTACTTTGCCTCCACGAGCAGGACATCGCTCCTCTGCCCCGTGTTCCCGCGGCCACCCTGCGGCTGAAGGAAACTCTTGGGTAAGCCGTGGATTGGAAGTGAAATCTGGTGGCTTGCCTCATGGCCAGATGCCAAAGGAAAAAGAGTCCCACACAATGATTTTACAAGACAAGGAGCGCCAGGGAGGTGGAACCTGAGCGGTGCTGGGGTTGGGCATGGAGCATTTTCCCACCATCCCCTCTGCACGCCCAGTGCAGGGAGTTGTTCTCCAGATTTGTCACCAACTCCACATCTACTATCCCAGATTCTGAATTTCTCTGGCAGCTTATCCAGCTGCTGTTTGCAACATCCCCTCCTCTGCAAACCCACGGGTGTGGGAACTCCAGTGCCAAAGGCTGCCCGTGGTGGTGGGGGATAGGGCCACTGCTAAATATTCCTCCTCCGCACCTGAAACCTGGGAATGCTCCACTTTAGCTGGTGCCCTGAGGATCCCCATGGCCATGGAAGCTGCTTCCTACACGTGCTGGTTTGAAAAGACCCTGGCACAGGGTGCCCAGAGCGGTCATGGCTGCCCCATCCCTGGAAGTGTCCAAGGCCAACTTGGACTGGGCTTGGAGCAACCTGGGATAGTGGAAGGTGTCCCTGCCCATGGCAGGGGGTGGAACTAAATGGTCTTTAGGATTCCTTCCAGCCATTTGGTCTTTAAGGTCCTCTTACAATCCCAAACCCTTCTGGGATTCTATTCTAAGGTTCTCTGAATTTCTGATTCCCACTTTTTTAACCGAGTGCAGGTTTTCTCCTGGCTCCGGTGAAGAGTCACACACCCCTTGTGGACATCCCACTTCTGGCTTTGGAGGCACTGGGGATGTGGAAAACCTGTCCTTGGAGCAGGGCATCCTCATACACTGGACCTGGCACTTCTTCAACGCCAGTCCATGCCACCATAACCCTGCTACGGACACCGTCCTTCATCCTGCCCCTTTCCCTTTTCCTCCCGTGGTCACCCAGGCAGGTGTGAAAGCCATCAGGCAGCTTTAGAAAAAATAAAACATATCCCTGCATTACCCAAAGCATCCTGATCAGGAATGGTTTTATTGCAGGATGTGAGCTGCAGCTGGAGTCAGCATCCGAGGGGTCGGGCCCGCTCTCTCTGCCCACACTCCCCGTGTGTTATTCACAGCTGCAAATTGCTTGGAGATTTCTGGAAGACATCAGAGCGGATCAAACCTTATTTCTCTGCAGTCCTTTTAAACGTCCCATTGTAAAATGGATTAACATTCACGGGGGTGCTTGGGGATGAAAGGCAGGGGAAAAAATACCCACATCACCAGGAGGATGCGGTGCCTGAAGCTTCGTGCAATTTTACCTGAAAATGAAGCTTTTGTCAGTGTCTTTTCTCCACGGGGCTTTTCCATTCCCTGATGTAATCTGAACATTTTACTATTTGTGTCATTAGTGAACAAAAGGGGGAAAATGTGATTTTTTTTTTTCTTTAAATTAAAGGGCTTTCCCCCCCTCCCCTACAGGAACGGTAAAAGAATATCAAATTATGGCCTGACAAGGTGCACTTGTGAGAGAGAATCACCAGAGTACAGCAGATCTATATCTTATCTCTCTCTGAAATTGCAAGGCTGGGCCGTGGCATTGGAAGAGATTTCAGCAGGGCGGGAATTTGGAGCATTGCAGGCTCGGAATAAGGGAGTCCACTGGAACTATGCATGAACCAGTTTCAATACTGATGAGCTGATGGCCACATAGATGAGCAGCAAGAGGCTGTGGGAGAGACTGGGGGAGTAATTGTCTGCTCCCTGTGAGCCCCCAAATCGCCTAAACCTGGGACAAGAATGAGGGGAGACGTGGTTCTTCTCCAGGGAGATGCAGTTCTTCTTCTCCCCATGGTCTCGCTTCTCTCCTCACTCACTCTGAGGAGCAGGAGGTGGCTTCTTGGTGGCAAAGAGCAGCCCAAGGTGGACAGGCTGCTGCATCTTTGCCCCATGGTAAAGCAGTAGATCCTGCACTTTCATGTGGTTTATTTGGGTGGGTTTATTTTAAATAAGAAATACGAGTTTTGAACACGAGCAAAGGGTGGGGAGGCCCTGGCACAGGGTGCCCAGAGAAGCTGTGGCTGCCCCTGGATCCCTGGCAGTGTCCAAGGCCAGGATGGACGGGGCTTGGAGCACCCTGGATAGTGGAAGGTGTCCCTGCCCATGGCAGGGGGTGGGACTGGATGGGCTTTAAGGTCCCCCCAACCCAAACCACTCCATAATTCCATGATTCTCTGAAGCTCTGAAGATTTCCTGGGACATGATTTTATAGGAGACTCAGGAGCCTCTTGAAGGCTCTCCTGAGGGAAACAGTGCCAAAACCTGGGGTTAATGGGACGGGAAGCATCTAAGGCCAGGTTGGACAGGGCTTGGAGCAACCTGGGCTAGTGGAAGGTGTCCCTGCCCATGGCAGGAGTGGGACTGGATGAGCTTTAAGGTACCTTCCCACCCAAACCATCCTGGGACTCTATGAAAAGCAGTTTTGATGATATTTTAACAGAATCATGGAAAGGTTTGACCTGGAAGAGACCTTAATGATCATCTCATTCCAACCCCCCTTCTGACAGAGTTTGTTTTCTGTAGTCCAGACTTTAAGGAGGCTCCTCAAAGACCCTCGAACACCCACCTGAGGAGCACGATAAACTCAGGGCACTGCTTTAATTAAATATGAAATAAACGCTTCCCCCTCCTGACCCACCTCGTGCCAGAAGTCCTTGGCTCTTTTTCATTGGCAGGGTTTCATTTTTATTCTCCTTTCATGCTGTGATTTGCTCCGATCAGAAAGCTTTTTAACAAATATTTTTCCAAACGCCGCTTGGATTAGCGGCTCCAGCGTTCATAAATAGCTTCTCCTGATCCCAGGGTTTCATCTCTGCTTTAACGGGGAGAGCTGCTGATTTATGGCCACATTAAGCACGGACGTGGACTCACATTGGAGCCTGATAAATACGAGTCTTTAATATGCGCATGCATCATTTTTATGTTTCTTTTACAAAGAGGCTTTGAGTTGTGCGCGTTATAAAATTACACTGAGAGAATGGCTGCAGTCTGCATGGGAGCCAGGGCTGCCGAGGGGGATGAAAGATGCATTTTCTGGAATACTGGAATGCTCTGGGAGCAGTATAAAATTTATGATATCCTGAGCTATTCATTTGCACGGCTTTGGAGAACTCGGGCCTTGTAAAGGCTGTTAGGGATAACTGTGGAAACAGTTGTTTGTTTGCAGCTTTAACTGCTTTTTTAATGACCGAGTTTGATTGTTATTGTGATTAGTAAATGAGCAGTTTTTTGGTTTTGTGCTGGTTTTGCTCCACGTTTGCAGCCTGGTTTCTTAAGGCAGCGAGGTTGGCAAGCTCTCCTGTAACTCTTGCTAAGCTCTGGCTTCTTCCAAACACCATTTGGGAGTGCAGATGAGGTTTCTGAGATAATGAAGTCCCTGCAAGTCTTGTGAAAGTTTCTGACTGAGTAGAGGAGGGGAGAGACTCCCACCACTGTTGCCAGGGAGGGCAAGGGTGGCAGGGTTTGGGGCTGGCTGCCCTCACCCCCCAAAATCATCCCACAGCTGGATTTCTGACCAAGGCATCCAGGTGACCGTGGAACTGGGAGGAGTGGGATTTGATACATGGGAAGGTGGAGTTAGAGGTGACTGGATGCTGGAAGTGCAGTCACTCTGTGCCCATCCATCTTCTCCCCTCTGGAAGTGTCCAAGGCCAGGTTGGACAGGGCTTGGAGCAGCCTGGCATAATGGAAGGTGTCCCTGCCCATGGCAGAAGGGGGAACAAGGTGAGCTTTAAGGTCCCTCCAACCCAAACCATTCCGTGGTGTGTGACTGGTTCTGGGCACAGACCATGGGACAAACATCCAGTTCTTTAAAAACAAAGAAGCTGGTGAGGTCACTTCATAATGGATCCATCAGGGATGGTCTCAGCAGCTCCGGCCTGGAAAACCTCACCCGAAAAAGGAGCAAAGGCATCTTGCAGCTGATCAGACACTGGTTTCCCTTCCCCACCTTCTCCACCTGGAGCCAGGGCCCAGCCAGGACCTGGAGCGGAGCCTCCCCAAGACCTTCAGGACCTTCAGGAACCTGATGACTTTGTCTGCACTTCAACCCCTCAGCTTCCTAAACTCTCAGCATTTTCCTGGGAAAGGAGAGGATAATGAGCTACATAAGCATCGAGAGGAGCAGCAGCAGGAGGGAGAGGAGGTTTCTCCAGGTGCAGGGAGGTGGGAAAGGCCCTGAAGCTGTGATTCCCATTAATGTTTTCAGTGGCCATGGAAAAAGGTTTTCTCGCCCTAGCAAAGGCCCTCCGAGGGAGTCAGGACAGGAGTAACCCATTGGATGCTGAGTCACAAAAAAAAAACCACATGGAAAAGGGAACAAAGAGGCCTTTGCTGCTAAACACAAAAATAAGAACCTGTTCCTGTAAAGCCTTCCAGTGATGAACGATATTCCAGTGCTGAACAATATCCCAGGGACACCGCGGGGCTGGACACGGGTGGATGCTCACACCTGGGGAGTTAGGAACGGGAAAGATCATCCGGAAGAAGCTGGGATGGGAGCGGCAGAATGAGGAGCCAGAAGCACTGGGATTTTGCAGGTTTTCCTTCTGTTGCCATCCTTAAAAACTATCAAACCCCTAAAATTAAGCTGCGTGCTTTTCCCTTTCTCTAGATGGATAGAATCACGGAATTCCAGAACAGTCTGGGTGGGAAGGAGCCTTAAAGACCTTCTACTCCCACCTCTGCTGCCACAGGCAGGGACACTTCCACTATCCCAGGTGGCTCCAAGCCTCATCCAACCTGCCCTTGGACATTTCCAGGGATCCAGGGGCAGCCACAGCTTCTCTGGGCACCCTGTGCCATCAGACTTGATGGTTTAATTTTATTATTAGTGATTCATAGCACTTTCGTCCAGTTAGGATAGTGCGAATAATATGTTTTATTAGTTTAAGGGGACAGTAATCCAATTTTCTGGTCAACTTCTAGACCAGCTAGAAGTAAGTCCTACACAGTCCTGTAGCTCACGCTAGCTGTGCTCAACTGACTGCAAGCATCATTTTGGATGATTTTGATGTTTTTGTGGGAAAAACCCATCCCTAAGAGATGATGCATCACCCTACAAGACAAGGAGACCTCGGAGAGGTGAGGAATCTCCTACCACAACTCTTACGTCTCCAAGGTGCCCGGATCTCCAGCCAACCCAAATATTCCCATCAGGGTTGAGGAACCTGTCCCACCAAAGGCCCCATTTGCAGTTCCATAGGCAGGTTTTTAACAACTACTGAAATATAAATCAGTGCCCGCAGCCTGGAGCTGGCTTGGAGGATGGAAAAGCTTTTCCTGGCTGTCCCGGGTGAAGGACGCCCGGGAACGGTGCCCGTTGCACTCTCCCACACTCCAGCAGTGCCTCGTTTCCCTGCCAGGAACACGCTTGTCTGGTCTTCTTCTCTAATCCTCCCTTTCATATCTGAACGATTCCCAAGTGGTGTAATCGGGGAATATCCTCTGCTCAAGGGTATCCGCTGTACTCACTGGCCTTGGAATGTTGCTCCAGCAACACGGAAGAACCTGTGACACGCAACGGGTGCGTGCACTTTCCACGTCTCTTTCAGAGGTGCAGCATTCCAAAAAGGAAATTTTCTGTGGACTTCTTTTGGTTTTTTTTTAAACCAAGCACTGGGCTCCAGCTCCCAAAATACCCCAGGGCTTGTCGTTTGAAGAGGGTTTTGGAAATGAATGGAGCACTGATCACAATTAGTACAAAGCAATTTAAAATTATTTGAAGGGCTTTCGTAACGTGAAGTGTTCCAATAATTCGTAATTACCGAACATTTCACCTGCTCCGAATCCCATTTACTTCCCAGATCAAGCCCTTGAAGGGCCCTGAAGTGGCTCATCTCAAACTGAACAGGCCAACCTGGAGGAGCTGCTAATTCTGGAAGCACTTCTGGTGCTCCCGCATGACAACGAGGCTTTTTTGGGATGCAATCCCCAAACGGTCACTTAAAGGATTATGCCTCCAGGCATGTGGGGAAGGTGTGGGATGGAAGCAGGATGGGTGTCCCATCCCACGAGAGCAGCAGCGAGGGTGGGAAGCTCTGCAGACCAACCCCAAGGGCGGTGACATGAGTTGAAAAGTGGTGGAAAAGCCACCAAAAAGGGACAGAGAGGTGCAGGCAGGGACTGGTCAGAGCAGTGTGAGCAGACCTGCAGTGGGGAAAGGTCTCCAGGCTCCAATCCACCCCCACCAGCAGCAGGAGCTGCAGGATTGATGGGAAAACCTCAGGTCGTGTCTTCAGTCAGAGCAGCTCCAGGAGGTCACGGCTGAATGCAAACTCCAGGGACTGGCCTCGGGCGCTGGTGCACCTCTGGGAACGTCTCTGCTGATTCCTGTTCCCATTTCTGCCTGTTCCCAGGGCTCTGCAGAGTAGGATTCATATGCAGAGGTTCTCCTGAAGAGTTTTCACTCACTTTGAGCCTAACCAAGGCTCACAATGGATGCTGTCAGTTGTTCCACGGAGATGTTTTATGTCGTGGTGTGGCACAGCATGGGCCTTCCCTGCTGCAAGACCCCGGGAGCATCCAAATTTAACCTTTCCCTTCAGAGAAGGCCTGGATCCAGCAGAAAAACCTGGCTGGAGTTGGGAGCAAACCTTAAATCTCGGGATCTGGAGGACAACCAAACCAGCATCCACTAGGGGAGGAGTAATTGTATTTTCATGGTACTGGCCAGGACATCCCTCTGTGAAATACCTTCGCTGGGATCTTTGGATGGGGAATGGAGGATTTTATACCAGATTGGAGCTCAGCCTTCATGGAAGAGGCTGCTTCCGAAGGCTCTCCACAGAGATTTTTTTGCCAACAAGTCTAACAAAGACAGGTGGGGATTTTTCTTCTCCTCCAGGATCAGTTACAGTGAGAACAAAAGTTCAAGGTGGCACCTGTGCACAAGTGGCCCCCAGCTGGGAGGGGGTGCATGGCCAGCAAACATCTGGAGGGCTGGAGCCAAAGGGCCACAGCTGGTGGCCAGGAAGATGCTCTGCATTTCCTCCCCCGCTAATCAAGGCAGAATTAGTTTTACTGGATGTCTGCACTCCTAGAATGGTTCTTTTTGCCCAGAAGGCAGAGAGAACCTTTGAAGAAAGAAGGAGGAGTGTGGAGAAAAGGTCCTGCATGGGCTTGTGGTGGAGGAGCTGGACGGCAGGCAGTGGCAGCCCTGAGGGGTTAATGATGGGGCTCATTAGCCACCCTGAGCTGCTAACTGGGGACAGCTGCCATAAAAATGCAGTGCTGGGACTTGTGAGCAGTGCTGGGATGCTGGGAAACGGGCAGAGGGCTCTGAGAGCGATCTCAGTTTAAGGGAAGTACCTTTCTCTAAGCTGAGGAGGTGTCCAGGACCCCTTTCTTTTGGAGGGGCAGCACCTCTCCTGTCTGCGGGGTGAGCAGGGGGTAGAGAGAGAAGATCAATTGTTCCTGCACAGCCACCAGCAGCAAAACCTCCCAGGAGGGTGTGCAGCGATGGCAAGGCAACAGCAATACATAACAGGGAGCAGGAATCCTCAAATCCCTGGAAAACAGAGGGAAAATAAGGCAGGAGGGGCGGCAGGGCTCTGCTGCATCACTGCGCTGCTCTGACTGAGTGGCACAGGGCACTTCTGCTCTTTTCCAGGCAAAGAAGGTGGGTTTGGGGTCGGTGGGGATGTGGGTAAGGGCAGCAGTGATGTGGGGCTGGAAGGGAGGTTTGGGCGGAATTCTGGGGAAAGCCAAACGGCAAATGAGTGGCACACTGGGAAATCCAGGCTCCTGATGCTGCTGGAGAGAGGGAACGCATCGGATGTGTCCTGGGAGAAGGGCAGGAGACACCAGGGCACCTTCCAGTAGCAGGCAACCCTCCGAAAGAGCTTTTCTCTCTTCCCTGGGTGCTTCTGCACCTTCCCTCCCTGTTTAACAGCGCTGCCATCCCCAAATGGATTATCCAAGGTGTTTCCAGCTGTATTTCTGTAGGAAACACTCACTTGTCCCATGGATTTGGGCAGAGGCACCCACAGGCAGTCAGGGGAATGGGGGCTGCTGTGCAAGAGCTCCTGCTGGGAAATGGTTTGGCAGAGAGGGATGGGAAAAAGGCTGTGAAGGGAGCAGTCCATGGGTGCTGAAAACTTTAGTGGGATGTACAAATGTTCCAGCTGGGTCTGGAGCTCTGTTTTTGCTGAAGTTAAACAAAGCTTTTCAGCTTCAAAGGCTCTTCTGGGCAAAGCTGCTGTATGGCAAATTATTGTAAGCAAAACTTCACATCACAGAAAGGAATCTGTGCTTGCAGAAGAGAAAAATAGCCCTAATTTTTTTCCCCAGCTAAATTTCATAATTAGAGAAGAATTAACGAATGTTTTCTGGTGAGCCCTAGCATCTCACATTCCTCAGGCTGGTTTGGACTCAGTGTTCCAACAGCAGCTCAGAGGTGTCAGAAAGTGCCTTGTATCCTGCATTCCCTCAGAACTTCCCTGGGGAAAAGGGATTTCTCCCTTTCTAAAATGGGGCTGGTCCTTCAAAACATCTGGGTTTAGCAAGGCCCCTTTTGGGAACACTCTGCCAGGGATCACTCGTAGTCATTGGAGAGAGTTGGTGGCCCAGGAGGGAAAATTAGCAGGGAATTCATCTGGGTGCGAGAATCAACCCGCTGTGGGCTGGGCTGGAAGGTCTCCGGGCTTCCAGTGGCTTTGTGCAAAGATGTCACGTGGGGCTGTGTCTCTGCTCTGATCCCTTGAGTGGATCCTGCTGACCCTGGAGTCACCATCGGGTTTTTGGGAAGGGGGATGTGGTGTTGAACTTATTTCTGCCAACCCCAGCAATGATTCTGCTGTTCCTCAGCGAAGAAACGGGGATGTGAAGCGGAGGGGGAAAAGCAGAAAGTGTTCAGAGCAGAGGAGGTGCCCAAGGCCAGGCTGGACAGGGCTTGGAGCAACCTGGTCTGTGGAAGGTGTCCTTGTTCGTGTCAGGGGGTGGGATGGGATGGGCTTTAAGGTCTCTTCCAGCCCAAAGCATTCCATGGTATGATTCCATAATGTTCCCCTCTGCCCTCGATCAGCAGACAAATAAAAATGCTTTATCCTGAGTTTAATTTCAGTCACAGAATGGTTTGGGCTGGAAGGGACCTCAAAGCCCATCTCATTCCAAGCCCCTTCCGTGGACAAGGACACCTTCCAGCAGACCAAGCTGCTCTAAGCCCTGTCCAGCCTGGCCTTGGACATGTCCTCTTTCATTAATCCTAGCTTTTTCCCCTCAGGAGAGCCCCCAAGAGGCTCCTGAGTCTGCTGTGAGATGCAGTTTGGTAGGAAAGCCCAGGAACTGCCAGCCCGTGCGTGCTCCCAGCTCACGCCCACCTTGGTATGAGGAAGTTTTCAGCGTGGATTTCTCAGCACACAGACCCAAATCGATGGAACAAACAAGGAAATGGGTCCCTGAGTGGGGCTCTGGGGCCCCAAATGTGCTGAGCAGCTCAGCAAACACGGCCTGACCCGAGGGCTGGGCAGGCAAACCCCACACCCCAGCAAAGCCTTGCAGCTCTAATCCCGAGGATTTAATGAGGGCAATGAGAGAGGGCAAATATTTACACTGAGGAGCTCAAGTGGGCAAATAAACCAGGCTTTTATGAGTGAAGCAAACACAGCACAGGCTGGGGTCCAAAGGAAAGTTTCTGGCTGGGTCTGGGTCTCCAAAGTTGCTTTTTTCCTTTGACATGCTGTTCCTTGTCAAGGCATCAGAGGCAGGGACATTGAATTTAGTCTGTGCAAACACACGTGGTACTGGGATGGAGAGAAAAACGGGTTCTCCTCAGGTCTGCAGGCACATTAGATTAATTTTTGCCTCTTTGGCAAGCAGGGAGCAACTTCCCTGTCCTCGCACTGCTGAAGCTGCAATTCCAGCAGCAGCAGCAGCAGCCCTGTGGCCTCCAGCACACAGAAACCACCTCCCCAGGAGCCCTTTGTGACAAATAACTACAGCTGAAAGGCTGAAATCCCTGCAAAGCCGCAATTAAACACAACGTTGACCTGTTTGTGGGCTCACCTGGAGTGAAGGAGGGCTGTGGTGCCGGGGCCGAGGCTGCTGCAGCTGCACAGAGGGATCCGTGCTGCTCCCGGGGGTGCAGAGCTGCTCTGGAGCAGCAGCAGCAGCTTCCCTGTCTGCAGCAGCACGATCCCAACTGTGGCCTGAAAGGCTGTGGGATAAATCACATCCCCTCCTGCTCCTGGTGTGAGGCAGATGCTCTGGCAATTAAGGAACACGGATCTTGGAAGAGTCTCCATCAGGCTGGGCCAGCAGCTCCCGCTGAGCCGGAGGTGGGAACGGGCTCCAGCAGAGCCACAGCTCCCCTGGCAGCCTGGAGAAGCATCCCCTGCACCCAGCGACGGGTCCTGAGGCACCAGAGTGCTCCTGGAGAGTGGGGACAGGGCAGCCCAAGCCCCTGGGGTCCCTGCCTCGTCAGGTGCCTCCAGACCTGCATTTTGGGGCTGCCGTGGGGTTTGGGGCCATACCCGCCCATGAGAGCTGCGGGGTTCCAGGTTCCCCCTCGTGCAGAGGCTTGTGGGGTCTCAAATCCCATCCCTAAAAGCCTCGGGTCAGTAAGGAATCTCTCCTGCCCTGCAGGAATGGAGTGGAGGGGAAGCTGGAGAAGTGCAGAGTGGCCAGGCAGTGATTTGGGGTCAGATTTTAGGGTCAAGCACCAGCTAAGTAACAAATGAGCCAAGGAGCTGATTTTAGGGTCTCTCTTGCTTTCCCAGGGCAGCCCCGGGTGTGCCTGGCCGGGGTGGGGGTTCCCCCAATCCCGCTGCTCCCGGCACACCCCGGCGTTCCCCCGGCACAGCAGCCGGGAGCTATCGATTATCGGGCACCACGAGCTCATTTAAACAGATGGGCTTTTAGGAGTGAATTAGGGGAAGTGTGCAGCGAGCAGAGCATGAGCAATGTCTCTGATTCCTTGGGCTAATCCCAGCAATAATGCATATTCACTGACGGGCTTCTCTGCATGCAAGGAGCAGCTCCCATTTATCCCATTTGTCCACTTATCTGGGAAGCAGATATCAGGGTAAACGACTCCGAGGCAAGTCCACGGCCATAAATCAGCTTTTTTTTTCTTTTTCCTAAGAGCAAACAGAAGGACAGGCCTCGGCACAGCAGCTTCGCTCCTCGAGGAGAAATGACTCAATTGGGAGCTGAGAGGACACAGCAGACCTCGCACTGGGTTTTAGTCAAGTTCCTTCCTCCTCCACCATTCCAGCACCAGGCTCCGAGTTAAAAATATTAACTTTACTGTGCTTTAACAGAGGACCACGCTCCATCCCCACTGCTTCTAGGAAATAACTGTAAATTCCTATTACTGCTCATGATCCCTCACAATCAAATCACTTCTCGTTCTTGTCTCTAAGCTGAACCACTTCAGTGCTTGTGGTGCCTCTCCTGTTCTGGTTAATTATTTCTTTTCTCACTTCCAAGAGAGAATAGAAAGGCAGCAAGTGAGTGGGGAAAAAAGGCAAATAATTTTAAAACCTCACAAAAATTTGTTGTGATTGAAAGATATTTACTTTCTTGGCATGAAAGGTGACCTTAAATTTCCAAGTTCAGCAGAGAAAAGTGATTTCTGCTCTTAATTAAATTCTTAGATTGAGTCTGCATCCAAGTTTGCGTTCCATAAAGAGGAAGGCAATTAATGAAATTAATGATTGGCATCAATGCAAGGGTTGGAACTGGAGGATTTTTAAGGTTCCTTCCAACCCAAGGCTTTCCATGATCCATGTCATTTGTCTCCTTCTCCTTGCAAGCCCACCTGGGAGAAGAACAGTGTGTTGCAAGGAGGAGGAACCTGTTTGGGCCAAAAGGATGCCTTTTTAGGAATACGGATTTGCAGTCCCAGCCTGCTGCTGGTCTGCGTCGGCAGTTCCCATCATGTATTGGAAGGTTCATCAAGGAGAGATGGGAAAGGCAGAACCAGGCTGGGGGATGCATCAAAAAACCTCTTTGTTTATTCAGCGAGGTGAGAAGCACCTCGACGGATTGGGTTCCATTAGAAGGAGAGAAATTAATCCTTCAGAAAGAATCCTTCTCCAGCGGTGGTGCCCACTGCTGCTGGGGACAGCTGGCAACCTCCTCTCCTCATCCATTCCGGTACGAGTTCCCCCTGCAGGAGGAGTCAGATTTTTGCTGGAAGTGCGGACAAGGGGCACAAACGTCAGGGTGAGCTCGGAGCTGGCCCTCCCCAGCCGTGCCTCGGGTGCTCCTTGCTCAAAAATCTGTGTACAGCTCGCTCCCTGTTATTCACAGCCCCATTTATCATCCTCTCCCGAGTTTTCCCTCCCTCTGGCATTGCAGTGCTGCCTGGGGATGGAGAGCCCAGGTTTGCTGGGAGCTCCCCGGCAGTTTTGGAGCTCTTGAACCCAACACAGGAGAGTATTTACCAGGCTACATTTCACTCTGAACTGTGTTCCCGGGTCTTGTTCCCATGTTAGGATCTCCCTGATGTTCCCACAGTGCCAGACTTGCCAGATGTGTGATGGGAATGCTGCTGCTAATGCTCCAGCTTCCCTCCAGGATGCTGCTTGGGCTCCTGGAGCGGGATGTGCCAGCCCACGTGGCAGCTCTGGGGATGTGTGCCACCAAAACGCTTGGAAGAGGTGCAGAACCAGGCCCTGGAGCACGGGAAAAGCTGCACAAGGGTGAGCAAAGCCCCTTCCTCAGCTGCAGAGAGTGGATTAGAGAAGCTTTGCAGGGAACAGTGGATCGGGGGAGATATCACTGCACCTTACCACTGATTTCACCTGCTGCTCAAGCTCCCTGCCAGGACCGAAAGGATTCTGGGGGTAGAAATCAGCAGTGTAGGAAGAGAACTCCTGGAATGGGCAGTGTGAGCCCCCCCGGAAGAGCTTCTCTCGCCTCGTGCTGAGGGAGGCTGGACATGGTGTAGGATGCACATTACAGACATGATGTACTTTATACATTATTTATGTATTATTATAAAGGAGTTGCAATGGTGAGGGAGGTGATTCTCCCCCTCTGCTCTGCTCTGCTCTGCTCTGCTCTGCTCTGCTCTGCTCTGGTGGGGCCCCACCTGCAGAGCTGCCCCAGCCCTGGGGCCAACAGCAGAAGGACGTGGAGCTGCTGGAGCAGATCCAAAGAAAGTCATGGAGCTGCTCCCAGGGCTGGAGCCCCTCTGGAGCCAGGCTGGGAGAGCTGGGGGTGCTCACCTGGAGAAGAGAAGGCTCCAGGGAGACCTCAGAGCACTTTCCAGTGCCTAAAGGGGCTCCAGGAGAGCTGGAGAGGGACTGGGGACAAGGGATGGAGGGACAGGACACAGGGAATGGCTTTAAGCTGGAAAAGAGGAGGTTTAGATGGGATAATGGGAAGGAGTTCTTGGCTGCGAGGGTGGGGAGGCCCTGGCACAGGATGCCCAGAGAAGCTGTGGCTGCCCCTGGGTCCCTGGAAGTGTCCCAGGCCAGGCTGGATGCGGCTTTGAACCTCATCCCATCTCCTCCTCTGCATCTTTTCCAGCCCTCTCCCACTGCTCAGCCCTCATGCCTCTGCCCTCTCTCCTCCTTCCCATTCCCTCACTGCATTTCCCCCTTGCATAGAGCCCAGATTTGGAAGTTTCTGCTTCCAGTCATGACAAAGAGCTACAGGGATGGTGCAAGCCGGCTTTTTCAGGAGCTCTTGGCTGGGACTAAGTTTGGATGTATTTCCAAGAGGCCACCATTGACCTCAGCTGCTCTGTCAAACAGCCAAGGATTTTTTTTTTTCCCCGGGAGCACAGAAATCCCTCAAAGTTTTAAAATTCCTTCAATGTAAAGAAAAGAAGAGTTTGGAAAAAGAAGAGTTTGCTTCCTTCCTCTTTTAAGGAAAGCGGAATCATGTTAGACACCAGCCAAGGAAGTTTCAGCCCCAGGAATTAAAATCTAGACAATGATAAGCGGGGCTGTGTTTTTATTTAAGGAGATCCTGTCAGGAAACTGTAAATTGAAGCTGGCTTTGCTCTGTCTAATAGAGAACAGTAATAATTGTGTGCCACATATGTGCTCTCACCTGCTCCTTCTCCCTCAGAAAAAGCATTTAAAATCATTTCTTATGAAGAAACATTTCGAAAGGAAGAATGCTGAATTTATTATTATTATATATTATTCATATAATGACAACACCCAAACTTTTCTCAGCACTGAGCAGAAACAGAGAAGATAAAGCCTCTGGCCCAAAGAGACTTTGAAATAAATGGAAATAAGGTTTGGATCTGCCTCCGTGTGTGTGCATGGAAAGTTTTTAAGTATTACTGAAGAAAGTGTGAGAGAAAAATTGAATTATACATCAGCTTCTTCACCACCAGGAAAAAAAAGGGCAAGTCTGCACGCTCTTGATAACATTTTAATAATTTACAACCTCAAATTTCACCCTGGGAGTGACTTTCAGGAGGAGGAAGGAATACTGTGACTGTAAACACAGCTGGAAGGGAATGGAAAAACCATGGGATCTTCTGTCCGGGGAAGGGGGATGGCAGGAGGAGACAGGGAATGGCTTGTGTTGAGCGGGGAGATGGGGATCCTCTGTGGGGATCCTCCCTGGGGGCCTTGGAGGGGTCAGTAGGGATGGGGCAGAGCTCTCACAGCCCCGGCCACTGCATCCCTTGGCAGTGCTCAGGGTAAATCCTCATCCCAATCCTCACCTTCTCCAAATGCGCTTGGAGCACCCTGGGCTGGTGGAAGGTGCCCCTCTGGCGGAATGAGATGGTCTGAAGGTCCTTTCCAAGCCAAACCATCCTGGGATTCCATGGAAACAGACTAATTCCTCCCTGCTGTCCCTTGGGGAGTTTGTCCTTGTGGCAAAGCACCAGGATTCCACGTTGTGCCGGTTTGGCCAAAAGCTAGTAATACAGCCCCTGAGAGAAAAACCAGATTGCAACCACCCTTCCCCCCCACAGGGTTTGGGAAAAAGAAATTTTCCTCGAAGGAAAGTGAAAGAGATAAAAACTATTTATTTTAACAAACACACAGGAAAAGGATAATGACGCTAAATAATGGATTAAAACCCCCACTATAGAGAGAAACCTGGGAAGATTTCAGAGTCCTTCTGTAGGTGTGGTCTCTCTCCTCCTCGGAGCTGGTCGGTGAGGGCGTGGGCCCACCCCGGGCCTCGGGGAGAAAATTCTCCTGATGTGTTCTGATGTTGTTGAAACAGTTCAGAAGAGAAGAAGGGAAAAAACCCAAAGTCCCAGGAAACAAAATTCAGCTCTCCGTCTCACACCAAGAGGGAAAAAAAAACCAGCTGGCTGAAGAAAAAGCAAGCAGGGTGCTCCCTCTGTGCCATCCGCAG
>VZTD01005785.1:285081-328399 GCA_013397725.1 Rhagologus leucostigma | reverse complement strand
AAAGATGCACACCCAAGTTGCACCCCCCCAAGATGCACGCACACGATAATTCGCGTATACAGTTATAGACCTGGCAAATCAGCATATCTGTCAAATATTCCCCAGTGAGAGGCTCAAGAGAAGCCCCCGGCCTGAGGAACCTTCTCCTGGATGGGCCTATCTTGGTTTACAGAATGTGTTCTGGAGAGGACCTTGGTGTCTGGGGCTGTCTGACCCAACTTCGAGGTTTTCAAGATGTTTGGTCTCCTGGCTTAACAGAACTTTGGGTCTAAGCTGGTTATCAGAGCTGGGGAATTACAAGTATGTGGGCTAAAAGCACTAAGGATACATGCAAAGCTGTGTAAAAGGGTGTGTGGAAGGGTATATGAGAGGGGTATATGAGAAAGGAAAAAAATCATCATGGCATCAGTGGAAGCCACATCTGGAGGGGATTGAGTGGCAGGAGTTTGTCTGTCCGTCCCATGGCTGGTGCCCGTTCTCCCAGTGGCTGCAGCAGGAGGAGGAGGCGTGCTCCAGGATTCCTGGGATGTCCAGGAGGGGTTATGGATGAACACCGTGAGCACAGGGATGTCACATGGAGGGCTGTGCTCCGCCTCACCCCATCCCAGACCTGCCTCACCTCCACCAGCTCCGTGCTGGGCCACCTGGGCACAAAGCTTGGGATCTGGGAATTCCAGAGCAGCCCAGCCCAGCTGGTGGAACGGGATCAGTGCCAAACCCAGGGCTCCCAGGGCGGGCAGTGCTGAGGGACCAACAGCTGGAAGGGCCCAGAAACGTGGGGATCGTGGCTTTCCCGCATTGCTGGGAAATCTGCTGGCAGCAGGGACAAGCGGTGCCAAAAGCGTGCCTGTCACCCCTGAGCTCCCCCTGGGCCTGCCTGCAGCGCCGGGGACGGGGACAGGGACAGCAGCCCTCGGGAATCTCTCGGGGATGACTGTTCCCTGGTTTTTGCTGCTTCCCAAGCTGCTTTTGTGTGAATTCCTTCACCCCACGGCCGCGGCAGGATCAGCATTTCTATTTGCTGGGGAATGTTGCTGTGATCACTGGAAGTGGTGCAGCAAAACCTCTCCCCCATTCCCCCTCACCTCCACTGCCTCTGCTCCTGGGGGCTTTCCCCCTGGGGATATTTGGTTGCCCCAGGGTGGGTTGGAGAGGATCTCCAAGCTGCATCAGGGGACCCAGGCAGGGTCTGGGGCATGTGGCAACAGGGTTTGGACACCCAGCTGGTGGCACAGCCAGGGGACAGGGACACCGAAAGCTGAGTGAACTGAGACGTTGTCTTGCCTGATCAGCTGCAAGAGGGCAGCCAGATCTTCCACATCTCCCAAAATCATTCCCTGGGAGAGCAGGCTGAGGGTGTTCCTGCTTGGAGAAGGTTTTTTTGTATAATCTCTCCTCCAAAAGCCACCTTGGCAGCACGAGTGGGAAGTTGGGGCCTCCGTTCTCCATTAAAATGGAATTTTAAAGATTAATATGGGAAGAGGTCACGCTGAAAACTCCCCGTCCGTGGCACCTCCTGCTGCCTGTTCCCGGAGCATCCCTGGAGTGTTGCCAGCACACGGGAGGCTGCACAGGTCTCTGTCTGGTGAAACCTATTGTCCCACACTTTGTTCCCCCAAGGAGGCCATGGAAAAGCTTCCCTTGGGCAAGGTTCCCCAGGCAAGCTCAGCTTTGGGGCTTCCAAAACTCAACAGGGTTCGAATAATTCGTTAGTGGCATTAATGACTTTATTAACAACCTCCCTCGGAGCGGTGCTGGTTGTCCACACCTTGTTCTGCCCTGGGGAAAAGCTGTTGGCTGTGTCCATGGGAAGGGGCCCTTGGACAGCCCGTGGTGCCTCCTGCCCACCCCTGCTCCACCCAGCTCGGGATGGCCAGGGCTCGGGCTCCGGGAGCCACTAGATGTCAGGGTTACTCCGTGCAGCCGTGACACCCGCCAGATGTGGCACAGCTGGCTCGACCTGGAGGTCCCCTGCGTGTCCCCCAGGGCAGGCCAGGGCCAAGCACGGCCTGTGTCGTACCAGGAATCAGAGGAAAAGCCGGGAGAAAGTGGGATGAAGGCTTCGTCCCTGCCGACTGTTCACTGTCTCCCTCTGGAATGACAGCCACGGGTTGGTTTGTCCAGGGAATTTCTGACTGTTTGCAGGAAAAACCGGTCCCCAGAGTCATGGGTGTCTTCAAAACTGGGTGCTGGTGGTCACCCAGCCAGGAATGCGCATGGACAGCCCGAGTGGGTTTGGATTTCCCGCTGGACGCATAACCTGAACCCCCCACGCCTGCGCTGACCATGAGTGTGACCAACAGTGACCCCTGAGCCCCCTGTCCCGCCTGGAAACACATTTTGATCCAATATAATTTATCCTTTACAATCACCCTCTTCTTTAAAACCCTCAGCACCCAAATTTTGGTGGGAAAAAAGTGAGAAATGGTTCTGATTTTTACAAAAAGCGTGAAAAAGTTCAGATCTTACAAAGACCTCAAGGTTTTCTTTAGATTAAAAATATTCAGCTGAAACTGCCCGATTTTCTGAAGTGTGCCAGTTGTTTATTGCATTTATTCTAATGCTGAGTTCACATCATAGATAAGGATTATTAATAACTCATTTTCATGTATAAGGAATTCAAGGAAGTTATTTCATTATAAACAGCGGAATGTGGCAGCTTAAACAAGAATTAAGAACGGGGAATGGCTTCCCACTGCCAGAGGGCTGGGTTAGATGGGATATTGGGAAGAAATTTCTCCCTGTGAGGGTGATGAAGCCCTGGCACAGGGTGCCCAGAGAAGCTGTGGCTGCCCCTGGATCCCTGGCAGTGTCCAAGGCCAGGTTGGATGGGGCTTGGAGCACCCTGGGACGGTGGAAGGTGTCCCTGCCCATGGCAAGGGTGGGACTGGATGGGCTTTAAGGTCCCTTCCAACCCAAACCATTCTGGGCGTGTGTGAAAGGACAGAAATGGGAGTCTCTGAGCATTGGCAGGTCAGATGCTCAGCAGGTTGTTGACCTTGTTTCTCCCCAGATGCTTTAGAAAGTGTTCCAAGACTCTCTGTCTTTCCTGCCCCACCTGGAGACTCATCCTGATCTGTGGGAGAATGTAGCAAACCTGGGGTACGCAGCTCTGTGTCCCTTCCCAGCCCTTTCCAGCCAGAGCTGTAACTGTGGCCTTCTGACCATCCATTTAATCCCTGAGCTGTCTCCATCGTTCCCATTCCTGGGCTGAACAACTTTCCATGGTGACAAGTCCCACGAACTAATTATGCCCTACACGAAAATTTGTTTTCCTTTATCAGTGTGAATTTTCTGCCTCTATGGGAAAGCGGGTTATTTATTAGGAGAAAAAAATTAACTCAATGGCTTTCTGTCGTTAGAGCTTCTCAAATCCCCTTCTCAGCGAAGGAATCAACAATTACAGCTGGCTCTGGGTTCCATCACCACTTAGGCATGATGGATCTGCAATTCCATGGTTTTCATTAGAGCAAATAGGCACCCAAGTCCATCAATAAACCATATGATGTGCAGGGATTCTGATAACAGCAGCCTATTAGATTCATTAGTGCTAATCAGGAGGGAGGCATCGATGGCAGCTCGTTGATAATGCTCGCTTAAAGAAGTACTTTTTGGGGTGAGTGATTTCAGTGATGTGGGAGCCCTGGAAAGGCTCTGGAAGCAAATGTCAAACCTGCCTGATTCCCTGGAAAAGAAGGGACAAACCCACAGATGAGACCACACAATGAACATTTTTATCAATTGTGAGGGCACACAATGGCAGCAGGGGAGGGACAGAGAAGAGGGAAGGGCGGGGGGAGGATTTCCAGTGGGAATGTGTTGGACACTGGTTTGAGCCACAGAAGTTGGGAGTGTTGGGAATGCAGCCGGACGTGGAGGGCAGCCCAGGATCTCCTGGCACGCACAGGAAAGGGGAGATCAGAAAAAATATCACACTATGGATGGGATGAGGTTTCTTCGGACGGGATCCAATCCAACAAATTCATTGTCACCTTAGAATCCTAAAACTTGGAGAACTTGTTACAGCTGCTGAGGTGGTCACAGGAAATAACTGTGGTGACAAACCATTAGAAAATCCTCCGGAAGCAGAGGGGAAGGAAGTAAATGTGGATCTCGCTCAAATCACATGGGCAAATCCAGGACATTTGGCAGAAACTTGCTGGAAAATTTGGGGGCCTGAAAGTTAAGGAGGCAGTCTGGAAGTCGGCTGATAAGTAACAGGGAAAATACGTTGCAAAAAATTCCATCTATGGCAGGGTGACTAAACATAAATTAGCAGCAAGATGGGAACCTTCCTGAAAGGGGAAAAGAGCAGAAAGGATGGAAAAAAGGCTGATCATCAAAAAAAAAAAAGATGTGACACAAAGGTTGGGAAATGTCAGGAGGGAATGAAAATGGAGAAATTCAAACTTCACTGGAAGTCTCAAAATATATTAAAACTTCCAACAAAAGGCTGTCCTTGGAGCCTCTGCTCTTCCTAGTTCTTCCCTTGTGTAGTTAAAGATTGCAGCTAATCCAGGAAGGCCCAGACTGGAAATGAATGTGTTCCAAGGGATTGTGCTGGAGGCTGGGATGGAGGCAGAGCGGAGCTGTGGGAATGGAACGGAGCTGGATGCAGGATGAGCGTGTTGGGGCACCCGGGCTGGTGGGATGAGGGCAGGAGACGGGAGTCAGGCAGTGGGAATTGTCTCCATCTCGACTCCTGAGATCCTTCCCGTGGCTTTGCAGGTCTCCTGGCAAGGGCTGGTGGGAATATCATCCAATGGAAGAGCAAAGGCAGGGTGTGAGGGCATGGAAGAGAAAAGCAGGGGCGGCAGCAGATGAGATACTCTGAGTCTGCTCCTGCAGAAACCGCAACAGGTCGGGAAGGAAAAAACCAAGATTTTGAAGAAACTTGTGGAAAATGGGGAAAAACCCCAAGCTGGCATGGCTTCTAAGTACATCAAAGCAAGGTGGGCACTGGTGAAACCATGTGGGGATTACTGACAGGGAAGGAGACTCTTACAAGATAATGAGGAAAGGCTGGGAGAGCTGGGATTGTTCAACGTGGAGAAGAGAAGCTCCAGGTGATCTCATTGTGGCCTTCCGGTGCCTGAAGGAGCCGACAAGAAATGTGGAGAGAGACTGTTTCCGAGGGATGGAGTGACTGGACAAGGGGGAATGGCTTCCCACTGCCAGAGGGCTGGGTTAGATGGGTTATTGGGAAGAAATTCCTCCCTGTGAGGGTGCTGAGGCCCTGGCACAGGGTGCCCAGAGAAGCTGTGGCTGCCCCTGGATCCCTGGCAGTGTCCAAGGCCAGGTTGGACAGGGCTTGGAGCACCCTGGGACAGTGGAAGATGTCCCTGCCCGTGGCAGGGGGGGGAATGGGATGATCTTTAAGGTCTCTTCCAACTCAAACCATCCTGGGATTCTGTGAAGCCTCTCAAGCCCACTGATCAACCTCTTGGAATGATGATCCTCACTGGCCAGCCATGACCACCCATGCTCCTGCTCAACGCTCCCAGCTCTCCACTTTTAGGGACAGCTGGATGTATCCAGCAGAGAGCGGCCGCCAGCCTGGGACTCCCAGCAGACACTGGCCTTTGGTTTCTCCACCTGGTGCACGAAGGAACCTCGGCTTCTCCTCTGGGGCATCACCTTTCCTGGCAGCACGGGACTGAAAATTACAGCAGATTTCATTTTTAGCATCTCAGAGAGACAAAAGGAGTCTTTTCCTTCAGCTTCAACACTGCCACAGCCCCTGGAAGGAGCTCAGAGTCTGGCACAGCCTCATCCCTCCCTCTGCAAGTCTCTCTGTTGCTCTGTTTTGCCATCCCGCAGATCCCAGTCTGGCTTTGCCATGCTCTGGGTGTTCCTGTGTCATCTGGCACCACGGTGGTTTGATCCTGAATCTGTTGGTCTCATCCCGATGGGAAGGACAGATGTTGGCAGAGGGGAAGTGTGGGATCCAAAAGCCCACAGAACTGCAGGATTTTCCCTGTGCTCTGGACAAATACTGACTGGGGCCGACTCCAGCAGCCTTCTCCCCTCACGGATGCTCCAACACGGAACACGAGCGGTGACAAACTGGAGCAATTACTCCCCATGTTCCCAATCATCCCATTTGCCTCCCCCTGCTATTGATTTTGGAAACACTGCTTGAGAAGAGAAAAGGCGAAAAACCCCCTTCATGGCCTGTAATACCTAAATGGAAATTTAATCCCTGCTTCATCCACCATCCCCTGGCCACATTTATTTTCCAGGCACATTTGGATTGTTTTGTTTACTGCTGACTGTGTTTATGATTATTTTAATAGAGAGCGTTGCACGATACATTTTGTATGAAGGTCACTGCTTAGATATTCTCGATTGGAGCGGCATGGATTCCTAATGAATTCACACCGCCTCTTGCAGGGTTCTCTCCATTTCCAACGGGGCTCCTGCTGCAATCCCACATTAGCCATGTGCTGGATGCATCCCATTCTCTGCTGCTGGATTTAGCAGAGTGGGAAGGGCACTGGGAAGTTGCTGATGCCGATTGTTTCACCCAGGGGTTAATGCACTGCCCATAAACACGGCCAGCAGCCACCAGCCCAAAACGGGATAAATGGAACATTTCAGGAATCCTTGTGCGTGCCCCAGGCATTTCCCTCTTTTTGGTGCCAGGCTCGGAATGAGCTCTGAGACAGCGGTTCTCACTCGCAGAGAATTTGCCTTTCCAAAGTGTCCATTTCTCCCCAAGTATCGCCCCCAGCCTGCTGGAGTCATCGATATTTGCAGTTCTGGTGCGCTGAGCCGTGAGCGCCGTTCGGAGCACTCGATGAATCCCTGATGCTCCCCACGCTCCCTCCCGCCTTTTCCCTGCTCCATATTAATGAGACAAGACTTGTTTTGTCTTCCTGACCGGCTGGCATCAGGTCCCAGGGAGGAATTCTGAAAGGAATTCTGCTTGGCAGAAATATTTTGGCCGTGTACTGAATATAAGGGGCTACGTCAGCTTGCATTCACTGGACAAGGTGCGATCCACTGGACAGCAGGACTTTCCCAGCTGTGGGGATAAGGATTGGTAAATAAGAAGATCCAGCCTGCCTCCACGGAAGTTTTAGTGGATTTGGGGAGGACCTGGACCAAGCAGGGAGAGGGAGAAAGGCTGTACCAGCGTCATCACCGCTCTAGGCCTTGGCAGATTAGAGCTGTTTGGGTGAAGGATCTATTCCAGTGTGGATTGAGTTCAGGGCCAGGTGACATTCCCCACAAACTCCAGCTCAAGGGTTTTGTTGTCTATGTGTAGAATCATGGAATCACTGAGGTTGGAAAAGCCCTCCAAGATCAAGTCCAACCATTCCCACAGCACTTCCAAGGCCACACTGACCCATGTCCCCAAGTGCCACATCCACATCTTTGAAATCCCTCCATGGACATGACTCCCCCGGAGCCTTGGGCAGCTGTTGCAGTGTCTGACCACCCTTTTGGTGAAGAATTTTTCCCTAACATCCAACCTAAACCAGAGGTGGAGCAACTGGAGGCCCCAGTTTCTCTGTATTCAGGGATTGCTCCTCCCTGATCCAAGTGGACTCTCAGCAGTCACCACATCCTTTGGCATCCAGGGAATGGATGAAACCCATCTCCTCCTGTTTGCCTGAACCACTCTCTGCTCATGTCCTTTCTGATTTCTTGTTCTTGTACAGGAAGAGAGGATTATCCTTTAATGGATGATTTGGATCTGTAGCTCAGGTTGCTGTGGAAAGCTCTGCTCCAGTTTTCCTGCTCCTTACTCCAGGTACGGGATGGGAAGGGCCCCAGTGGTCTCACAGGTGTGTTCAGGTGTGCTCACCTCCAAGCCCTGTTTGAAACAGCTGGATCCAAGCTGCCTTTGGACACTTTGGGATGCTTTCCAATCCTTCTTTCTCCCTGGGAAGTGGCCATTGAAGAGCTCCGGGCTTGGTTCCCATCTCCTGGTTGTGATTAGATGCTCGGCAGCTCAGCCTTGCCAGAGGGAGGGATCCCTCCAGCTCGGTTTGGGTTGGGATGGTCTGGGATCCATTAGCACGAGGCAAAAAAAATCACAGATAATAAAAACAACACAGCCCCTAATGATCCTTTTTATGCAGTCTGGCTTCCATTCCAACAAAACACGAGCAGAACCCTCTTTCCAAGAGTTCCTGGAGAACAGAAAGACACAAACGCCTGACTCCAGCGTGCTTTCATCTCCCTGTGTTAGGAGACACCACATTTATCTCTGCCTTCATCATCTTTTATCCCCACCAGCTGCTGAGAGCTGGAGCTGTACCTGGATTGAATTTTTGCCTGTTTAGTAATCTTTGCCTCTTCTGCTGCTGTGTCCCAGAGCTCTGGGAGTGTTCCACGCGTCGTTTTCTCATTTAAATACTCAGCCATGCAGCCTCTGAAATGTCAGCGGGCATTGCGAACAAAGGGAAAAGGATCTGGAAAAACAAACCCTCGATCTACCTTGGCCATCCAAGAGTTTGTTCTTCCTTGTGAGGCAATTTTGAAGGTTGGCAGGAACCAGTGGTCCTCCCCTGTCCCAAGGAGATGGACAGAACTCTAACCTGGAAGGAAAAGCCATTCCAAGGACTATCCAGAAACTCTGGCTGCCCGAACTGGTACTTCCTAATTTTCTTAGTGAATAGTTCAGCACTTAGAGTGAAAACATATCTGGCACATGGCCCTGTTCCGTCACATCTGGGCAGGGTGGGGAGAAATGGAGCCCAGCATTCATGGCCAGAGAGATCCCTCCCGCTTTTGGAATCTCATCCAGGAGGCAGAGGAGGCCTCGCTTGTCAGCCTTGCCAGCCTCAGCATCTCAACCTCCTCTAGAATGAAATGATGAACTGTCCAGGCTTCCTCAGCTTTCATGAGCTCCCTGGATTAGGAGCTGTCACCATCTGTAACTTCACCCTTCACGTCCATGCTGGAAGGTGAATCCTGGTGGTGGTGACAGACACATTCCAGCTCCGAGTCATTCCCAAGAAGACTCAGGGGACAAAGGGGTCCAACTCCAGCAGCACAGGCTGTAAATCAAAGCAGACTTTGCCAAGGAGCTCCTGGGCAAGAAGCAAAGAGGGCTGTGGACAGTCCTGGAAGTGAACCAGACCATTCCTCACCCCTTTCCACAGGCAGAGCTGGGATCTGTAGCCCAAGAGCTGGAAGTCACGGAGTGGAGACACCGAGGTTGACTCTTGGTGTGCTCCAGCTTCTGTTCACAACTCTTCACATCCCAAAATCATGTGCAGTCCTTGGTGTGCTTGGGCAGGGCTGGGGAACATCTCCTGGGTGCTGTGTCAGGTTTGGATCATCTCTGCTTCAAGACCAACAAGAAACAGGGAACAGGTACAACAAATCTGCTCCCAAAGCATCCAGGTCTGGAAAATCCTTCCATGACCTGAAGCTTAAGGAACCCAACTCAGCTCCAGGTGAAAAGTGATGTTCATTAAATTGGGCAGGCACAGGGTGCTTGTTCAGGGCTTTTCTCTTCCATGCCATAAATTAAAATATATGTTGATAGCATCCTTCTCTCTTCTGTCCTTGGCTGTAGCAGATATATTCTGAGTTTGGGGTGGAAATATTTGCCATGATTCATATTTTGGCTTGATGTAGATATCTGGGTGACCTTTAGCAGCCTGTGATTTATAGAAAAGCTGATTACATGTTCCTTGATTTCATAGGAGGGATCAATATAAACAAGATTAGGAAAAAAATACAGTTTTGTTCATTTTAAACAAATCCTGACAATGGTTTCTTTGAGAAACTCAGACCTCCAGCGCTTGGAACAAGGATTTGAAAGCTGGCAGAGAGTCACAAATATGACTTTTGATATAGCTGTAAAACTTCTGCCCAGACTTGTCCAATCCATAAACTCTGAGAATCTTCCTGCACGTGGGCTCAGTACTCAGAGGGACAGAAGGAGCTGAGGCCCCTGAAAGCCCCAGAGAGGTGGGAGCTGCTCTCGCAGCCCTGGCTGGAGGTTGTTTTAAACCTCTCCATGGCATCGCACTCCTGGCAACCTTCTTCTTGTGCTGGAACAGCTCTCCCCAGTTTCCATCAGCAGCACTTTCCATGATAACTCAGGTCTGGGTGTAGAAGAGTCCTTGCCAAGCTCTGGAGGAAATGTGACCACAGCTGAAGGGCTGGGGAGCAAATGAGGAAAGGCTGTGAGAGGGTGGGTTTGTCCTCCATCTCCAGACCCCACAGGCTGCTTGGACCAGGGATTCCAACCCTGGGGCAGGAACGGGCAGGGATTTGCCTCTGACCTTCTGTCACACAATTGTCTGAACGTCCTTGTCTTCATCTGAGCCAGTCCAGTGTTGCGTCTGTCCACACGGATTGTGCTCAGCCATCCTGCTTCAGGTGGGATTAGGAGAGAGGCTGCTTTCCCTCCGAGAATGCTCTGCCAGCTGGCAGTGGAATTGTTTGCTGTCTTCTGCAGGCTGATGGAGTCTGAGGGATCACACGCCGCATCATGAACACATCCCAGTTCATCTCCAGCAGGAAATCCACTCTCCCAGGTCCCCTCCTGAGGCAGATTTAAATGTGACTTCCTTCCCCACCTGTGGAGACTGAGCCAAAGAAGCTGCAGGTCACTGGAGCTTCGGGAGAAGGACCACACCAGGCTGTGATGCTGCAAGGGCCTCGTGATGCCACTGAAATCATCAGCTGCAGTCCCCTCTGTGAGGATAAAAATGCTGCTCCAGTCTCTCCTCGTGTGCCTGAAGCCACAGAGGAGCGTGGCAGAGCAGGAATCTGCAGCAGGGATGATTATCCCGCTGCTGGGGAGAGCAGCTGTGCTCCCACCGCCAGCTACACTCGCTCCTGTTTCCACAGAAAAAGCCAGAGATTTTCCCATTTGTTTGGTTTCCCTGGAATATAAATGTATTTGTTCCATGCCCCCAAGACTCCAGAGTTTGTAGATGCACCTGCAAACACCTGAGGGGCTGCTCTGACTTGTGGGTGGTTTACGGATGACTCCGGAACTGAGCTCCGTCCTTCTCCATCACCGACAGAGGCACAGGAGGTAAATCCATGGAGTAGGAGCCTCTCCCTGCTCCCGCTTCTTCCTGCCAGTCGCTGTGAGGAGTTGAGAGCAGAGAACTGGTCAGTGAAACCGTGGCTGAATTTTACAGCCCGAAGTGAATCCTCAGGGAACACTTTCCATAGGAGTCAGCGAACGTCACCACCACGGATCTGGTCCTTTCCCTATCCGCCTCACCCAGGTGCCCTGGGCTGGGAGCAGCACGCAGAGTTTTCACAGCTGATTTGAATAGATTTGATCCCTGGTTTGAACACATCTGATGTGCCTTGGTAGAGCATTTCCAAGCAGGTATTCACAAATCAAATCTCTGTTCCTGATGCACGGATCTCTCATGCTTATTAGGAAAGCACTTTTATTGCTAACAGGTAGAAAACAAAAGCAGAGAAATGAGGCATTTGGAGATGTTTTCCCCTAAAAGAGCTTTTAGCCCAGAAGAGAGAGAAATGCATCCTGCCTTGAAAATAAGGGGAAACGCATTAAAGACTTGGACAAACTGTTTTGATTTAATGCTAATTAGTAAAAGGCATGAAGGAAAACACAAATTTGGAGTCAGAACCAACTGATTTCGAAGTCTGGTATCACTCTGAACTTCTGTTTATCTCATCCCAGTTGTTATAGCAGGAAGGAGACCTACTCAGATACAGAATAGTTGTATTTTCAGGCTGTCCCTGGTAATGGAGAGGAGATTTATTATCATTGACATATCCCTGGTAGGAGCCTTTGCCAGCTGGAGAGCCCTCTCTCGGCTGGGGTTGACAATTTCCCTCACTAATTCCCCCATTTCTCTGAGGTCTCCATGCCACTGCACACCTCTCTCTGTCCACTGCATTTTTGCCCCAGAGCTCTAAGGAAAGCCCCAGCCTGGCTCCAGGCTGCAGGAGCCACCTGCTCTTCCTGCATCACCCCCCTGAACGAGTGCAGGACGGGAGCTGGAAGGGACAACGTGCAAAGGAATTTCTGGTGAGAGCAAGAGGATCATCTTTCATCTAATACAGATTAAAAAGTGCTGATCTGGCCCCAAAAAACCAGAGTGTTCTTCCTGGAGCAGCTCCTCCTTCCCATTTAATTGTCAAACGCACTGGAGGAGGCAGCAGGTCAGGGCACTGTGAGATGGGGGACTCGGAGGAGCATTGCAGAGGGCAGGGAGGTGGTGGCACTCCCAAACCCACAAGGAATGCCCAGCTTCTGCAGTTATTTCTGGAAAAGGGAGTGACCACAAACCCTGGCAGCACCACACAGTGCTCCTGCTGTCCCATCATGCCCCAGAAAATCTCCAGAGCTTCAGAGAACCATGGAATCACAGAATGCTTTGGGTGGGAAGGGACCTTAAAGCCCATCCCGTTCCACCCCCTGCCAGGGGCAGGGACGCCTTCCACTGTCCCAGGCTGCTCCAAGCCCTGTCCAGCCTGGCCTTGGGCACTTCCAGGGATCCAGGGGCAGCCCAGCTTTTCTGGGCACCCTGTGCCAGGGCCTCCCTGCCCTCACAGGGAGGAATTCCTTCCCAATATCCCACCTAACCCTGCTCTCTTTCAGTTTGAACCATTCTCTCTTATCCTATCACTACAATTCCTGATGGAAATTTTAAAATTCTGCAATTCTGACCCAAGCCTGTTCCCTGGGGTTGAGGGAGCAGCTCC
Source organism: Rhagologus leucostigma (assembly GCA_013397725.1). Taxonomy (NCBI): domain Eukaryota; kingdom Metazoa; phylum Chordata; class Aves; order Passeriformes; genus Rhagologus; species Rhagologus leucostigma. The sequence goes on along the minus strand of VZTD01005785.1, from coordinate 315,733 downwards.
AGCTCTGCCTGCTCAGCTCAGGGAGCTTTAGCTCTACTTGTCCTCCCCAGGGAAACACCGTTCAGTTCTCCCCATGGATTTTTCCCCGTCACTCAGCTGGAAAGTCTGGCATTATCCTCATGGCATCCCTGGCTGGCTGCATCCTCTGTGGATGTAACTAAACTTGCCAAATCCTCGCTGCTCCTGCTTTAGAGCCTGCATGCGCTGTTTTGCCTGAAGGTACAGAGCACATAATCCACTGAAATCAGTGTTTGGAGCCAGTGCTGGGCTGTTTCCATGAAGGCTCCTTGTTGCTATGAAATCCCATATTTTGGGTTGTTAGGAGTGTAAATATGGGGGTAGACTCCTATTTCATATCCCTCACTTCAGCTGGAACGATTTGCCATCATTTCAATTAAATCCATTAAAAGAAAATCCATGCCAGTCGTATTTCGTTACAAAACATCACCAATGAGGACAGAAGGATACAGGAAATCAAAATCTATCATTCTTTCCACAGGAATGACAAATCCAGTGAGGGAGAGGGACGGATTGGGTGATCCTTAAGGTCCCTTCCAATTTAAACCATCCCAGGATTTAATGAAGTTTATCAATAACTTCTTTTGGGGAGATTGTGCAGACTCTTGGAAATGCCAGGGTTTTCTTGGGAATACTCATGCCAAGCACCCCGAAAGTTATTTGCAGAATATTATTTCTACAAATAACTTTTGAAAGTTACGTGTAGAATTTTAAAAGTGAATAAAGCATCAGGATTGCCCACTGAGGATGGCGGAGTCTTTAGTGAAGCAGCTCATTATCTCCTTGCACCGACACCTTGGCCTCTCACCTGGGTTCCCTGGACAGCCACCTCCTTCACCCCACTGCCAACATCACCCTTCTCTCCCCTGAAGGACCCTTAAGGTCCCACCTCTCCCCAGTTTCAAGGAGGCTTGCTCAGGTTTTTGCTTAATCTGAACATTCACAGACCTTGTTTCTATTATTTGCTGCAGATTCTGGCCCGGATCCCAGAACTGGTCACTTTTTCTGCAGTGCTCTGCGAACAAGGGTTGGTAGAGTTATCCCTTCAATCCCAACTCCGTTTTGAGGGATCAGAGGTTGGGAATGAGGCAGAGCTGGAACTTGGCCCAGCCTTGAGCTGACCTGGGGTATTCCGCAGGCAGAAAAGGGCCTTGGGTGGGTGGTTCCAGCTGCCCCTAGAGATGGCCAGGGTCATTTGAAGGAGCATCCACCTCAGGGCTGCTGAAAGTCACTTGATGGGACCTTGTAACTCCTCTGTGTTATTTTCCAGTCCTGTGTGGACATCCCAGACAGATTCAGATACCTCCAACAGCACTGGGACACGTGGTTTGGGGTAGAATATCATGGAATCATGGAATGGTTTGGGTTGGAAGGGACCTTAAAGCCCAACTCGCTCCACCCCCTGCCACGGGCAAGGACACCTTTCACTACAGGATTTGGAAGGCCAGAGAAGTTCTTCCATGTGCTCTTTCTACACATGGAAAGACATGGAAAACTGAATATCCAGAGACATCCACAGCAGGCTTTAACAGAAGCTTTGTGCCCAGGAGCCCCTGTCTCACCTCCTGAGGCATTGCTGGAGAACTTTTCCTCCCCAGCTGTCCTTTCCTTGCCCACCTTCCTGAAAGAATTCTGGCTCTCCACGCACTCCTGAGTCATTGAAATCCAGGCAAAGCCATTTCCCAAGATGGGATCGAGAGGAAGAATGCGCTGGGTGCCGGAGCGTTTGTGCTGTGGCTCGGAGCCAAAGGCAATTAGCAGCCGACATGAATCTCTGCTGCTCGCCACTCAGCCATGTGCAAATGGCACTTCTTGTCCTGTGGGTTAAGGAATGGCAGTTTAGGCTGTCAAGCCGTGCTCAAGTTTGCTGATTGAAGGGGTTTGGGGCTGCGCTATTACAAAAACGATGTTTGAAAAAAAATGCTCTTAATCCCTGTTTTATGAGGCACGCGCTGGAGAAAGGCGAAGCCATTTCTTTCTGGAGAAGTAGCAGAATCAGCAGCCAGCGACAGGAACACATTTGTCCCCTCTAGTCTGAACAAAGTCAAAGTGGAAACTACAAACAAAGGTGTTTATGAACTTCTGAGGGCTCCTGTGAATGATCTTGGGCTTCCACCAGGGCCGGAACAACAGCTCAGTGGGGATTTGTTTTCCCTCCTGCCGCAGCCCCATTTCGTTCTCTCTCAGTCTTCCTTTTTCCCCCCTTTTTAACCCAGGGATGTGGTTTTGTGCTGTCATTTGTCCAAGGCTGTTGGCTGTTGGCTGTTGGCTGTTGGAGACGCCGTGTCCCGTGGTGAGGGGCCAAGGAGGGGCCAGGGATCAGATGCAGCTGCACCCCCAAACCCGCGCACGGACTTGCTTTTAACTGTGGTGGAGAGAAGTTTTCTGCTGGGGCTTTTGCTTCTCTAAGAGGCTTCGGCCCATATCCCACTCCTAATGTATCCCTAGAACACTCACACTCCACATGACCCCTTGGCCTCAGCCGTGTGGGATGAGGGATTGGGCTGAACCTATTAAATTAATCCCGGGCAGGGCTCCAGGCACAGGGGATTTGCTTTGGCTCTCAGAAGGCTCTCTGTGCCTTGACAAAGGACTCTGTGCATTATTTTGAGGTGCCCATCCCTTTCCTTCTGCTCTCTGCAGGCCTTGGAACTGTTGCTTTCTGCTGTTGGGTCTTTTTCCCCCTGGGCCCAGCACGCATTCCCTCAAACTCCTGTAACTCTTCAGATTTCACAGAAATAAAGCTTATGGGATGTGCCTTTCTCATCTCAGCCAGTTTTAACCTCAGCTGCTGGAAGAAAGGAGTCTCCAAAATACCAAACCTCCTAAAACACTCAGAGGCAGAGGAGAGAAAGAGACACATGAGTAATATTCCCATGGAGAGGGGGAAGTCAAGCTCACAGGTCATTCACCCTTCATCTCCTCCACCTAAAGCAATGCACATCATTCAGGCATGGCTGAGAGACACAAAAAAAGCCACTTTGGAAAGAAACCCATTTTTTTCCCAAGCCATGAGGATGCACAAGAGGCAAATACATCCCCAAATGCCTGGGAAACGCTGTGTGGGAAATCAGCCAGTGGGAAAGCAGAACAAAAAATGGGCCCAGGAAATCAAACCTTTTGAAGCTTGGGGATTTTCAAGCTCCCTCCTAATTTTCTCCAATCTTTAGAGCATGGTAATGAGCAGCAGGGAGAAATGAATCACCACCTTGTGATGCAGATAGGCTGAGGAAGAGAAGTCATTTGAGCTGGGTCTATCCCCTAAAGGTTAATTCTTACTGTGTTACCTTGCTTTAATTGTTTTCCTTAGTCTGCTGATGGATCTGCCTCACTAAAGGACATTAAACACTTCCTTCCTTCCAGGAACAAAAGCTGCTAAGAGCGGAGGTGAGAAATGGAGATGTGGTTTGGCTTTCATGGCTTCTATAAAGCTTTTTTAGCACGGGGTGGGGAATTCCAGCTGCACCCCAAAGGGCTGGCAGCAAACATCAGGATGTGAGGAAATAAACTGAGGAAAGGAACCTGACTGTGGTTCCTTCTCCTGAGGCCTGGCTCCAGAGGTGGGTTTGGGTTTATTTCTGCCCTGTTTGGGTGGCTGTGATGGGCTGGGGGCGGCCAGGAGAAAAGAGAGCTCCCACTCTGACCTGGGAGCACCTTGAATACTGAAGGGTTCCCATGTGGGGATTTTGACACTTCCACAAGCTTCTATTCAAGCTTTTCATGACAAAAATACAATGATTTCATGGAAAAGGAAAGTCAAAACTAAATCGAGAACAAAATCAACCCTGAATGTTTTTACCTCATGGAAATGAAACATTTTGATCCTGTCAAAACAAACCGAGAAAGTTGAAACAATCTGTTTTGATACTTCCCAGTCAAAATCAACATGTTTCCTTCAAAATGTTTTGATTTCAGTCCGACTGCATTTTCCTACGGGGGAAGAAACTCCACAACATTCTCCTGAGACGCTTCCGTCCGGATCTGGTGCTGGATTTATCACGAGAAGCTTGGAGCAGGTCTGGAGGGCTGACTGGGGAGCAAGGTTCTGTCAGATTGGATATTGAAAATGCATCTATTATCTCTGTATTACGATGGAAAAGGAGGAAAAGGCACCCGGTGTATTCCAACAGACTAGGAGAGGGACCCTTGGGAAAACAGAATGATGGTGGCATCTCAGCCTCTTTGACCTTCCCATGGGAAGGGTCCTGCAGAGCCACTGGACTCTGTGCAGGGATAACGGGATGAGGTGATGGATGGTTAGCGGGCATCAGGACAGGAATTCGCAGAGGTAAATGACTTTAAATGTAGAAAAAAGAGAAGAAGGAATCAGAGGAATTTGTCACCCAACTGGTTTTGATCTTACGGAAAGACGAGGAAGGACTGAAGAAGGAAATGGAATTACGATCGCAAGTAACAGAATTAACTTCCCAAGGATACAAATGCAGCCCATGCTGAGGGTGCCTGGGTTTATAACCTCATCCCTCCTTTATAACCTTGAGGGAGGGAAGAGCTCCCTGGGATTGGTATCTGAAGGACTGGCCTGGTGGTGACTGGTCAGTGCTGAGCCACGGCCACCACCAGCCCTGTCACCAGCACCAAACCCAAACTGCCACCACCAAATGCTGCAGGGGAAAGTCCTGAGGCCCCCGTCACAACTGAAACCCAGCCAAAGGCTGAGGAGCGGTTCCTGCTGCCCTGTCTATCTGCAGGCCTGTTGGGCCAGCACAGCCACCAGGAGAGCTCAGCGGGCTGTAAATCCATCCAAACACTCCAGATGTGGTCCCAAACCCAGGAGTGTGCATTCCCTGCAGCCTCACGTTCAGAACCATCTCCCCCCCACCCCCGCCTCCCCGGCTGCTTCACGCTGATCACCCGAGAACAGAAGGCCAAGTTCCTTCTGCTTTCCTTTCAACTCCTCCTTGTGACAGAGCAGATGCCTCCTTCCCTAAACTCCTGGCACGTGGCTGGCTGATGTTCCTGGAGACAGGCATGTGCTTCATGCCCTTCCTGCTCTGCCGTTATCTCCTGATCTCCTGATGGCATAAACCAGAGAATTGCTTTTCTGAGTGCTTGGCTCACCCACGTTCCCCTCAGGAAAGAGCATTCCATTCAACAGGCAGTAATGATCCAGCTGCTCTGGGGTCACAGAATTAAACTATCCCCTCATGGTGCAGTAAGGAACATTATTACCTCCAGAGCAAGGTCAGACCTCTTCCCTGTGTTAATTAATCAGTAAAATTAAGCAGTTTGTTCGCTAATATCAGTCCCTGGGAAAGCAAGTCACTTATTAAATGAGGCAGGGAGCCAGGGGGAGTCTGACATGTGCTGTGGAGATCTGTCAGGACCTCTCAACATCAGTTTTGAGCACTGTCCTGACTCTTTCAACCTGGTACTTCCCTTCAGGGTTGGGATGCAATGCTGAGAAGGAGGAATTAGCCAGAGCCTTGAAGGTCTCATCCACACATGAGCCAAGTCTGTAGAAGGACCCCTACGGACAGACTTCGCATCAGAGTGCAGGAGTTGCTTGAAATCATGGAATGGTTTGGGTTGGAAGGGACCTTAAAACCACCCAGTCCCATCCCCTGCCATGGGCAGGGACACCTTCCACTATCCCAGGTGGCTCCAAGCCCTGACCAACCTGGCCTTGGACACTTCCAGGGATGGGGCAGCCACAGCTCCTCTGGGCACCCTGTGCCAGGGCCTCTCCTCCCTCACAGGGAGGAATTCCTTCCCAATATCCCATCTAAATCAAAATGGTGGGATTAGGTTTGGCAAGACAGTGCGGGGACCAGGTCTAGGAGGGAGAAAAAATTTTCTTGTCTGGGCTGGGGCTCCCATGGGGCTGGGATTCCTTGGGCTGGAAGTGGGCTCTCCAGGGAAATCTTCCGCCAGGACTCAAGCAGCCCTTGCTGAGAGCAGAGTCTATGACAGTTTTCATAATTTCCTACAATAGGAAAAAGAATTAAAACTCTCCTTTGGTTGGATGACTCCCTCTCTGAGCTCCATTAACTTTATTGACTCGACTCCTGGGAGTACCAAGGGAGAGAAGCTCTCCTGGAGGCACCTTAAACACCATCCAGTGCCACCCCCTGCCATGGGTAGGGACACCTTCCACTACCCCAGGGTGCTCCAAGCCCCGTCCAACCTGGCCTGGAACAATTCCAGGGATCCAGGGGCTGGGCACCCTGTGCCAGGGCATCACCACCCTCCCACGGAAGAATTTCTCCCAATATCCCATCTAACCCTGCCCTCTGGCAGTGGGAAGCCATTCCCCCTTGTCCGGTCACTCCATCCCTTGGAAAGAGTCTCTCTCCATCTTTCTTGTAGCCCCTTAAGGCCCTGCAAGGCCACAGTGAGGTCACCCCAAAGCTTCTCCTCTCCAGGCTGAACAACCCCAGCTCTCCCAGCCTTTCCTCCCAGGAGAGCTGCTCCATCCCTCTGATCACCCTGGTGCCTCCTCTGGACTCTCTCCAGCAGCTCCATATCCAAGGATGTAAATGATGTGTCCCAGTGAATTCCAGCTCAAGGCTTCAAGTGCAGCAGGATCCAGCTCCTGTCCCCACCCGGGCTGTGTGTGACCACCGCAGCTGCAGAGCAGCTCCTTTCCCCTGAGGCAATTTGCCTTCCTCCACAACACACTTGCCAGCTTCCCTGCGATTGCTGGGGTGGGAAGGAGACACTTCTGGAAAGTGGGAGCACCTGGGAATACGTGACCCAGGACATCAGAGAAGAGCTGCCCTTGGTGAACACTGAGCAGGATGGTACTTCTTCCCAGGCACATACTGGAAGAAGAAGATTAAAAAATTCCAACGTGTTCCTACTCCACCAAGGACCCCTCAGACAGAGTTGCTCTGTGCTGTAGACCTTGACCTCCTGTCCTGACCGTGGGGACAAGGGGAGGCAAAGCCAAGGGAGGGAGTGGGAAAGGACAAAACTGCCAAGTGCTGTGGAGGGGTTGATTCACAAAATAAAATTAGTATTAAGACAATTAATGACCCAGTTTGTGACGGGTCAGCAAGGGGTGACCAGGGACCTGTGGGACAGCATCTCCTCAGGACGCTGTGGCTGATAGCTCAGGTTTGCTCCAGCTGGACACGCTGACCTCCAGGCCATGGGGGATAATGGAACCTCTTCAAACCCTCCTCTTCAGGCAGGAAGGAAGGAAAGGCTCTGTCTTCTCCAAACCAGGGGGCACGGCGTGGCCTTGGCACAGCTGGTACAGCCCATGTACCAACCTCCTCCACCTGCCCACTGGAGCAGCTTCCAGAGGCTGGGAGAGCCAGGGACTGGGCAGCAAACTGGAGGGTGGGGTGGAAGGGCTCTCATGGGATGGGGCAAGCCTGGCCCTGGGCAAGGCTTTGCTGAGCCTTCCATTGAGCTTTGTCTATTCTGGCTCGGACTTGACAATGTCCAAAAACCAGCTCTGATTTCTCTGGGGTTTTATAATTCAACTCTGAATGACAGCGAAGGCAGAGATACATCTTCACACAGCCAGGTGGAAAAGCCTCCTGATTCCATCCAAGAAAACCCAGAAGGAATAAAAAAGGATCTGCCCCTTTCGTTTTCCCAGGATTATGCTAAAACTTCCACTACTTTCATTTCCAAAGGCTGTTCCTCCTTCAAACTGACTGCTGTGGTGTTTTTTTCAATCCATCCTCTCCTGACACTCGCAGGTTTAATGTGTTTGGTTTCAAACCAGAAGATATCCATCAAACTGAATTCCACTGAACCTTCTGGACACAAAACCCCAGCTTGCAGATGGCACGAGGGGCACCACAGACTCAGTGCTGTGGTGGGTTTCTCAATCTGTCCTCTCCCCACGCTCGCAGGTTTAATTTATTTGGTTTCAAACCAGAAGATCTCCATGAGAACAGAGGCTGGGCCACCAAAGTGAATTTTATTTAACCTCCTAACACAAAAAAACAGCTCGCTGACAGCACGAGGGACACCACAGACTGACTGTTGTGGGGGGTTTTTTTCAATCCCCACCTTTGCAGATTTCACGCATTTGGTTTCAAACCAGAAGATCTCCATGAGGATACAAGTTGGGCCACCAAACTGAATTTTATTTAACCTCTTAACACAAAAAAACAGCTTGTTGACAGCACGAGGAGCAGTGGGTTATTGCGCTGTCTTGATGTTCCAGATATGGTCCCTTTTATTGGAAAATTCCAGCAGTTCTCCAGTGATTCCCATGTCTGCTGCACCACAAGGTGACTGCGGAGCGGCTGCATCCCTCCGAGTTAGATAACAATTATTGGCAGATATAAATAGAGGTTTTCAGCGGCAATATTGTTTAGTATGCTAAATGTTGCTTTAATTTGCTGGTTCAATTGGAAGTGAATTCCTGTCATGCACAGAGCAAAATAGATCAATTATATTACTGCTAATTATTGTTATTATTTTAAACTGTGCTTCTCTAGCAGATTTAACAAATTTGTCAATCCAGCTCGTTCACCTTCTCGAAACAGAACCTGGCAGCTTTGCATGCAAATTAGCCCGGATTTTCAACAATAACTGCAACTCTTTTGTAATTATCTCACCTTAGACACTCTCCATTTATCACTTCTAGGCCTAAAGGCTCCAACATCTTCATCTTCCCAAAGTATCGATACATCGTCCTATACGTTAAGAGCAAAAAAATTGCATTTTGCAGCAATCCTCGGTGTCAGGGGCAAAATAAATGGGAACAAATATCAATATTTGGGGAGAAAACATATTTACAACCTGGTGAGAAATTTCTTGCTGGAAAACCCAACTTTTCCAGCAATACTTGAAGGTAATACGTTAAAAATATCAGCAAATATCTTCATGTTCCCCCGGCTCTGATAAATAGCCTTTTAGATCTGTGTTTCTAGCCCCAAAATAAAAGTTCAAAGCCCATAAACTACGTGACACCTCTCCTGCCTGCCTCTAACTGCATCTTTTCTCCATCAGGATGCCTTTATCAGAAGGTCATAAATCACAGGCATTCCCATTAGGAAGCAGTGAGTGGGATAGGGCAGGTTTCATCTTCAGGTATTCACTTTTATAATTCACCACTGCATTATTTACTCTTGTGGCTGCAATAATCCCTCTGAGGTCAAATATATGCACATATAAACCAGCCTCAGAGCTGGAGAAAAATACAGAATAAAAACCCGTGGGTAATGGTGATGGGTGGGCAGAAATTCTGTGTTTGTGAGGTTTTGTGAAGGCTCTGGGTGGTTGGATTTCCTCCCGAGTTGGCTGCTGGGAAGAACAAGGGGGTAAAAATTAAAGAAGCGAAAGGCAGAGGCTGTTCTGCACCAGGGAAGATGAACACAAACCCTGCCCAGGACAGATGGGACAGGCAGGGAAACTGAAACCACAGCCCTTTCCAAGCACAGCAGAAGCAGGAAACCTGTGGAGATGCGCAGGGGCAATCAGGGAAAAGGGAAAAGAGGATGTTGGTATTTTTGGAGTTCTCCTTTTAATTTTCTCTTAAAGAATTTTCCCCATACATGTTCCTAGGGGACAAATTACTGGGTACTTAAGAGAGACAAAAGACCTGGCCACAGGGGGAGGGGTCCAGCTGTCCTCTTTTACCTGGGGTTTTTCTTGTGTAGGGCGGAGATGCCACGAGATTTGAACTGGGAAAAGGGGGTGGGTACAGTGGCTAGCTCTTTGCCCTCCGAGCGTTCGGAGGGGAAGGAGAGGCTGCTGTCGCTGTAGGGAGAACTCGTCGCCACTGTGGGGTCCTGCCTTCTGCTGCTTTCCTTTACTGTGAGTGGAGTTTGCTCGCTGGAGCGGCCGTTTGCACCGGGACCCTATTTAACACCCTACCTCACTAAAAGAGGGACTTTTCGCCATCTGCTCGGGTGCCTCAGGGGGACCTCGAGATCCCAAGCCCACCTTTCCCTGCCCCGCTGGGAGCTGGGCTGCGGCCGGCCTGCCCCCGCCGTTCCTTTGTCGCTGCTCCGAGCCTTCGCCGCACTGTAGCGCCGCACCCCTGCCTGCCGAGACCTCCCGGAGTTCCCGCTGCAGCTCCGGAGCTCCGTGCATCTCATCTACCACCCGAGATTTTGTGTTCGTCCCTGCTGTTCCAGCCTGCTGTTCCCGGGGGTCCTGCTGAGGCACCGGGATCGGCTGCCCAGGGGTTTGTGGAGCCTTTCTCCCATCCTTTCCCGGCCCGGCCCAGCCGCCATTGCCGCGTGCTCCCCGAGCTCGCTCCGGCGCGCCCCCTGCAGCCGCGGGGGAACCATCGCACCCGCCCCGCTCACCGGGAGCCGCCAGCGCCCCTGCCGGCCGTGAGCGGAACTGCACCGAGGGGGAGCGGGCCGGACAGGCGAGAGAGGCTGCACTGGGTTCTGGTTCTGTTTGTTGGTACTGCCATAGTTACTGGAGTTTTGTTTGCCTTGAGATATATATATATATGTGTGTGTATATATATTAGTAAAGAACTGTTATTCCTATTCCTCATATCTTTGCCTGAAAGCCCCTTAATTTCAAAACTATAGTAATTCGGAGGGAAGGGGGCTACATTTTCCATTCCAAGGGCGGCTCTTGCCTTCCTTAGTAGGCACCTGTCTTTCAAACCAAGACAGAGGAACAGATTATCCCGTTCTTTGTGCACAAGCAATGGGTCTCCAGAAGCCCCAGCCACAAGCTCCTGCAAATGCTTCATTCAGCCTGGGCACCAGGGAGATGGGCACGGAAAAGCCCTGCCCCAGAGATCACTGATGTAACACATCTCCATCTCAAACTCGTGTCATGAAGAGGAGCCGCTCAAAGCCACACAAACCCAGACAAAATGGAATCAGTGCAAAGCAGAATGATGTGGAAAATGCTAGGAAGGAGTGTTCTCCTGGCTGTGGAGACGCTCACACTCTCCTCGCTTCATGAATATGTAGGAACAAGAAAGTTGCCTCCAAATGTCAGCCTAAATGGACACACTTTTCCTTCCCATAAATATCCCATTTTATTCCGAGGCAGCGGAATGCAGACAAGTCACAGCTCAGGCCTCCAAAGCCCCGTCTCCTGCTCCTCCAAATTGGTTTATTTGGATTGTAAATTCTTCTGGGCTCTGTGATAAAGATCCTTTGCTTTCATCTTCCCCAGAGGTTGCCAAATCCCAGTGATAGGGTGACCTGGAAAATAAAGGGGGTATTGTTGTAAATATTTCACACTCTCTCCGGAACCAAGAGCAACAACTGATGCTGGAGTGAAGTGAAATGCAGGGACTGGTGGGATCAGGGAGAATCGGGTGTGGGGAGAGCTCATTTTATTGGCATCTGGCAAAGGAAGATTTTGTCCTTGGAAAAAAACAGTCTGAGGACAAAACACATTCAGTTTGAAGAGGAACTGTGGATCAGATGTAAATGACAGTGTGATGTTAGTCTTCTTATCCTGCTCCTGGAGGATAAATTTGGGGTTCTCTCATTCCCAAAGAGGTCTGGGTTTCAGCCAGCCCAGGGGATCTTTGCTCTTCTAGACTGGAGGAGGAACTGGAATTTCAACAGGCAATGGGAAGCAATGCCATTGCAGTGTGTGTCCACATGGACACCTCGATCCAGGCAAGGTGGGAATGTCACTAGAGGAATCAGCAGGAGAATTCCCCCTCCTGTCCATCAAGACAACGTGTCTGTGACTGTTAATGGGATTTACCATCTTCCCGAGCCCTGTCCACTTCCAGGCCTGGCTGACACTCAGTATCCAACAGGAAGGAGCCAATAATTCATTTGGAGTCACTTATTTGATTAATTAGGGCTGGGTTTTCCCTGGTATTTCACTTGCCTGGGAGCAGAAAAGTGGTTTTTGGAGCCTTGCAGCTTTGCAATGCTTCCTGACTAATTCCTGCAAGTCCACCCCGGACAAGAGACCGCATTCCCAGGCAGTTCCCATGAATGGATGAGATTTCCATGTGCTGAACCACAGCTGCCTGGAGGTGAGCGGCTTCTCACCCAGGTCAGTCCTACATTGAACCTCACATCCCAAAGAGAGAAAGAACCACCAGGAATTCTGGATATCTCAGGAATGGTCTCCAGCTTGGCTTGGGGCAAGAGTGCCCAAACTGTGGAAACAGTGGCTGTCCCTGAGAGGTGTTGACTGCTGCCACCTCATGCTGGGCTTCCTGATCATCCTGGTTGGATGCTCAACCATTCCAGAAAGTGGGTCCAAGGATACCGTCATGCCAAATTGCTCCTTGTGTCCCAAATTGTTTCATTTGCTGAGGGTTTCATCAACAAAATCACCGTGGCTCTCCCAGTTTGTCCAAGATCAAACACCTCAAAACTGCAAATGCAAGGCCAGGGGGCGTCTGAGAAAATCTGGGGCATAACTCTGGCTCTGCAAGGTTACAGCAAAAAAAAGAAGTTAAAAAGTTGCTTTTCGAGATGGTTCTCAAGGAAAAAAAGTGCACTGACAAATTCCCAGCAAGCGAAAACTGGGATTTGGTTCTATTTATACCTTCAGCAAATCCACAGACAATATAAATGAATTTGAGATACAAAATGGAACGAATTAGGCAGACTGGCGAGAGAGAGTTACATCCCTTCCGACAGCAGCACACAGTAATCCAGCCAAAATATTTCAGAACTAATTACTCTCCAGCCCTCTAATCCCTGGTAGAGAAAAAAACCCCACCCCATATATTTTGGGAAGTTCATTGGAAGCATCTGTTTAAGATGTTGTTAATCCTTCGCTGCAAACTCATCGGCTGGGTGATAATGAACCAGCCCTGGTTGTGCTCAGCGTGCTGAGACCTAAACCTCATCTTGCTTAAAGCTGATTATTCCCTACAAAGGAACACAACTCAATCCCTTTTCTTCTTGCTTTGCTTTTCTTTCTTCTGGTGAGAACTTTTCATTCCTCCTTCGCTTTTCCAGCCGGCAGCTGGCAGCAGAAAATGGCTTTAATCTCAAATTTCAGGATCAATATGGAAGGGCACTATTGATTTTGGCACACCGGGATGACCCCAGGGGTCCACAGCAACCACAGAGGACTTTTGATGTTCCTGGACCTTCTTCAAGTAGAATTTCTAACAACCTCCCACCCTCCTGAAGCTCAGCCAGGAGGAGTTTGCTTTGCTGAGCAGCAGCACGGCGGGGTCCTGGCATGATCCAGTGGGGAGGCGTCTCCCTCTGGAGCTCAGAGCAAGGCAAGGGGAAAAACACCCTCGTGCCTCAGACAGGTTAAAGAAATCCATTAGAACCTCATTTCCATGGAAGAACACGGTGCTGGAAAAGCACCCAGGCCGCGTCTCTAACCGGAGCCCTGGTCCTGCCATCCCTCTTCCGAGAGCATTTGCCAGCACCTTAAATCCCAGATTTCCTCACTTCGGAGTGCCTGACTTGAGTTCTCGTGAACCATCTGGGTTTCTCTGTGATTTTCAGTGATGTTTTGGAGAGGTCTGGATTCAATTCCTCTAATGGCCCAGCTAAGATCACTCCCGCACTTTGGGGTGAGTTTGGGATGCTGCCCAGAGCAAACAAAAGAGGAGCTGTGGGGTTTTTCTTTTGCTTTTTGCTTTTTTGCTCCTATAAATTTGACGAATTTCAGATTCATGCTTGTGGAGTCTGTACAGCTTTTTATCTGATTAAAGAGGGATGAGGAAGGAAATGGATTGCTCAGAGCTGCCAGGACAGCATCTGTCTCTTCCTCCAGACTGCCACCGGCTTGGGACAAATTAAAAGTCCTCCCAGTGCTCAGTTTTTCACACTCTTGGAGGTCACCTACACCAGGATTCCATGAGTCACCAAGCTGGGGGCCTGTCTCTCCATCCAGCAGCCCTAAAATCTGTGTGACCACCCTGAGGAGAGCAGGTGTGAGACTGACGTGTGTCCCATCAGGTCTGTCTGGCAGTCAGATATCCAAGGAGAAGAGGAATCATTTTCTTACCTCCAAAAAACATCTCAAGACACTTAAAAATGAGGTTTTGCAGGAGCTGGTCTCGGGTCTGGTCCTGCAGAACACTTCTGGGGCATGGGGTGGAGACTTCCCAAACTGTGTGGTTCGTTCTGCTGTGGGACTGTGGAGAAACAGGAGGACGGAGTTTGAACACCGGGGGATGCTGATAACGTAATAAAGAGGTGTGAAAATAAATACAGAATGGAATTTAGCAGGGATAGGGGCAAAGTCTCACAGAGGGACCGCAGGGATGAGCTCCTGTCTGCCAACAGCAACTGGAAAGGTCCAGGGGATGTCACCCATGAGGCACAGCCCTCAATCACCAACTTCCCCATGGCCCTGAAGAGGGTCTGGATCCTTCCAGGGGTGTAAAACAGAGAGGCCAAACCTGTGGAATAATTGGGCTGGGCAGGGGTCTCCAGGCACTGCTCCCCAGTTTTCCCAAGGAGGTTGATGGAGGCAACCAAGGGGGGCAACAGGAGTGGGCAGAGAGGTAAAAAATACACTAAAGAAGGAAAAATTGAGGGAATTGGGGGTGGTTAATCCACAGAAGAGAACATTACAGGAAAAACATGCCACACTACGGGAACGTCATTTTAGTGTAGGCAAAGCAGAGAAGGTTTGGTTCCGTGGGTCCAGGGAGGAGAACGGGGTGGGAAGTGCAGCACGTTCTGGGAAAGGGACACGTCTGAAGGATTTGTGTGTCTTACAAGCAAAAATATCTCCATGCTGGTGGGTGGAACTGGAGCAGAAACAGTGAATGGTTCCTCTAAATATTGGCCCAAAATTATTATTTTATTCTTTTTACAGGAGAGTCTTCTATTTTGCAGTTTTCCTGACCTTTTTCTTCTGAAGAGGCAAACCGAGCCCAAACTGTGCAAACTTTGCCTTGTGACACACTGAGATTGGCAGCTTGGTTTCCTGCCTTCAAACTGGCCTCGTTGTGCAGCTAAAATAAACCAAAACAATGCTGGGAGGGGGCGTCTCTTTTTATTTCACTGTGGAAACCCAAGATGAAATATTTCCACTGGCCCAAGCAGCACCGCCACCAACTGTTCCACATTCCCTGCTCACTAAAATGTGCTCAAGCGTGGCCAGACTCCTGCTGGGAGTGGGATGGAGGGGGAGAAGAACCAGTCTGGATCCTGCAGCTCATCTCGGGGTGGAGGAGCTGCTCCTGCCGCACTCCCTAGTCTAACAGGAGGCTGAAAATTTGCTTTTTCTGTGTGTTTTGACGTTAGTGAGAGCAGCGTCTGGAAGTTTCTGAGCAGGGAGATGGCCTGTAAGCATTTTTTTGGTGAGAGAAGATGTGTATGTGGCTGGCAGAGGGACTTTCACTCACATCTCACTTACCAGGGCTCTTGCAGTTGCTTGGGCAAAGAGTTTTTGGTGTCTTGTGGCACTGCCTGGAGAAACTGAGCAGTTATTGATGGGTGCAAAGCACCCTGTGTGCGCCCAAGAGCAAAACTCATCCCAAATCCTGAGCTCTGGAGAGGCGGGAAATCAGATGCTGGCATCTTCCTAAACCACAAGGTTTCTTTTGAGCTCTAGGAACTTTGTAGGCAAGAAAAAAGAGGTGAAGAGATAACAAAGGATTCCCTTCCCAGAGCAGAACAATAAAGGCCACTCGTTGATCATTTGAATTTCTTGCCTAATGAAATTGGATACAGTCGGAACCCCCCCTATGCCAAAGGCTAATTCATTTCCACGTTTGAAATGCATGTTATCAATTACTGACTGCAGATCTAATGATTTCCAGAGCTGCTTTGGATTCTGATACCAGAGCCTTTGAAGATTTATTGATGAGGAGTCTATAGAGTCAATTTTGAACTGTACATCGAATTCATCTCAGGAGTGTGCACCCAGCTCTTGGGGCTTTGAGCCACAGCTCAGCCAGGCACAGAAATATCCCCTTTTCCTCATCAGCACACTTTGAATGCAGTCTAAATCGAAGAGTTGCTCCACGTCTCCTGGAGGACCATCCCGCAAGGACACAGGGTGAGATGCAGCAGTGTCACAGGGAAGGTCATACCCTCTGCTACACAGTTTGGAGGTCAGAAATGTCCACAGTGCCTCTCCAGGCTCCAATGTTTGTGGGTCCTTAGAGAGACTCAATAATTATCCGACACTGATTTAATGAGGGCAGAACCTGAAGTGCTCCCCAGCTTTTTGTCAGGAACAGGTGGATTTTCTAAGCTGAACCATTAAAATGCCGCATCTACCTGAAGCAAGCAGCAGGAGCAGTAGCTTTAAATATGAATATCTGTTTTTTCAGACCAAAAATGCGCACCTGAGGTGGTGATGTTATCACAGGAAGCCATGATAGCAGCAAGAGGAGCTGTCCCTCCCTCGTGCCCTCCACACTCTGCAGAAATACCATCCAGACCAGTGTTTTTTGAGATTTTTCACCTCTTATTGACACAGTTCCAGGCTCATGTCTCAGGGTGACACTGAGAGCCTCCTGTGACACCCTGCTTCAGCCCGAAGCAAGTGACAAAGCCACAAGGAACATTGGGACATCAGGGCTGGCCACCAGTCCCAACTTATCCACGGCAGTGCTTGCAGCGTCCTGGGAAAAACTGGGGCGGGTTTTCCTCCAGCTGGGGATTTGGGAGGGCAGTTTTAGGACTTTTGCCTGCTTTTTACCAACACAAACCTCTCCCTGTCATCAGCTGCTTGCAAACCTTCCACCTGTGCCCGGCCTGGTCTCCAGGGCCTCTGGTTTTCCCTTTCTCCCATTTGCACCTGGTGAAAGTGTTGGATTTGCCTTCCGTGCTCTGGCAGAGGGAAGGCCGATAATGACAGGGCTTTTTGCTCCTCCTGGGCAGAGGGATGGGGACTAATGGGGTTCCCGATGGTGCTGTGTGTCCCAGCAGGGCTGGTTTTTGAGGACCCCAGCACGTGTCCCTTGGTGCTCGTCCATCGCGCTGGGATGTGTCCCACTGGGGTGTCTGGGACCTTCCTTAGGGACACCCCAGGCAGAGCCAGAGGTGCAGAAACTCCTGTGGGTGGATCCACCGGGCTCCTACTAAAGGAGCAAGATGCTGATTTAAGTGTGAGAATGGGTTTATTATGGTATTTATAAAAGACCAGATCCCGTTCTCATTCCCACATCCGTGCATGGCAGCGCGCTTTGTTTTCCCCTCTCTTCTTGTATCTTATAAACCCAGCTCCATATTTTCTTAACAGGGAAAATTTATAGAGCCAGAGCTCCAATCATTATAAATCACGCCGAGCACACAAACACAGGAGGCAAAAAGCGAGCAGGAACATTGCAAATCATTCAGTGTCAATAATCTCCGTTGTTATTTGCAGCCAGCAAAGGAAATTGGACTTTTTAATATGTAACACATTAACCTGAGTGTCTGCCTAAATGGAGCTGCGTTTTTAATGTGTTGACATATTCACACAAGTGCTCTTTCTCTAATTCCCCCAACCTTAACATAACAATAATATTGTCAAATCATTAGCAGGCCCTTAAAGAAGGATTAATTCTCCCTGATAAAACAGTGAGTAACACCCTTGGCTGTGGCCTGGCCACACTGGACCCGCGGCATCCACCTGGGCACGCCTGAGGCCGCTCGGGTTTCAGGGCCAGGGAAAGCACATGTGTGTGCTGGGAAGGGTGAAAACAGGAATTCCACAGGTTTAGTGGACTGGATTGCAACGACAGAGGCTAAATTCATGGAATCATGGAATCACAGAATGGTTTGGGTGGGAAGGGACCTTAAAGCCCATCTCATTCCAAGGGAAGGGACACCTTCCACTATCCCAGGGTGCTCCAAGCCCCGTCCAGCCTGGCCTTGGACACTTCCAGGGATCCAGGGGCAGCCACAGCTTCTCTGGGCACCCTGTGCCAGGGCCTCCCCACCCTCACAGGGAACAATTCCTTCCCGGTATCCATCCAAACCCGCTCTCCGTCAGTTTCAATCCATTTTCCTTGTCCCATCACTTCTTGCTCCAGCTCTTACAGTGTTATTTTTCCTCTGCTGATGCGGTTTATTACCAGTGGGGGGGATTTGCACTCCCAGTGCCGTGGGAGGAGGTGTGAATGCTCTGACCATGCTGCCATCCCACTCCAGTTCCCTGGATCTCATGCCCAGCTCCAACACACCCCTTGCAGGAGTCACAGGGGGGATGAGGAAGATCTGGGATTCAGGCAGGATGTGACCCAGCCCCACAAAGCTCAGCAGAGTGAACCACATCTCTGGACAGAGGAGGGCATAAAGCTGATTCTCCTGGATACTCAGGGAATGAACGCTGGGAGTTGCTTCCCATGACTGCGCTGGAGAAGCAGAGAGTGGTCAGCTCTGCTCGCCCCCCTCCTCCCGTGGCTCTCTTTATTTTGCTGCAGTTTTCCCTGGTTTAATATGGAGTTTTTACGGGCAGAATGTGCTCAGGATGGTGCATAATGGGCCCAACTGTGCAGAAATGTCATGCATGCGAAATCTATGCAAAGCCCCTGCTATGCTTTCGCCTGAATCAATTTAAAGAAGACGCTCCATAAAACAGGATAAAGCCAGATTAAGTGCATACAAATGAGGCAGCCCAGGCAAGGCTTTCAGAATTTGTTGGAGACAGATGGAATACAAATGGAGGCAGGAATTGCACCGGTGCATGTGTAAAGCACACTTGGCAGATCCACCCAGGGAGGTGGAGGGGAGAGGAGCAGCCTAAGGAGGAGTCCCCTCTGCAGAGGTCACCTGCAGGCAGAGAGGACAATCAGGCAGGCACGAGCCCCATCTTCCTTCCCAGCTACGTGGTCTTTGGTTTTCCAGCAAATTCCCTGGAAAGCAGCTCAGCTTTCTGTGGCGGCTTCGTGAGGAACAGAGGCGTTACACGAATTCAGAGGGGGGAAAAGCCCATCAGCAGCGCTGCCCGGCGTTATTTGCTTTGCTTCCACATTTATTTGATATTCCCGGATCATTTTCAGCTCCCAGCCCGCTGCAGCTTTTCCCCTGCCAGCACGGAACAGGCTCCACGGGATGGTGATGCCATACGTGGCCAGGCTGGGATGCAAAATATCCTGCGAAATAAAGTGAGCAGATTGGGAACTTCTGTTCTCCTCAGCTGAGAACAAGGGAAGTGCGCATAAAATTGATGAAAGGAAAGACTTTCTTTTTTTTTTTTCCACACAATTAGCTGCTGGAAATCAGTGCCAGGAGATTTTGCTGAGGCTGGAAACTCGGCAGGCTGCAAACACTGAATGGGGCGTTCACATGGGTGACGAGCACACCTTGTGACAGGGATTTAGGGAGCCCCAGCAGGGGCTGTAATCCCCAGGCTTAGCTCAGGGAGGGTTTTTTGCATGAAATTCCTGAAGAAATGCGGTCCCACCGCTGCTTTGCCAGTCCATGTCCATGTGGCAGCCTTTGGGATCTTCCTTCATCGAGGGATTTGTGTCTTCTGGCCGTGCCCCACTGGAATCACCGAATGGGTTGGGTTGGGTTGGGTTGGGTTGGGATGGACCCTGGAGATCATCCAGCTCCCAACCCCTGCCACAGGCAGGAACTTTCCACAAGAAGTGGAACTCAAAGATAACGCCGTAACTCAAAGGTAATTCCCTTTCTGGAAGAGCTGTGGAATATCAGCGGTCAGGTAGAGATGAAGACGCTCTGCCAGTGGCTCCTGAAAATATCCCAGTTCATCCCTGCCTGGATATTTTGCTAAATCAGGGGGCAGAATCCTCTGGGCGCTGTTTCCTTATGGAAACAGTCCATGTTTTCCATGGGTACTTTGGGAAAATGACGTGTCCTCGGGCTGCCGGGGAGAAACTCGCTCGGAAAGGGAGCTCAGGGTCTCCAGGCTTGGAATCAGAAGTAAAAACCCCTGCGAGAGGGAGCTGCTGCTGTGTTTTGGGCATGTCCCAAGGAAGTAAAAGCTGGTGGAGACGAGGGTCTGCCCCAGCCGGCACCAAAACCCATCTGCTCTTCTGTTTGGGGGCATATTTTAGGGAAAATTTATCCTGAATCTACTTAGACAGTCCTAAATATTCCATTGGCACTAGTGAAGATATTCCCACGGCTTCAAACCAAGCATATGGCCCTAGGAGGAAAGAGGAATTGGAAGTAATGACAATTAAACTCCAAAAAAGATCTGCCGTCCCCTTTCAGCCAAAAAAACCCCAAAACATTTAATACTGTTACATGAGTTTCTGTATTCATTAACTCTCTGAAATAATTTTCAGAGAGTTAATGAATACAGAAATTCATGTAACTGGCAAGTCTGGACTTATTCTGAGGTTACACCTCAAATCCTGGGGTCAATTTTGGGCCCTGCATGACAAGAAGGACATGGAGGGGCTGGAGCGCATCCAGAGAAGGGAACAGAGCTGGGGAAGGGGCTGGAGCCCCAGGAGCAGCTGAGGGAGCTGGGAAAGGGGCTCAGCCTGGAGAAAAGGAGGCTCAGGGGGACCCTCTGGCTCTGCACAACTCCCTGACAGGAGGGGGCAGCCGGGGGGGTCGGGCTCTGCTCCCAGGGAACAGGGACAGGACGAGAGGAAACAGCCTTGAGTTGTACCAGGTGAGGTTCAGGTTGGATATCAGGAGAGATTTCTTCATGGAAAGGGTTGTCCAGCTCTGGCACAGCTGCCCAGGGCACTGGTGGAGGCCCCATTCCTGGAGGGATTTCAAAGCCCTGTGGATGGGGCACTTGGGGACGTGGGGCAGTGGTGGCCTTGGCCTTGGCTGTGGAAATGGTTGGGCCCGATGAGTTTAGAGGGCTTTTCCAACATAAACAATTCCATGATCCTGTGATTCCGTGTGGCGGTTGGTCGTGAGACGTTGGTTTTTGTCAAACTGTTGTTTACCAATCCCACCCTTGGAGAGGAGCTTCGTGTGGCCAAAAACCACCTGGAAAACGCTCCATGGGTGGGAGCTCACGTGCTGGTGGTCAGAACCATGTGGCCATTCATTCCCATCAGAAACTGGGAACTCTCACAAAGCTTGACTTTCCAAATGTGAAAAGCTGTTCCTGCTCTCCCAGAAGTCATTTTTCCTGAGGAAAACTGGAAGATGAAGCCACACAGGCTGGGAAAACGCCCTCCCATGCTTTTCATTTGTGTTCTTCTCTGTATTCCCTCGGAGAGCTGTGCCAGGGACACAGCCGTGTGTTATCCTGCTCAAAACCAGGGATTTCCTGGGGTCTGCCGTGGTGGCTCCATCAGCCGAGGGCTGCAGGGGCTGGGCTGGGCAGGAGGGAGGAGAAATCCCTTCCACCTGTGCTGCAGCTCTCGCTGTTTCGAGCTGCATAATTCAGGGTTTGGATTTTAATGAAGGTGTCTGTGGTGCTGGCAATTTCCCTGCTTCTCCAGAACAACAAACCCTTCATTTAAACCTGAGATGAGTTTTGGCTGAGAGCCTGAACTGCTCCTTTTTGGTTCGGGGAGTATCTAGAGATGCTGAGAGTGACCTGGAGAGCTCCTGTGGACTCCTCCAAGCAGGTTCAGAACCTTTGCCAGGCTCAATCTGCTTCCCTTTGCCTCCTGCTCCGAGCAGGAATGTGGGAAGTGGCCTCGGACACCCAGGATGATGAAATCTCACATCATGGAGATTTTTCCTTAGTCCAGACCAAAGCTTCAGGAGCCAGAGACTTGGTGTGGGGAGTGGGTTGGTGGCTTGGTTCCCCGTGGACCTGGAAAAATGTGCCTGTGTCCTGTTTCACAGCTCTGTGGTTCACGGGTGGGATGGGAAACCCATCCCTATCCCCTCCTTCCACGGGTGAACCACAGCCCTCAGCCGCCCTCGGTATTCCACACACAGGGAGGGTTTGGAAAACCTTTGATCTTTCTCTTCTCTCCTTACAGACCAGGACGTTCCCACTCCTCCTCTGCCTCCCCCTCCCCATGAGGATCCCGTCCTTCCCTGCTCTCCTAACCGTGTTCCATCAAGGGGCGTTGCTTCCCAGTGATATCTCCTTTAACTTTGTAAGGAGCATTGAATGTAATTCTGGCAGACTTGTTTTTCATTGAAATATTCTTCTCCTCAGCATAAAGGATTTTTAGAGAGATTTTTAGACTTCGGTTTCACTTGATGAGCTGTTTTCTTGCCAAAAAAAATAAAAAGGAAGGAAGGAGAGGGGAGAGAGAGGGATGGATTTGGAATGTGCAAAAAGTATTGCTCCAGGATTTTCTCCCTGTGACATGGTTCCCTCAGGAATCACCTCGCTGTTTCATTTCCATGTTTTTTATTGCTCGATCTCTCAGAAATAAC
The DNA here is from genome assembly GCA_013397725.1 of Rhagologus leucostigma. Classification (NCBI taxonomy): domain Eukaryota; kingdom Metazoa; phylum Chordata; class Aves; order Passeriformes; genus Rhagologus; species Rhagologus leucostigma. Next base: position 293,639 of record VZTD01005785.1, on the reverse strand, counting down.
ATTTCTTTGCTTAACAGCTGACCCAGCCAGGAATGCAAATCCGGGTTGCTCTGGCTCCGCATCACCTCGGGTCAGAGCAACGCCCGTGCCCTGGGCTCCTGCTGCAGCTCAGCACAGCCGGAGAGGGCTCGGGGACTCCCCGGGAAAGACACCAGATGGAAAGCAGGGAATGTGACAACCCGGCAGAGAAAAAATTATATTCCCTGGCTTTTTTGCACATCCCAGGAGGACTTGAGAACGCACATCAGGTGGAATGTCCTCGGGGAACCGGAACCAGAGCGGGGCATAAAGTGAGTCCAGCCGTGTCCAGGCATCCCTTGGGACGAATATCCCATGGAACAGCGATTGTGAAGGAAAGGAGCAGACATCCCGTGCAGGACATTCCACAGGACTTTATACATCCCTAAGGAGAGATAAATCAGAGCTTTCCTCCCAGCCTCAGGAACTGCTGTGCTGCCAGACAGCCAAACCAAGGGACAGCTTCCACGTCAGACATGTTTCCTTCCTGATGGAAGCCTCTGGAGTCCAATTCCAGCACCCTCACAATTCCAGCCAGCTCACAATTAGGAGCATAGAATCATGGAATGCTTTGGGTTGGAAGGGACCTTAAAGATCTTCTCGTTCCACCTCCTGCCACGGGCAGGGACACCTTCCACTAGCCCAGGGTGCTCCAAGCCCTGTCCAACCTGGCCTTGGACACTTCCAGGGATCCAGGAGCAGCCACAGCTGCTCTGGGCACCCTGTGCCAGGGCCTCACCTCCCTCGCAGGGAGGAATTCCTTCCCAGTATCCCACCTAAATTTCTCCTCCTTCAGTCTGACCATGGGTCCATTAGAGCTGACAAGACACTAAGAGTCAAGGCCTGTGGAGTTCTTGTGGCTCTCTGTCAGCTCCAGGATCCTGGGGACAAGTTGACAGTGCCCTGATAAAGCCTCTGCTCCTGACTCAGGGTACCTCAGGGAAGGGCATGTAGGCACCACAGGAATGGCCAAAGAGGAGATCCTGAGGGAGCCCTGGAGCTTCCCTGAGCACTACACAGCAGCAAGGGACTGAGGAATGAGAGACTTCACTTTCAGGGGCCTTAACAGAGAAACATGCCAGGGATGATCCATAAATTCCCTTGGAACAGCTGAAAGTTGATGCCTAGGAAGGTCACAGAGTGAAAATTCTGGGCCCAAATCTGGCTTTTCCAGGTGTAGACGTGGTGCTTGAACTGGCACATCTTCCTTCCCACCCCAAAAGGCCTGGACCTGGGAAAGGTGACGCTCTTGCCTTCCCACTGAGGAGGAGGCAAATTATCCTGATGATAACGGAGCCGTCACCTCGGAGCTGCACGTCCCGTGGGGAAGAAACTCCCGCTCTCCCTGTCACTGACACAGGGCTCTCCTATTTGTCATTGCCCCCTTCCTGAAACTGCAGTTTTGAAACAGTAATGTGGGAATTGAGCTGGTCTAGTCCCTGTTTGAATAATGGGGAGTGTGTCCCACTTCATCTCAGAGCTTCCCTCAGCCTGGGGCAGCTGGAGCTAGGACACCCTGAAGGTCTCACTCCAGTCCCACTCGTGGCAGATCCTCGTGGAAGAACAGAAACCCTTTTAGGAGCTGTGTGTAGGGAAGGGAAGCCTTGTTTTCCTCCTGCAGCAGCAGCTGCCTGGAGCTCCTCTGGATGCTCGTTTGCAAAGTCATCCTTGGTCGTTTATTTCGGAACCTGCCGAGGAGCAGCTGCTCCAACGAGAAACGTGGCAAATCCTCTGCGGGGCTCTTCAGATTCGGGGCAGGGGATTTTTGGCAACCAGAAGAAGGAAAAGGTGAAGGTGACGGGAGCGGGCGGTTTGGACACAGAACAGCCAGAACCAGCTCCATGTGCAGTGGCTGTGGGGCTGGAGCTTTGCTCAGGGGTGCTGGTTGGAGAACAGGTCCAGCCAAGCACAGTTCCTGTGGGATTTATCCTGCAGTGAGCATTTCAACTTTGCTTCTGCCTCCGGCTCCTTGCCCCAGTGGCACCACCCCGCACTCAGCTGCGCAGGTCCAACGGGCTCTGAATGGTCCAGTGAAGGTCAGGGTTTGGTGTCCAGCTGCCCAGTAATACAAAGAGGCTCAGGAAAACCTTCTGGGAAAGGAGAGGAGACCTGGCTCCTGTGAGAAAGGGCTGTGCCTCAGCAGAAGGTCTGAGCAGTGTGTGGGGAGGATCACACCCCACAGGGCTGAGGCACCTGGAGCAGAAGAGGAAATCCCACTGGAGTTCCGGGACAGCCCTGCTGCTTAAATGTACAAAACCCTTCTGTGTCTCCAACTTGGCTGGGCTGAAGTTTGGCTGGGAAGGACCCGACTCAGTCACTGTGCTCCTCGCTGGGAATGAGCATCACTAAAAACCAGGAGCTTTCCAGTGGGGGTCATGGATAAAGAGGAAAGTAGAAGGCCTGGAGAGGTGGAGACTGAGATCTTTGAAGGTCCCATGCAGTTCAAATTCAGTTTTCAGCCTCAGCCAAATCCCACAACCAGATTGGGAGCCACTGGTGCCCAGTCCAGGCCCTGGTTCTGGGGGGAGTGGGGTCAGCAGGGCCTGCAGGCATGTGCGCAGCTCTGGGAAATGACTCTGTGGCCTGGCACATCCCCCTGTGTAGCAAAAAGATCCTGGGAGTGCCTGCCTGCTATCTCCGGGGCCTCTCACGAGAGTCAGAGCCGTACACAGCCAGAATTCCCAGCTCGCGGCCTCTCCAAGTCCATCGGCAGGACTGGTGTGCTGAAATCCCACTGTGAGACCCCACCGTGCTTCCAGAGGCCCTGCTGGAAAGGCACTGGCTCCCCATCCCTGGAAGCATCCAAGGCCAAGTCGGACGGGGCTTGGAGCAACCTGGTCTAGTGGAAGATGTCCCTGCCCATGGAAAGGAGTGGAATTAGGTGGTCTTTAAGGTCCCTTCCCACCCAAACCACCCCATGATTCTGTGGCAGGACTGCAGCAGCAGCTCTGAGAGCCACCCCAAATTTGGGCTACCGTGGGGAGCAGAGAGGGGAAAGCAGTGAGGCAGAGCAGATAGAGATTTGCACGAACAAAGGAGTTCTATTTTCTGTTTGGGGGTTTTTTTGTTCCCCAAAACAAAGGAGAGACTGAAGAGCGCCTGTTTAATTTGCGAATTTCACAGCTTCGCCTCGCACAAGAGAGGGGGGAAGGAGCAACAAAAAGCCCAACAACAGGCATGGAAAGAGCCCCAAGTATTAATGGCAGCTGATCAATAACTAATCCGCAGTGTTCCAGTTACCAACTTGATGGAGAAAATTCACGGTGCTTAAGTAATTCCAACTAATCTTAATGAATGCCTCCATGCCTACATGCCTGCAGAGCTGTGTGAAATTTATAGAAAAATGTCATTTCGGCTCTCTGAATATTTTTTTTCCCCCCTCGCAGTCATCAAAGGAGCATAAAAAATGCTCTTAGAAATCTGCTATCTCTCCCTGCCAGATGAGGGCTTCAAAAGGCGAGCACTCATTTTTTAGTCGTAAGCAGGGAAGATTATGAATACATTATCTGGTTAACATTAAAAAAAAAAATTGAAAACACCCAATTTTACATTCTTACTTATTTATCCCGTGCCTCTGTCCCCTTTGTGCGCCTCACCCTCTTCCCCGCTGAAGAAAATAATGCCAAGTAGACAAATCAGCTACAAGTTGGGAAGCAGTGATACATATTTTTGTTCTATTTTTATTTGGCGCTACTTCGGGAAAATTTCAAAGGGAAAGGAAGATCAATATGGTGGTTTCGAGCCCTCTCTGTCTTTGCCTGCTAAAACCTGATGAGTTCCTCTCAACTTTGGGAGCAGCCTGCAGGAGAAGCCTCTGCTAAGCTGCCACCGAGCCGGCGAGGACCTCGCTGGGGAGCAGAAGCGCGAGGGGAACGAGCTTTGTAGAGACAGAAAGAAAGGCTGGAGAAGACGGTAATTTTCCAGTGGAAGTTTATTTTCCCCTGGGAAGTCTCAGGTGGGGTCTTAGTGTGGGAATGGAGGGAGCAGTGACAGCCAGGATGGGATTTCTGGGGAGGCATGGCCAAGGGTGAGGATGGAGACAGACCCAAGTTCCTGTCGTGCTGATTCAGGTCCCCCTCATCTAGATGAACACCCCAATTCTGGTGCCACAGCAAGGAATCACAGAATCATGGAATAACCTGAGCTGCAATGGACCCATGAGGACCAAATTCCAGCCCCAGGCCCTGCACAGACACCCCAACAATCCCACCCTGGGCATCCCTGGCAGCACTGTCCAAACGCTCCTGGAGCTCTGGCAGCCTCGGGGCCGTGCCCATTCCCTGGGGAGCCTGGGCAGTGCCCAGCACCCTCTGCAGGAAGAACCTTTCCTTGATCTCCAACCTAAACCTCCCCTGGCACAGCTCCAGCCATTCCTGGGTCCTGTCCCTGGTCCCAGAGCAGAGTTTGGAGCTGCCCCTCGGGATGAAGCTTTGGGTCGGGATGAGGCCTGGCCTCAGTCTCCCCTTCTTCAGCTCAGCAGACCACATGCCCTCAGCTGGATGAAGACTTTCCCACCCCCACCAGCTGAGGGACTGGTATTGAAGATGTGGCCCCAGTGATATGCAGGAGCACCTGGAGATGGACACCGGAGACCTCACTCACCCCTCACTTCAGGCCATCCCAGCTCCTCAGGTCACTCCCCTACAGCCTGAGAGAGGCAGCAAGGAATATTCAGCATAATTAATTTCAGCATGTCCATGCTCCCACTGGAGAATCCCGTTCCCTTTCCCAGCAGGGCTGCCTGCCCTCGCTGGGCAGTTCTGTCCGTGCAACTCTTCCCACTTACTGAAAACTCCTCACATCACAAGGGTCCCTTTTTCTCCTCCGTTTCCCTCAGGGTCCAGCTATGACTCTGTCATAAATTGATGTACAAAGTATGAACAGGAGGATTTTTTTAGAACAGCTTCAGCAATCTTTGTAGTTCATAACTAGGCATGCAGAGGTTTTATTAATTTAACAGTGTTATTCCCCTTATGAAATATTCATCCCAGAGGATTTCTGTGCACATGAAGGTTTTGAAGAAATTGATCTGCAATGCAGCTACTCCTTTAAAAGAATGATTTCTTTATTATCTCTGCCTTTCAGTGCTACTCTATATCTGAGCAGTGCCTGATTAAATGTGTGATCAATCTCAGGAAAGCAAACAGATACATTTTTAATTGGGGGTGAATTTACTGTGTGGGAGGAGGCATTTGGCGAGCCCAGCCCGCCGGAGGCTTTGCTTTGCCAGCTCCTCCTCTGGCATCCTTGCAAGCCATTGGCTCCCCAAGCCCTTGGAGATGCCTTCACCGCCCTGGCATCACCGGCTCGGCTGATCCAGTGTCATTCCATCCGCTGATGGAGAGGGAGCTGCTCTCGGGCCCTGATTCAGCAGAGCCATTAAGCACAGGCTCTTCTCCCAGGGAGCTGAGCCCTGCTGACTTTGGTTCCACTGCCCTCTCCCCACATTCCTGTGCTGTTTTCCAAATATCCACATAATCTGCTGGTGAGTGCTGTCCTGTCCCCTCTGGGCTGGCTCGGGTGGGCAGTGGCAGCTGAGTCCCATCCTGCCACGAGAACAACCCCATGAGATGGAACAACCCCGTGAGATGGAACATCTCCCACGGTGCTGAATCTGAGCAGGGCTTCTCTAAGGCAAATTCCAGAATCCCGGAGTGGTTTGGGTTGGAAAGGACCTTAAAGCCCCATCCAGTCCCACCCCCTGCCATGGGCAGGGACACCTTCCACTGTCCCAGGTTGCTCCAAGCCCCATCCAACCTGGCCTTGGACACTTGCAGGGATCCAGGGGCAGCCACAGCTTCTCTGGGCACCCTGTGCCAGGGCCCCACCCTCACAGGGAAGAATTCCTTCCCAATATCCCATCTACCCCTGCCCTCTGTCAGCTTAAGGCCATTCCCCCTAGTTTTGTCACTCCATCTCTCAGAGCCTCTTTAGGCACAGGAAGAGGTTTTAAAAACTCCTCGGAGCCTTTGTTTCTCCGGACTGAACACCCCCAACTCGTGTAAATAAAGACTGGAATTTAAAGGCCATGCAAAGAGGAGAAATGGGAGTTGTATTTATAGCCTTCCCAGCGGGATCCTTGCAAGTGCTGCCACAGCAGGGCGCTGGGATAAGGAGCCATCAGACAGGTCTGACAGGCAAAGCACCAACTCTGCTCCAAGCAGCCCAACTTTGCAGCCCCCTCTTGCCTGCACTTGACCCTCCCGAGGCATTTGGAGATAAACCCCAGGGCTGTGTTCAGGAATGATGCAAGGATGAGGCGCCTTCGGCAGGAACAGGGAGGTGGAGCCCAGCTGACCCCTCCATTCCCCTCCGGTGTCCTGCCAACCCCCTGCTCCCCATGGTCCAGCAGCACCTCCGGCTTCGCCCACAGCACTGCCCGAGTGCCACCCGCTCTGTCCCCACCACACCCTGGTGCTCCGTGCCCTGCCACCCTGCAGGCAGCTCCAAGCTGCACTTCCCAAGTGGAATGCTCCAGGCAAAGGCTGAGACTTCACCTGGAGGCAGGTGAGGGTTGTCCTGGGCTGCAGCACCCGGCTGTCACCCCTGTGTCCTCGTCCCGCTCTGAAGGGTGACACCGTTAGGCAGGAAAGTGTCCCCTCCCATCCTGCCCTGCTGGCCCCCCACGTCCCCTCCTTGCAGGGGACTCTGATCTGAGGTCACCAAGGCCCGGAGGAGCCCAGCGCAGGGCTGTGCCGGTGTCCCTGGAGGGCTGAGGCCATGTCCAGCCCGGGCACTGCTCAGTCCCGCAGTGTCCCCTGGTGTTGGAAGACACGAGCTCCGAGCAGCTGCAGTGCTCCCCACGGGATTTGCCCAGGAACATTCAGGAATGGGCATCCAGGTGAGCTGGAGCTGCAGCACGGCCCCTCTGCCACCCCCAGTGACACCGTGCTCCCAAAAAGGGCACTGAGCCACCGTTTGCTGTACAAGCCTTCCCATAAAAACAACTCCAAATGATCCCATACAGAAAAGCTGGAGGAATTTGCCTTTCAGTTTGGATTCCGGTGGACTTGAGGCGTTGTGACCATGCCTGTTTGCCTCCCCACAGTCACCCTGAAAGTCTGAATTCACCCAGATGTGAAGGGGACACAATTCAGGCCCTATAACCCCAGAAAGAAAACAGGAATGGCTCTTCCTTGGTTTTACATCAGGCATAAGATCTCCAGGGAGGTGTGAGAAACAGGGAAATTCTGGGGAATTGGTGCTGGAGCAAAGTACAGCTCAGTACGATCAGACCCAGAGAAACTGAGATTTCATTCATTCCTCTTTCCTTTTCTAGAGGGCCAGTACTCTCCAGGAGCAATCCAAGCTGTCTGGCAGGGACTGGGAAGCTGAAAAAACCAAACAAATTATTATCGAGGTAGGAAAAATCCTACAAAGCCTTCAAAGGAGCTGCTTAGAGACAGGAGTTCTACCTGGCCAAAGGATTTAACAGAGAAATGTCGGCCTTGAAACCCATGATATTTAAAAGCCCTCTGACTACAAAAGAAATTGGAGACATTTGTTCCCCACTGACAACATTTTAGGGTATTTTGGGAGCTGCAGAGGAGCAGGAACATCCCGAACTCCCAGTTTAAGGAACACATCCTGTGCAGCTCCCTAGGTGTGTAAGCACATCCAGTTTTGGTGTTTAAATCAGTCCCTGCACACTAAATATTGAACCCCTCCAAGGCCAGACCCCTCAGATTTGCTGGAAGATTTGTTGAGCCTTTCCTCCACACAGGATCGACTCGGGATAAATACGGGAGAGATTCCACAGAGCTTTGGCATAACAATTACAATAAAAATCCCGATGAATTGTGTTGTTATCCAGCACAACTCCCTGCCCTCAGCACTTACTGCAAGGCAGTGCTGTGTTTAGCAAACACGCCATAGAGTTTTGCTGGAAAATCAAACTGACAGGACAGATACGGGAGTCGGTGAGCTAAAAGGATGCCCATGGATAAAGTGAGCATCCAAGGCTGAGGAGATTATCCCAGGTAAAAATCCAGCTGAAACAACGCGGATGTTAAATGTGGTTATCCCAAATGACAGGCATTAACCTGCTGGAACTGCATCGCAGAATATGAATTATGTAGAATATCCTGAACTGGAAAGGACCCACGAGGATCACCCAGCCCAACTCCCAGCCCTGCACAGGACATCCCAAAATCCCACCCTGTGCCTGACAGAGTTGTCTAAATGCATTCCAGTATTCATCTGACTGCCAAAACCAGTTTGTTACCTTTTAGCTTCAAAATTTCCCGGCCCCTGAGTAAACTGATCACTTAATTTTATTCCTATTTCTGCCTTTTTGGGGATAATTTACTGTGTTTGGATAACCCCTGATGGGGACTTGTCTCAGATTGTTTGGCATTCCCTCTGTAACACAAATAGTGACACAAATAATAATTAGTGTTGTTGGCTGGACGCACAAAGCCACACCACAGAGGTGTGGATCTTAATCGCTCTCCCTAATTTCCTGTGCTTTAGCTGAATTCCCTTATTGTCTTCTCCTTGAAAAGAAAGCAATGACTGGGGGGAAGCACCGGCATTTAGGA
>VZTD01005785.1:264471-285013 GCA_013397725.1 Rhagologus leucostigma | reverse complement strand
AAAAAAAAAAAAAAAAGGCAAGGCAGGCACTCCTGGAGAGAGAAAACAACGGCAGAGCGAAAAGACACAGAGGAGAGGCTGGAAATCCACCCGGGAGCTCCCACCTCCTCCCGAACCTGGAGAGCTTTCCAGCACATCCAGAGCATTTACTCCCCTTCTGCAGAGGCACCGCAGCAGTTGCAGCTTCTTCCAGGAGGTGGCAGGAAGATTTTTGCAGAGAAGGAGGAGAGGGAAAGTCGGAGAGAAAGATTTAAAGGAGGAAAGGATAAACCTGGGAAGCAGCGATCTGAAACCCTTCCTGCTCCTCCCGAGCTGCTCAGGTTGGCAGGGACACCTTCCACTGCCCCAGGCTGCTCCAAGCCCCGTCCAGCCTGGCCTTGGACACTGCCAGGGATCCAGGGGCAGCCACAGCTTCTCTGGGAAACCTGTGCCAGGGCCTCCCTACCCTCACAGGGAAGGATTTCTCCCTAATATCCCATCCATCCCTGCCCTCTGGCAGTGGGAAGCCATTCCCTGTGTCCTGGCACTCCAGGCCCTTGGAAATATTCTCTCTCCATGTTTCTTGTCGGCTCCTTCAGGCCCTGCAAGGCCACAGTGAGGTCACCCCAAAGCTTTTCCTCTCCAGGCTGAACAGTCCCAGCTCTCCCAGCCTTTCCTCCCAGCAGAGCTGCTCCATCCCTCTGATCACCCTGGTGCCTCCTCTGGGCTCTCTCCAGCAGCTCCACAGAAGTGTAGAATTTAAGTGAAAAGGATCCTGGCCTGAGGCTCTTGTCCCATTCCCAGGAGGGGAATAACTGGAGGATTTTCAAGGAGATTTGGGTGCCCAAAACGTCTTTGCCCTTCCTGGCTCCATAAGGGGACTGCACACCTTGTGTCCCTGCAGTATCCAAAGGTGGGCAGGCGCACGGGAATCCTGCTCTGCAAGGACACGGATTCATGGTTCGAACCTAGAGGGACCAAAGCCTGGTGTTAATGCTGTTGTTGCTACTCCTGTAGTAGCATCAGGAGTTGCAAAAGCATCACTCGAGGTCTCATTCCCTCTGTCACAACTTCCCTCATTCCCTCTGTCACGACTTCCAAGCACAGAGAGCTGCTGGAGCACCGGGATTTGCGCGGTGTCCTCGGAGCTCACCCTCTCCACACACCCTGGCATCACAGCCCCAGGGAGATTTTCCCTGGAAGAAGAGCCCTCTGTTCAGCAATTGATTTTCAGCAGACTTTAGTGGGACATTATTGAAACCATTTGTAAAATTGCTGTGCTCTGTTCCTCTCGTATCAGGCATCAATTGGAGCAGCAGTGTGGAAATGAAACATTTCAATCTCCGTTAATATGGATTGTTTCAGTCTTATTAAAACACTTCAAGAAGGTCAAAGCGAAATCTCATGGGGATATTTTTTCTTGCTGAAGAGAAATGGGGATTTGCCTTTGAAATCCTGATTCGGGTGACCTCGGGTTGGAAATCTGTGCTTGCAGGGATAGAACAATTCCAAGTTTGGAGACATTTTAACCACACTTCCTACCCATGGGCAAGGGATGTAAACTGGCTCTTGGAAATAAACCAGGAGGAGCTGCTGCTGGACTTTGGCACAGCTGGGATTGCAGGCCACAGCCACAACTTCCAGATGGGACGTGGGTGGCTGGGGAGGCAGCGGGAGACCTTCGAGTCGTGCCTTTCTCAAAGCTGGAAGCTTTTGGAGGATGGAGGGAAACCAAACAACTGACTGATCCACACAAAGAGAAGTGGGACCATTCCTCCAGCCAAAGACACCTTGTAGATGCTCCAGGCAAACCCCCCAAAAAAAAAAAAAAAAAAGGAATTATAGAATCATTTTGGTTGGAAAAGCCCTCCAAAACCGTCGAGTCCAACCTGTGCCCCATCCCCACCTTATCACCCAGCCCAGCCACGTCCAGGCATTCACTGGGCACTTCCAGGGATGGGGACTCCAAACCTCCCTGGGCAGCCCCTTCCCGTGCCTGGCCACCCTTTCCAGGAAGGAATTCCTCCCGGTGTCCAACCCAAACCCTCCTGCAGGGCACGGTGAGTGGTTCTAATCTGAAGTCATTTGAACTAAAATTCCCTGGAAATGCAGCACCTTAGGAATCTCAGGAAGCCAACAGGAATCCTGGGTTTTTTTCTTTCCACCTACTGGAGGTTCTCCAAGCCCCTTGAAGCTCCTTCAGGTGGGTTTTTCCCAGGTCTGGTGAGCACTGCACAGATTATTCGGAGTGAGGGTGGATTTTTGGTGTGGTTGACTGAGACATCCTGATTTAGGACAAAAGTCCAGGGCCAGTCACTGGCCTCTCATTTTTTTTTAATATAGTTGTAATGAACTCATCACTTTTACTGGAAATACAAGAGTTTTTCCTCACTTTATCTCTCTTGCTTTGTTAATCCTCGTTGGCTTCCACCCTCAAAAGAGAAAACATCTCTTTTAATTATTTAGCCTATTATTGGCATTAGTTGGCTCTGTCTTCTTTTGCAGAAGCCACCAGAAGCTCCTTCAAAAGAGCAGCGTAATTCCATAGTCAGGCTTTGCATTTCCCGATCATTAACAAACAGGGTTTTACTAAATTCTGGCTTTTTTTTTTTGGTCTCTTTATCACTGAGTAGACAGTGAGAAACAAAAAAAAAAAACCTTCTGCTCTCATCTCCTTTGAAAGCATTTAACACTTTCTCTTCACGGTTTCTCTGCAGTTCACGCCAAGAAAATATTCCTGCAAGGTCAGGCCTGTCAGGGAGGCCAAATGAAATGCTGGACCTCGGCGGAATTACGGGATCATCTGGACAGGCAATACTGGCCTTGGGAAAGAGCTTTGCTCTGTGAATTCACGGCTCTGGCTGCAGCCAGCGTGCTTTTAAAGGAATAAAACAACGGCTTTGAAGGGCCTTATCTACAACTAACACGCCGTGGTTTAAGCCTCAGAGACCCTGGGCTACTACATCTGGTGGCTTTTCTCCCTCCTCCAGTTTCTGCTGGACTCAGCCTGGCTGGATTGGCTTCCCTTCCCCGGGAAGTGGAAAAAAGGCAAGTTTTGCCTCTGAAGTGGCAGCAAACCCTCCTGCCTGAGGAAAACCAGGATATCCCTCTGAAGGATCTCACGGGGACCACGGGCAGGCCCCGCAGCCACAGATCTGTGTCCTCTCTCCTGGCCTTGTGCGCTTCTCTGTCACCACAGAGCTCGTATTTATCACCCAAACTTGGGTAGAGAAATCCATCCTTTCCCTTGGAATCTTGCTTCAGTCTCCCAGACTAAAAACACCCTGAGCTCTGCAGTAAATAAGGAAAAAGCTGACGTGGAAACTGAGTCATGAAAGGCTTGTGTGGGTCTGATTCCCACAGCTTGCTCTGTGATTGCTGAGGAGGGAAGAGCTGGAATGGGTTCCGTAGGGACTGAGTGAAGAAACAAAGGAAAACTCTAAATCCGCCCAGAATCTCCTGAGCCCCCCGGTGCTGAGGATCCATTCAGTGTGGGAGTGATGAGGCAGCTCTGCGTTTCAGGCGCTCCTTCAGGGCTTTTTTCCCATCAGAAAAGCGGTTTTGAAAGGAATATCCTGGTTTATTAATTCTGGGAAGAGCTGTGCCGGGGTGAGCTAAGCCTAGAAGCCCCGACTGGCCAGCATTCCATGGAATATCTGCTCAGGGCCTGGTTGTGAGGGAATGAATCAGGGAGCCGGGCTCTGGCCACGGTCCTTTTCCACACATGATAATTCCATTAAATTAACATTGGCTGCACGTTCTCATGGCAACCCTGAACCCAAACAATAACAACACAGAGGATGTGGGGATGGGGGGAGAACTGTCCTGGAAATTCCTCTTTTGTGGAGAATGTGCATTGGGGAGTGAAAGAAGAGCAGCAGGAGGGCTCAGCTCCCGCTTCCCACGGGGCAGGATTGTGGCTCTGCTCTGTCCCTGATGGCAACGGGTGCACTTGGCTAGGTTGGGGGTTTTTCCAGCCTTGAGGATTCTGAGATTCCTTAAGGATTCTGTGATCCACAGGCCGCTGGCACAGCACTGGCTCCCTCTGCCCCCGTTTGGCTGTGCTCTGTTCCTTCCCATTTCCGCTGGTTCTCCCTTCGGAGTGAAGCCTTGTGCTTCCCATTCTCCTTAAGCATCTCCCCCTTGACCCACATCCCCTGATTTTACACTGAACCCATTATTTATATGGCCCTGTCAGCCTGGGAGCAGCCTCTTTGCTGAGGTGCTCCTGACAAGGGCTCTGAGTGTGGTGGGGGGGTCCCCGGGCTGGGGGTTACAGGGGGTCNTGGGGTTTAGGGGGAGGTGGTGTGAAGGGTCCCTGGGCTCTGGGTTTGGGGGCAGATCATGTTTGGGGGTCTCTGGTGTGGAGGTTTAGGGGGGTCCCTGAATTTAGGGGGAGATGGGAATTTCAGGTCATGTGGGGGTCCCTGCTCCATGAGTTTGGGGAGGTTCCCTGGTCTGGGGGCTTGGGGGGTTCCCCGGACTGGGGGTTTGTGGGGAGGTGGTGTTGAAGTCCCTGATCTGGAGGTTTAGGGGTGGTCCCTGAATTGTGGTTCAAGGGGACATGGTGTGGGGGTCCCTGCTCTGGGGGGGCTGTGGGGAGGTGATGTGGAAAGTCCCTGGTCTGGGACCTTGTGCTGGGACCCTGGGGGTTTGTGGGGACGCTCCATGTGTCCTCCTGAGTGGATCTTCTGCAGCTCATTGAGGTGAGCGAAGCAGGTCCCACCTCTGCACGTCCCTCTCCAGCTCCAGGGGTAAAACTGGCCCCAAACTGGTGCTGCTGGTGGGCAGTGGCCTTGCTGAGGGCTGGGGCTCTGAGTTTGGGGCCACTTGTCTAATTTTGTGCTAATGAAGCTTTGGGTTGTGTTTTTATGGGAAAACTTGGGCTTTGTGCTTTGGTGCCCCACTTGTGTCACTGATGATGGGTCTGCCCGTCCCAGGTTGTGGCAAACACTTGGACATCTCTTTATAGGGTGGCTGGAGAACTGTCCTGGCCCCTGGGGAGGAGAGGGGACCACTCAGGTACAGCTGTTCCTCATCCACCTCTTCCAGGTGCCTGAAAACCCCTCCATGGGGCGTTCGTGCCACCAGGTGCCCCTGCAGTCCCCAAAAGCCCTGTTCCTCCTCGGAACGAGCAGTTCCCACACAGGGAGCAGGGAAAGGTCATCCCAGTGGTTCCTCTGAGGATCCGGGATGGGGGGATCTGTGACTCTGCGGAGACGGGGAAAACAAAGCTACCTTTGTGGAGCAGCTCGGGTTTATTTGGGACGAGTTTTGCCTCTGATTAATTGTGGGGGTGTGTGTATATGCTGGGAAAGGCACTAATGTTTACTGGAACTGGGCTATAAATGGTTGCTAACTTCTCATTCCGTGCGTAATAAATATCATAACTGATGCTTCAATATGTTAACATTCCGAGCGTGAGCTCCTCTTTTCCTATGGATTTATTTTCATGCACGAGGAGCGTGCAGGGTTTGAAGACACCTTCCTTCAAAGATTAGGGGATCTTTACATCTTTCCTCTGTGTTAGGAAGAGGATAAGGCATCTTTTTTTTTAAGAGAAGAGATGAATATCACCAGGCTTTGGAATGCAGAAATAACTTACTGAAATTGTTAAACGCATTTCTTGTCAAATTTACAGAGCTGCACTGAACGACTTTTATTAAATCCTGGGAAAACTGGCCAGCAAACTTGGGGACTTCCGCTTATCCTGGCAAACTTGTGTTGAATGGTGAAACCTGTCCTAGCATGGCAGAACACGGAGGAGAATCCTTCCTTTTAAGCTATAACTTATAAAAAATATGTTTTTAGCCCTGTGTGAGCTTAGAGAACAAAATCAGTGCAGGAAGAAGGGATTGCAGCACTGTTAAAACTCCCTGTGTCAAACAACTAATTTTAGACCTGGGCTTTAAATGTGCCTTTGCAGTATATTTTTATGCCTCAACTCTCTGCTTCAGACCCTCAAATTTTATTTGGGTGATGGATTTCTGTCAAAATTGGCCGACATTTAGCACTAAAGTCAGGCTGAAATATGAATCCAGTGCTTTAGGACTCCTTTTATTTTGTGTGTAGAGCCTGGGGTTCTCATCCTCCTTATTAACTCTTGCAGGAGCATTCAGGTTCATATTTTTGGAATAATGATTTGGTTGAAGTTTCGTTCCCTCTCAAAGCAGAGATTGATTGATGTAGCGAACCCGGGGGGGATTTTACAGATGGTGAAATTTCCTGTTAATTAGCAAATAGCCCCTTGGTACCACATCCATTGCTTTTTGCCACTGGTTTTGGGGTCCTGGGGGTTATTTCCTTGTGTCATCACAGAGCCTGAGGGACAGTTCACAGCTTTTCCTCTCCTGTTTCCGGTTTCCTGGTATCTTGTTTTTGGCATGTGGAGATCAGAGGTTTATGGCTGTGTGTGTCTGCTCTGCAGGCTCTCAGTAGGGTGGGGATGGTGTTCGGTGGGTTTGGTGGGGGTTTTTTAGGGCAGAACTGTTTCCTTTTGTCTGGGCTCAATTTCCTTCAGAGGGGACAGATGATTTTGGGAGTAAAATGGGATTAGGCCAGGTTTTGTAAAGAAAATAACTGTACTCTTGGCACTGTGCCTTCCCAGGACGTGGCCATCCAGAGTCCTTTGAGATTAAGTTCTGTCTTTTTATAGAGGAGGAGATGCCTGACGCTACCTCGGGCTTTGGGAGAGCTGCCAGGTACCCAGCCTGTGCTCCAGTATCAATTGCACACCTCAGATTCCGATCACCCCGTTTGCACAGACCTCCGAGTTATCCTGCTGGAAAAACACCCTTGCACGCTGCTGCTGGAGCTGTTGGATTCGCGCGTGGAGGCTTTCATTGGATCACAGAAGCGTGGAATGGTTTGGGTTGGAAGAGGCCTTAAAGCCCATCTCATTCCATGGCCAGGGACACCTTCCACTGTCCCAGGTGGCTCCAAGCCCTATCCCACCTGGCCTTGGACGCTTCCAGGGATCCAGGGGCAGCCACAGCTTCTCTGGGAAAGCTCTTTGGCGGTATTTTTTGGGTGGCATCACACTATCCAGACGCGCTATCTCTACCTCTGTCATTCTCCCCAAAAGATTTCTGTCACCTCTCTCTACACCAGATCTTTGCTGCACTTTGTGCCAGCCTGGCGGGTCAGGCAGAGCAGGAAAGCCCCCGACACCATTTCGCATGCGAGGATGGCCCACGCCGCGGGAGCAGCAGGATCCTGCCTCCCCTCGAGCCTTGACCAGCGGCTCTTTGGCGGGGCTGACCCCTCGTTAGCCCGGCCCGTCCCGCCCGTTTGACCCGGGCTCTGGGCAGGGAGCGTCTCCGGAGGGCTGCAGGTGGCAGCAGCGACCTTTCCCTGCGGCAGCCGGGGATGCTGCGGCAGCTCCCCGCGATTCCTGCGCGGCGCCGAGCTCCCGGCAGAACCAGCTCGGTGCTGAAACGCGGAGCTGCGAGCGGCGAGCGCGGGTTGTCGCGATGTGGGGACGCTGTGCGCTTCCCCCTCCCTTCTCTGCTCCTTAAGAGGAATCCGGACCCTTGGAGAGAGGGGAGGGGAGGGGAAGAAAAGCCTTTCTGCATCACGCAGCGCCAGACAGACCCTGGTAATCACATTTGTGTGCAGCGATTGGTTGGGTTGGCTTCTCCGAGCCCTGAATTGAGCAGATTCCGGCTTTTTGTGCTTTTGGGGGTGTGTTTTTTCCTGTCCTCCTCCTGTTCCCTCTGTGCTTCGCTGTGATAGCAGGAGCTGTTCTTCCACGGCAGCAGAACCGAAGGCAGCAGTGGTTCCTGGGGGTTGTTGTTATTCCAGGCAGGGACACAGCCCTCGGGCTGCGGGGGTTGGAGTGCTCGGCCCGTGAACTTGGCGGCTGAGAGAGGCATTTCTTCCCGCAGCTCCCGGCCCCGGCTGTCGGTGCTGTCCCTGCCCTGCGTGGGATGACCCCAGTATTTACCTGCCGGTGTCACTTTGATCATTTCTGTGCCCTCCTCTGCAGCCCTGGAACTGCTCGGTGCTGTCACTCCCAGAGCCGCCTCCAGTCCAGCCCTGTGCTGGGCTGATCCCCAGCGTGGGCAGCAGGAAGGGGTTGGGATTCTGCCCCTGTGCCCCGCTCAGGTGAGACCCCACCTGCAGAGCTGCCCCAGCCCTGGGGCCCAGCACAGGAAGGACCTGGAGCTGCTGGAGAGAGTCCAGGGAGGCACCAGGGTGATCAGAGGGATGGAGCAGCTCTGCTGGGAGGAAAGGCTGGGAGAGCTGGGATTGTTCAGCCTGGAGAGGAGAAGCTTTGGGGTGACCTCATTGTGGCCTTGCGGTGCCTGAAGGAGCCGACAAGAAACATGGAGAGAGAATATTTCCAAGGGCCTGGAGTGCCAGGACACAGGGAATGGTTTCAAACTGACTGAAAGCAGGCTTAGATGGGATACTGGGAAGGAATTGTTCCCTGTGAGGGAGGTGAGGCCCTGGCACAGGTTTCCCAGGGAAGCCGTGGCTGCCCCTGGATCCCTGGCAGTGTCCAAAGCCGGGTTAGACAGGGCTTGGAGCAACCTGGGATAGTGGAAGGTGTTCCTACCCATGGCAGGGGGTTGGAATTGGATGAGCTTTAAGGTCCCTTCCAACCCAGGCCATTCCACGATTCTTGGGAGAGCTGCACTGCACATGAGGAGCTCCTGTGTGCAGGTGGATTTTGGAAGGTGGTTGGAGCTAAAAGCTGCAGGAATTCTCTGGAAGTAGCAGCTCTGCTGTTCGTGTCTCTGTTCTGACCTGAGGGAGCCTCCTTAGAGTGATGTGTTGCTTGAAATTTTGGGCTTGTCTCAGGATGGGATGAGCTCCAGCTGGTGACATCCAGTGCAGGGAATGATGTCATCTGCCTCATCCCAATGGCAGAAGGTTGCCACCACCAAATGAGAAGGAAAAATGGTCCGGGAGAGCTGCTGCCTCCTGCAAGAGGCCCTATGAGACCCAGCTGAAATGCCCAGACCGGTACAGGGTAATGAGAGACCAGCTGGGAGGACACTGGGGTTACACCTCCGGAGATCTCTGTCACCTTAGAAAATCCAAAAATCATTTAGGTTGGAAAAGACCTTCAAGATCATTGACCCAGCACTGCCAAGGCCACCACTGCCCCATGTCCCCGAGTGCCACGTCCACATGTCTGTGAAATCCCTCCAGGGATGGGGACTCCACCACTGCCTTGGACAGTGTTGCCAGGCCTGGACAGCCCTTCAGTGACGAGATTGTCCCTAATGTCCAACTAAACCTTCCCCGGTGCACCCTGAGGCCATCTCCTCTTGTCCTGTCGTTTGTTCCCTCGTTGTCAGACAAGCCCTTGGAGTCCAGAAGTGGTGCAAAGCTGAGGTGATCAGGTCAGTGCTGGAGTTTAATTCCATTAATTACTGCTGATCGTCTCCCAGATCGGATGTGTCCAAGACATGACGCTGCTGCTGGCTCACGTGCCACCGAAGTGTCCCTGCAGCACTGGCTGCTGGGGATGCCAGCAGTGGCTGTGGGAGGAGTTCACACCACGGTTACACAGCAGGGAAATGTGCACACCAGCTGCTCGGGAATTAGGGGTTCATGGACTCCCTTGGGAATTCCCATTGGGAACGGAGGCAGCAGTGCTGCCCCGCAGCTCCCGCTATGCCACGGGGTCAGTGGAGCGCTGAACAGTGGCAGGGAGAATCCTGGGAATCCCTCATTCCTGCTTTTCCTTCCCCGTGCTCTGCTCGGCCTGCCCAGGGAGGGGTCCCTGCACGGCCACAGCACCTGCATTTCAGGCGTGGAAGGAAACTTGGAATCGTGGAATGGTTTGGGTGGGAAGGGACCTTAAAGCCCATCCAGTTCCCCCCCCTGCCATGGGCAGGAACACCTTCCACTGTCCCAGGCTGCTCCAAGCCCCGTCCAGCCTGGCCTTGGACACTGCCAGGGATCCAGGGGCAGCCACAGCTTCTCTGGGCACCCTGTGCCAGGGCCTCACCACCCTCTGGGTAAAGAATTCCTTCCTAATTTCCAATCTAAACGTGTTTCCTCCCAGTCCAGAGCTGGGCCCTCCTTTTCCCACAAGAAGTGCGCTTGCAGGCATTTTAATGCATTTGATTTGTTTTTGCACAGAATGAAGATTTGCTAACACTGATGCTAATCGTGACTCTGGAGTGATTTGACCAGATTGTTTTAGAACAAAAACCCCCGGGGAGAAAAAGACAAGTACTTTCTGCTGACGTTTCTGCAAACTCTTTTTGCTTCTTTTCTGTTGAGCTGACTTTTCATTTCAGACCTTTCCTTAACTTGATTTTTGAGACGTTCAGAAGCGCTCCAAAAAGACTTTTTCAATTTTGTGGAAGCAGATATTGTAGTCAAGGCAGAATAGCTTTGCCTTTGCTCTCTTCTTCTCACTCCCAGCTTTCACAATGTGCAAATCAATCAAGGAAAAAAAAAAGTATTGTTTGGCTGCTGGACTCCTCATCCAGCAGCTCCTGGCTAGGGCAGAGTGATTGGCTTTGTGACCTCTTGGCTCAAAATGCCTGGGTAACAACTCTCCTTTTTCAGATTTTTTATTTTTCCCTCCTGCTGAGGGGAGTGACAAGATCCTGAACCTGTCCCCGGTTTGGTTGTGACTGGGTTTGGAAATCCGTGGCTGTGTGTGTGCACTGGGAGCTGTTTGACATCCCTGACTCCAGCAGGAGCGGGCTGGTGGGCAGAGTGCGGCTGGAGCTGCTGGAGTGGAGCCATCGACCGCGTGAGCTCCGGGATGCAGTGGTTTGGGATGCACTGGGGGGTGCTGGCCTGTGTCTGAGCAGTCTGATAGCAGAGCTCCTTAATCACTGTTCATTATCCTGAGAGCTTCCTTCTACCACCCTTCGCAGCAGCAGCAAATGTCCCTCATGGGAAATGTAGAATCAGGGAATGGTTTGGGTCGGAAGAGACCTTAAAACCACCCAGTCCCATCCTCTGCCATGGGCAGGGACACCTTCCACTGTCCCAGGCTGCTCCAAGCCCCGACCAACCTGGCCTTGGGCACTGCCAGGGATCCAGGGGCAGCCACAGCTTCTCTGGGCACCCTGTGCCGGGGCTTCACCTCCCTCACAGGGAACAATTCCTTCCCAATATCTAAGCTAAATTTCTCCTCTCTCAGTCTGATTCCCCTTTGTCGTGGCACTCCAGTTCCTGATGAAAAGTCCCTCTCTGGCTTCCCTGTAGCTCCTCCAGACCCTGGAAGTGCTGTGAGGTCTCCACACAACCTTCTCTTCTCCAGGCTGAGCAGCCCCAGCTCTCCCAGCCTGTCTCCATAGGGGAGGTGCTCCAGTTCCCTATGGCAGCCATAAACACGGACTTCCAGAGGGCTCTGGCTTTCCAAGGTGTGAAATCTCCTTTGCTTTGTATTATTTTTGTTTGTGTTTTGTTCCTGCACTGGGGAATGTTGAGTTCAACCCCAGTGTCGGCCCTGAGGCTTTTCCAGCAAAGCCTTTTTGCTGTGTGAGCCTTTCAGCAGCTCCTAAGGATGGTCCATTTCTGGAATTCTTCACCTGTGTGAAGGCTGTGCCACAGCTGCTGTTCCCAGTGTGAGGGGCTGGATCCCAGGACCCCAGGAATGGCTGGAACTGTGCCAGGGGAGGTTTAGGTTGGAGATCAGGGAAAGGTTCTTCCCGCAAAGGGTGCTGGGCACTGCCCAGGCTCCCCAGGGAATGGGCACGGCCCCGAGGCTGCCAGAGCTCCAGGAGCGTTTGGACAGCGCTGCCAGGGATGCCCAGGGTGGGATTGTCGGGGTGTCTGTGCAGGGCCAGGAGTGACACTCCACGATCCCTGTGTGTCCTTCCCACTGAGGATATTCCATGATTCTTTGCCGTAGCTGTTGCTGAGCTCAGCTGACTGGCAGCTCCACGGAGCAGAATGGCCATCAGGTAACTCTCCAAAACTGATAAATACATAAATAATGGATGCACTCATCCCTCTCTGACAAATTATCCAAACCCATATTGCAGCCCCGAAACAGATAAGAAATAATTGAGTGAGACACGGGACTCCTTTTTCCGCTTTAATCCTCTGCAAAAAGGACCCATTCAAAGATTTCGCTCGGTCTTTTTAGTTTGCAGCTGTAATTTTTTGGATTTTTCTTTAATCACAGTTCCTTTGTGTTGTGCAGAATGAGGATCACAGGATGGAAACTGGCAATGTCCGGAGCCTCTGTGGCGGGATGTGCAGGCAGAGTCTTGCGGAAGGAATGCCAGAAGGTGTGTGAGCAAATAGACAAATTGCTGGTGGCTGAATTTCTTGGAAATAAACCTGGCAAATTAGAATTGTTAAAGCAGCTGAAATGGCTGCTGCCATTGAATTGTCAAAATAGAGGAGTGCAGAGCTCCTTGGCTAATTTACACAGCACCAAAGCAAAAATAATGGGGAAATAATGAGCAGTCATTGGTCCTGGCTCTCCCCACTCATTGTTTGAAGTTAAGACATTTATCAGTGCGGAATTAAGCTGGCGAGATGTGCGTGTGACACAATTACAGTGGGCAGTCAGAACCAGGGGGGATTTGAGGAATTAGAGGATGGCAAATAGGCAGAAATAATCATTGCTGCAGGAAACCAGGTGAGGAGGGGCAGTCGGGGCCCCTGGAGTGGTGTTCAGGTCACTCAGAAGGGCGAGAGAGGTGGTTTGGGGAGGGGAACGATGGGGTCTGGCTCACGTGCAGGACCAGTTCTGCCATGAGTGGTGTCGAACATTTGGGTGTGCCTGGGTTTGAATGTTTTGGTGCCACTGATGTCGGGCATCCTGCTGGCTCTGTAGGCCCTTCCCAAGCTGCTCCAGGGAGAAGGGAGTGCTACTTTGGGGTACACTTGGGTGATGCAGTGGCCTCCCACAGCATTTCTTCCTTTCTCCATGCAGCTTTCCCAGCCAACCTAAGAGACCACCTGGAGACAGCTCCTCGCCTTGGGAGGGGATGGGGAACCTTTGTGTGCCAACCTGGGCTTCATGTCCTCCCAAGTGTGCCAAGTACACTTGGCCCAGACTGTGGGATCCCGGGATCACTGAGGTTGGAAAAGCCCTCCGAGACCATCAAGTCCAAGCTGTGACTGATCCCCACCTTGTCACCCAGCCCAGAGCACTGAGTGCCACCTCCAGGCCTTCCTTGGACACCTCCAGGGATGGGGACTCCACCAGCCCCTTCCAGTGCCTGAGCACCCCTTCCATGAGGAATGTGTTGGACTTCCACGAGGGATGTGTGCAGGACATCTCTATATGCAGAAGCCATGGGGACACCTTACTCTGGGGTGAAAATCTGGAGACTGCTCTTCATCCCTCCCATCCCTGCCCCAGAGGAAAAGAAGAGGCACTGGAATAAGCTGGAGCCTTTGGTGTCCCTGAACCCAAGGTGTGAGGGCTCTGCAGGCAGCTGAGGCTTCTGCTGAGCCCTGGCTTCCTCCAGGAATGGCTGATCCCACCTCTGAAGCCAGCTCCCGGTGCCTGCCTGGTGCTGACTGGGAGGCAGGAGGGCTGAGCGTGGTCTGCTCTGACAGATGCTATCAGAGCAGCTCCCCGTAAATAAATACGTGATCAGGCTGCGTGCTACACTTGCACAACCCGAGGAGGAAATTCTGACACCCCTGGCCTTTTATCTCTCGCATCCCTCGGCAGCTGTGAGAAAGCCTCTGACCTCGGCTGCTCATTTTGCTCGTTTCGTTTCAGCAGGAGTCGGTGCCTGTGCAGCTTTGTTGCTCCGTGCTGCGGAGGAGGAGGAGAGCAGCGGGCGTTTTGTTGAAGTTCTTAATTGCAGGCACAGCAGGATTATGGAAATGTCAAGAGGGAAGTGACAGGGAAGACCTGACAAACACGTGGGGGTTGGCTGATTCACTGCTCTCTTTTCCACCGGGGTGGTGGGTGGATTATGAGGCAAAGGCTGGACTGGGGCTGCTGCGTTTAGCAGCCCTTACTCAAGTCCAGGCCCAGGATTAGCAAAACCTGACACAAGTGGCCTGTGCCAGAGGAGCTGGAAGGAGTGACAGCAGAGAACAGCAGGATTCGGTCCCCTCTGTGTGAACCTGTACCAAGGAGCTGTGGGAGACGCCGCTGTAGCACCTGTCTGTGCCCAATTCCGTGTGTGATTTGGGGTGCGTGTTGTGGCAGGAGAACCCCAGGGGAGGCTGGCTCCAAGCAGCACTTCAGGAGTTAACAAAAAACCTCTGCCTCGCTGTGGTTTAGCAGATACTGCCATTCCATTTCCTTCAGCCTGGCACAAGGGTTCATTCCTCACCCCAGGAAAACCGGGATGCTGTCTCTGGGATGCCGTTCCTTGGGAAAGAAGCCTCTGCACCTTTAGATTTCCCTCTGAAGAGGGACAGATGGATCCTGCTGCTGCCACGGCCACCCAGGAGCCGCACAAGCAGCACACACTGGATTGAACCTTGGAGCTGCTGCAGGGAAGGGATTTTCCACAGGCCCCCAGGGCACTGCTGGAAAGAGGGGGCTTCTCCTGTCAAAGCTCCCCAGAGGTTCCAGATCCCTGAGCAATCCTCTCCAAAGCTTATCCAGCTGCTGTGCTGGATGTCCCAGGTGCTTTCTCCCTGTCAGCCAGGACACGAAGCCCAGGTTGGCACACAAAGGTTCCCCATCCCCTCCCAAGGCGAGGAGCTGTCTCCAGGTGGTCTCTTAGGTTGGCTGGGAAAGCTGCATGGAGAAAGGAAGAAATGCTGTGGGAGGCCACTGCATCACCCAAGCGTATCCCAGAGCTTCATCCTGGTCAGGATGGGATGATCCCGGTGCTGGCGGAGCTGTAGGACTGAGAGCTGCAAGAGAAGGGGCTCCTGGTGGGAAGGACGGTGCTGTCCCACCGACCTGGACCAGGCCAGGATGTGTGAATCCCACAAACCCTCATTCCTGTGCTCGCAGTGATTCCAGCTGGTGCCCCTCTCCTGTGCACATTGGATTGTGCAGGGAGCAGGGAATTCTTGGATTGCTGGGATGTTTGTACGGGCAGGTGGTTCCCGGGGAGCTGCCAGACGCTCCCTGTCAGCGGGAACAGGCTGTGGCAGGGGGCTGGGAGATGCTGCTCAGCTGACAGACGCAGCTCTTCGGTGTTTTGGGGACCAGGAAGGAGAAGGAGCAGCCAGGAACATTTGTTGCCCAAAAAGTTCATGGAGAGACAGGGAGGAGAAGCCAGTGAGGGTCAAAATGGGTGGCTGGAAACAGAGGAAAACAGGGAAATGACAGAAAAGAGAAGGAGGATTGGCAGTGGAGAAAGCTGTTCTCAAAGTACAACTCAGCTGCTCGAGAGAGCCCAGGGAGGCACCAGGGTGATCAGAGGGATGGAGCAGCTGAGCTGGGACTGTTCAGCCTGGAGAGAAGGTCTGAGGTGACCTCACTGTGGCCTTCCAGTGCCTGAAGGAGCCAACAAGGAAACGTGGAGAGAGACTGTTTCCAAGGGATGGAGTGACAGGACACAGGGAATGGCTTCCCACAGCCAGAGGGCAGGGATAGATGGGATATTGGGAAAAAATTCCTCCCTGTGAGGGAGGTGAGGCCCTGGCACAGGGTGCCCAGAGCAGCTGTGGCTGCCCCTGGATCCCTGGCAGTGTCCAAGGCCAGGTTGGACAGCGCTTGGAGCAGCCTGGGACAGTGGAAGGTGTCCCTGCCCAGGGCAGGGGGGGCACTGGATGGGCTTTAAGGTCCCTTCCCACCCAAACCATTCCACGATTCTCTGACATACTGGGAGTGAGTGTGCCAAACATTTGTGGAACATGGAATGGTGGGACCTGGAATGTTGCATCTTTCTAATCTTCTCCTTCACAAAGGCCAGGCTGCCTCATCTCATTGTTCTATCCCTTAATTTTGATCCCCCAGAGCTCATGTTCCTTGTTGAGCATCTCTGTGTTTGTAGCCTGAGTAAATTTGGGTAATTTTGGGTTTGTACCAGCAGCTGAGCCAGGGCCAGGTTCTGTCTGAGGTTCTGAGCTCGAGGCACTGCGGGGCGGTGGCTCCAGGTCACAACCGCAGGGTGTTGAACATGTCCCTGGAATTGGCAGAGCCCCTAAACATCGAGAGCTTGGGCTCTGCCCTTGCTCGTTTCCCCAGCTCCTGGTGAAGGACGTCGTTCCTGCTTTTTGGGCCCTTTCCCTGCCTTGTTGCTCGTTAAAAAGGTGTTTTGCTTTCCCGGGGTATTGGAGAGCTTTGTGACATTTTGAGCTAAACCCTGCTGTTTCAGCAGCCAGCAGCGAAGGTGATTCCAGGCAGTTGTTCCATGAGCGGCGGAACTAATGAGCCCCTGGATTTGTGTCCCACTTTCCTGACCCCTGCCTCCCCCTATCATAACATTATCTCTTCCCACAGAGCCAGTGTGCCGCCGTCCCCTTCCTCCGCGTCCTTTCACTCTCGGCACTCACGGGTTGCCACGTGGAGCAGGAGCTTTCTCAGCTCACACGACAGCCAAGGCACTCATTTGGCTCTGTCTCTTCCCCATTCCCACCGTATTTTTTCCCAGGATCTCTCAGTATTTAATTATCTCTGAGCCTTCTGTCAGTCTGGGGGAAGTTTCAGTTCCTAGAGGTAGGAATCTGCTGCTCAGATGCACCAGCAGTTGTACGGACAGCGGGGAAGGAGTTTCTGCGGAATAAATTCCTTTCCTGGGAAGCGTGGAGGGTGTCCTTTGTCCCCCTCAGCTGCCTGGAAAGCCAGGTACTGCCATGCTGCTGTGGACTGGAGAGGAAAAGCCTGGGAATAAACACAAACAAAGCAGAGAACTGGGGGAGTCAGCAGGGCATGAGGACAGGAGGAGAGGAAATGATGGAAATAAAGGATGTTTGGGATGTTCTGAGCAGTGCTGGCCATCGAGGGAGTCATCCTTGGTTTCCCAGACTGTCCCTGCCTTTGGGCAGGCCGTGCCCTTCCCAAAGGATTCAGGGGATAAACTCTGTGCAGGATCCACTGGGGGCAGGATCCAGTCATGGAATCCTGGAATGCTTTGGGTTGGAAGGTTGAAACACCACTTCATTCCGACTGACACCTCCTGCTTGTGCCTTTGTCCCTGCTGGATGTTCCTGCTGGGATGAGATCAGAAGCTGGAGCAGGATTTTCTCCCCTGGCTGTGCCTTTGCAATCTCCAACCCCTCACATCAATTTCTCAGCTCATCCATGTTCCGCTCGTCCAGGGGCGCTTCTGCAGCCTTGGCATTGCCCAGTGACCCAACAGGAGCGAGGAAGTCAAATCCAATTTGTGACCTTTCAGTACTTCCAGGGAGTTCATAATAAAAAGGGAGAGTGACTTTTTACACAGACAGTGCTGGGACGAGGGGGAATGGCTTTAAACTAAACGACTAGGAGTTTATCATCGGAATCCTATGGGAACAGCAGGCCCTGCCCAAGATTTAGGTTGGATATTAGGGTGAAATCCTTCCCTGTGAGGGCAGTGAGGCCCTGGCACAGGGTGCCCAGAGAAGCTGTGGCTGCCCCTGGATCCCTGGCAGTGTCCAAGGCCAGGCTGGACAGGGCTTGGAGCACCCTGGGAGAGTGGAAGGTGTCCCTGCCCATGGCAGGGGTGGGACTGGATGGGCTTTAAGGTCCCTCCAACCCAAACCTTCCCAGGATTGTGACCCACTCCAGGATTTGTGCATCTGTACGTGTCCCAACCCTTGGAGGAATTGCTGGGAGAGAGTCAGGGAACTGCACTGTGCTGGGAATGCCCATTCACAGGCAGCATCTGGAAAGGGCCCCAAATTTATCTCTGTCGTTGTCACTTCCCATTCACCCCTCTGGGTGACCCAAGCAGCTCTGCACAGAGCTCTGCATAACTTGCCTGACTTCAGGAGTCAGCAAATGATAGATGTCTGTATCCTTGGATGAGGATAATCCAGTCGTACAGCCTGGCTAGATTTCAGCTCTTGTCCAGAAAGAAACAAAAAGGAGTAGAGAAGTGAAATATTTACTTTTGGTGCTTTCCACAAGTGGAGATGACAGAGCGTGGGAAAAATAAAAGCCAGTCCTGGTGGGCAAGGGTTGTGGGGGGAAAGAAGTGAGGAAAATCTCCTCTCTTTGCTGGCAAAAAGGGGCTTGGCAAGAACAGAGCCATTCTTTGGATTTCTCCAAGGCACAGGATGAAGGCAGAATATTCAATGAACATAACTCTGCCATTGTCAATGCAGGGCTGTTGATGCCAGCCAGGCAATCCGACCCCGAGCTTTGATTAAAAAAAGTCAGCCAGCCCCAAATGTTCCAATAAAAAAGAGGTTAAGAAAAAAAACCATGTGCTTTGGTTAAAGAGCACCCAGCGCCAGAGTCATTTATTACAGCTGAAAGGATTAAATGTCATCAGGGAACCCAAAAAGCAAATGAATCTGTAATTAAATGTTTAGCCCAGCCAAGGCAGTGTGGCAGTGCCAGGCTGAATAATGTATAGAGGAACCAGCCCCAGCTCCGTGCTTGCTTCCCGTTTTTCTATTAACTGGATCTGTATTAATGCAAAACAAGGGAGCTGAGTGATTTTCAGCACACTCTGGATTTGTTGGTGTTTTGATGATCCCGGGACTCAAAAGCTTCTGCTGAGATCAGTGCCAGCTTGTGCTGGAGTTATCCAAACACGGAGGAGATCCGATACCTGCTGGAAAAGCAAACAGGAGAGCGAGCGAGAACAAACAGTGAAAATCCACCAAGGCCTGGCCTGGCAGAGCCGGGCCTGGAGAGCCCTGGGCAGGGCATCCTCCTCTTTTCCAGCCTCGCCCGTGGAAATGTGCACAAATCTGAGCTGGCAGCAGAGCTGAGATCTCTTTCCTAATTCATGTTATGAACTAAACACAATGCAGAGATTGTGGCTGGCTGGGGAACAAAAACCAAACCCAGGACACTGGGACACTGAAGGAGAGGAGAAAAAAAATGATCAAACTCAGCTTATAAAGCACAGCAATCAAAGTGGTGCAGAAAGGTCATTTCACTTCACTTGATTGTATGTTATGAGTCTGGGAAGCCTTTTTTTACCCAAATATGGAGACTTAGTGCCAACATTTTTAAGTCTAATCAAGCTTACCAATTAGTGGAGACATTCTGAATGACAATTGTCAATTAACCCCAAGGTTAGAAATCCAGGGTAACCTGAACCATCCTTAAGCTCATGTCAGAGCCCCAGTAATACTCTGTAATATTAAAATAAACCTCCAGCAGGTTTTACATGTGTGCAGACCCCAATGTTCCTCTGCATCTTTCTGAAATCTATTTCCAATCCTTTCGTAGCTTCTTTTTTGCAGCTAAACATTATTAACCTTCAGAGCTGTCTGTCCTACTTACGGTAATCGAGGCAGCAGCAGCTGATTCTGCTGGAGCATTGATCCCTTTGTCTCCAGGTTATTGTTCCTCCCTCTTCCCCAGCTGGGATCACGTTCATCTTGGTATCAGACCTTGCAAATATTTAAGTTTTACCTGGTCTTTGATTTTGCTCCTGTTCCAGTTAGGGAGGAAATGCTCAGCTTTTGGAACCAGGCTCTGTGAGCGCCTCGAGGCCAGATTTGGGTTTGCCTCCCTTGCCCTTCTTCCACCCAGCACCCCGCCTTCCACAGCTAAAGAAGCAGGATAGACTAAATGCTAAATATTCCTGAGATATTGGAGAGCTGAGACCTGAGTCCCTATTTTATAGAAGTTTTTTAGGCATGTCCTTCCCCAGGGCAAGGAATTTTCACAGTGAGCTTTCACTAGGAAGCAGAAAGGGTTGGGAGAGGCACCGCTCCGGTTCTGAGCTGTTCATTGTCTGCTCTTCCTTGTTCAGGGCAATGCTGTGCTAAAGGAGGGCCTTGGAAATCTGGGATTACTTTGGAAAATGGCCTCTGTGTTCCCAGGAAGGGTGAATTGACGCCTGAAAAATTATCTCCCTTCCAACACAGGCAAGAGTGCTTTAGAGAAAGGATGTTCTCCACTTCAGCATGTTCAAAGAACCATTTAGGTGTGATTTGTGGGGGAGCTCCTGCCAGGGCCCTGGCCAGCTGCCAGGGTCAGGCACAGGGAAGAATTTGTTTTCACAAATATATTAATGGCAAAAGGAAGGGTAAGAACAACCTCGGTTCTCTATTGGATGCCGGAGGGAATTTAGTGACCGCAGATGGGGAGAAGGCGAAGGCGTTCAACGTCTTCTTTGCCTCGGTCTTTAGTGGGAAGACGGTTTGTCCTCAGGACAACTGTCCTGCTGGGCTGGCAGGTGGTGTCAGGGAGCAGCACGGTCCCCCTGTTACCCAGGAGGAGGCAGGCAGAGAACTGCTGAGCCGCTTGGATGTTCATAAATCCATGGGACCAGATGGGATCCATCCCAGGGTGATGAGGGAGCTGGCAGATGAGCTTGTGGAGCCGCTCTCCATCGTTTACCGACAGTCCTGGCTCACTGGAGAGGTTCCAGCTGACTGGAACATGGCCAATGTGACCCCATCCACAAGAAGGGTAGGAAGGAGGATCCTGGAAATTATAGGCCAGTCAGTCTGACCTCGGTACCTGGCAAGGTTATGGAACAGTTTATATTGAGTGCCATCACACAGCACCTACAGGATGGCCGGGGGATCAGACCCAGCCAGCATGGGTTTAGGAGGGGTAGGTCGTGTTTGACCAACCTGATCTCCT